>JAMPIV010008966.1:60000-376175 GCA_024509875.1 Oreohelix idahoensis | reverse complement strand
ATTCCTTTAAAAGAAAACAATGAAATGCTAGGGCTCTAACTAAAAAGACAGTCAATCTCCACTTATGAATAGCGGCCGCGAGAAGATATACTTCGCGAAAACTAAAAACTGGAATTATTCTCATAGAGTTGCACTTAGCTATAGGAAGAAAAAAAAATGTACTCTAAGGGTATAAAAACTCGGGGACGATAAAAAGGGGAAAGCAGTAAAAAATAAGACTCCTGTATATTATAAATTCATCCAGGCCAGGAAGTTTGCCAAGCAACCAACCATGAAGTAAAAGCGGTGCAACTGGTATCGCTCCCGTCTGGGCCCACACCACACACAACTGACAAACCATTAATTTAAAAATAGGGCATTATAAACAAAAACAAAGTACATCCTTTGAACACGTCACTACTACAGACAACCACATTAAACATAACTTGATAACGAAACATAAACCCACTACGAACCCACAACTAAATGATAACGGCAAACACTGGTGTACTCATCAATAATGAAAAGAGAGGACATATACTAGATCAAAAATCTTCATAACAATATTACCACTCATCACTTTAAATACACACTAGGTGTCCACGGTCACCGGGGGGGGTCGCCGGTCCGGGATTGTTGAACTTATGTTTTTAAATCATAAATATCAACAAATCTATGATATTATAATATATATATCATAGTATTAAAATAAGTAATTGAAGTGTTTGTGGCAAACACATCTATCCAGAGCGGTAGTAATGGAATTGTATCATATACCGGCGCACCAACTATAATACTTACTTCATATGTCTGTCACCAAGATGGTGATCTTACAAGGTAATCATCCCTACATTGAGTTCAGTTGTAATGCTTTTTATATCCAATCAATTGACTCACAGAAGAAATACATGTAGCTTCATTAGTTAATCATCCTAGCTTATTACAAGGTTAATATTCTATATCTAGGTCGCACTAAATAATTAGAATCATACAAAAGAAATAGAAGAAGTACGCATATTTTTTACAGGAAAACAATCAACAAAAAATAAAAACACCTGTATTTTCACTACAGTAGAGCTCTAGAACATTCATAGGAGGAAGACAGAAAAACACACATTTTTTATTTTATTTCTTTTTTTCTAGAAATTCCAGGGGGGAAGCCGCCACAACTCCAAACCAATGACCAGTAGGAAGCCTTTGTAACATCAGCAAAAGTTTTCCACACAAGTGTACGCATAATGACTCAGCCAGGGGCAGTGGGAGTTGGTGGTGGGGACGGGTCGGCAGCGTAAGGGGGTAGGGAGGCTGGACGTTCAGAACAAGTGGATTGCGCTTCTCGATGCGAAAATTAATCGAAAAAATCAAAAACACATTATCTTTGAGACCAACTGTTAAATCTCATTTAATACAATCATTAAATTAGTACAGATATCTAAATGTGGCCATGTGATCTTTGCCCGTAATCGCTAACTAAGCCTTCTTGCTGTTATTGGATCAAATCGTATCGAGAAAGCAAAGGAAATTACATGTACAATGTTAATAACGCCTGTCACCAAAAAGTGATGAATAATATATGCTAATATTTCGTTATAGTATTGAAGCTGTATATCGGAAATTATATATGACATAAGAATTGATGGTGTGGGAGATCTTTTGGGCAACCTTGACAGAATCTGCCATCACATTATCGGCGAACCACACGGGCGATAGCTCGCAACTTCGCACCGTGAAAGTAAATGGTTGAAGAGGCTATGGCATATCGAGTGGAAAGGCCTCGGGTGCTGCTTTCAAGTTTTTGCTCTGAATAGCATAAGACTTTCTGGTGCGGTTTGTCATTCGCACAATGAAATGTAGAGCTCGCTAGAAGAAATCTTGTAGTTCAGAATAGACCATACCGATTAGCCCCATAATTCAACTAATGGGTCTAAAACCTAGTATTTCTTTCTGCAATAGGCATTTTAATTTTCCCTAAGAGAATTACATCAATCGATGCACAAGATATCGAGAATACTCCTGCATAACGTAGCATCCGGGCCAACGCATATCCCAGGTTGACGAGGCGTCCACTTCTGAAGAACAAAAATTCTGTCTCAATAGTAGGTAACCACAATGATAGGTAGGAGATGAAAAGAGACGTTTTAAAAAAAATATACGGGCTGTGTCCAATGATGCGGGATTTGACATATACTTGCGAACCCCAGCGGATCAGATTAGGCATCCTTTTCCTTCCATAAAAGTAGAAACGCGGTGCCATATATTGAGGATGCAGATTTGGAATTGAATCGTCCAGTAAAATTTGGATCAAAGAGCAATCCTAAGAGACTTCCCCAGTAGCTTGTTTCTATTCTTCGTCTTAGGGACAGCAAAATTTAAGTATTATTTATTTGTAGACACTATTGTGGTACCCTCTAGTCTACTTAAACAAGACCATGAACGCAACATACAATATGAATGCCCTCAGGATAGAAATCACTCAGCTAACAACCTAATAAAGGTCTTTTATGAGGGTTTTATCGTCGATAGTCAAGTTATACCTGCGCGAATGAGAGTGCGACAGCAAATATCGTAATAAACCTAAATAGTGTATCTTTACCCGCATAAATCACAGAACAGCAACATGATAATCGTCGTAAGTATGCTATCGACGAATCTGTACGATAATGCGAGAATGGATCGCCGCATCATTGCGTACTAATGTAGCAGGGGCCCATCATAAGACCGAAAGGCAAGTGAGAATTGTCCAGTTGGAATAAACCCCATAGGTGTAGAAAACACAGCTGTAAAAGGTTGGGACACGTTCATGTTTAGAAAGGCAACATTGCGCAAGAACCTTTAAGTACGACAAAGTCTCTGTTTGGTAAAGAAATCTAGAATTACGAAAAGTTATTTAGTAGATACCTCACCAATGAAGTGGCAATATTTCAGCATCGAACTTCGTAATTCGTATGAGTTTCAATTTGCTCGATAAGTCTTACGCAGAGAGTGCGTAATGTTATTATACCTTCCTTTCCGATACAATAACCAGATGAGACTGAAGATGTAATGCTTGGAGAGTGGAATGGTTTCAATGGATTTCCAATCGGAAATCATTTCAAAACCAATTCTTTTTTTTTTTCCTAACTTGTGACTGAAAGATGGAGTGAGTGTATTGGAGTAATGTCTGCTTGACTCTGGATATGAATATGGTCAGTTAGTATAGATGTCATGTTGCGAATGACATGTGTGTGTCCCGTTGTGTGTGTCCCGCCCGGGATGTCTGGAGCAATGGACATCCTGAAATGTGTGGCAACATTTGCAGAATACTGTGTCGTTGGGTTTTCTCTCAATATTGAGGTAAGAGATTAGTAGAAACGGTAACGGATTTGTTTTATTGTTCAAGATGTCGTAGGACAGAGGGGAGGTTGGGGGGGACCGATGAGGATAGTGGGCAGGGATAGTGACAGATGTCGTATGAAGTAACGGTAGTGATGAACTGGGGGTGGGGGGGGGGGGGGGGGGGGGGGTTTCCCCTTTCGCTCCCTCCCTCAGTCCGTGGTAGAGACTGCCAGGGGGATAGTAGATGACCATGAGGGAGTACTGAGGTCGGAATGTGGCTTTCCGCCGTTGCCGGTCTGGGAAATAGGCTGCAAATAAGTCAGGCAGAGTTTCTTGTGCTTTGCATGAAATTTATTCCAGTTGGCCGTGAGAGCATCTTTAGTGTGAAGAGTTTTTGTAGATAGATTAATACACATAGGACAAAAAATGCTTTCCCATCAAGTAGATGCTACAACGAGACATATTCTGACAACGGGGGCGCGGTAAATTATGGTGAGTTTGAGAGCAATGATAGTTGGCAATGATTCTGTACCATTTGTCATCCAATCAATCAGGAAGTTCTTGTGGTCGTCTCCCTTAGTCTGTTTTCCTCCCTTGAAGTAAGGTAGGGGAACGAGATCTCTTCTGTCACCGTGTCCGAATCCACCGGGGGACAAAGTTGTCGTTATTGGTACAAGATCTGAATTATTGGATAGTGCAAACACGTGGCCGTGGCGTGTGTAGTTGGTAAGTGTTTGCTTATTGTGTGTTTTTTTTTTTTCTTAGTTTTTTCTTTTTGGTTTGGTGTTTTGGCAGAATGTGTCGGTTTTGTTCGTGTTTTTTTATTGCTTTTTTTCTTCTCTCTGTTCTTGCAAGATTTTTTTTTTTTTCTTTTTCTTGTTCTTTGTGTTTTAATTTCTTTTTTTGTTTTACTTTTCTTTTTTCTTTGTTTGTTTTTGTTTTTTTTTTTTTATTTTTTCTTTTTTAGCTTGTTTCTTTTCTTTCAATTTCTTTTTTTTTTCTTTCTTCTTTGATTTGTTTTTTGCGGGTTATATTTTTTTAGTCTTTAGGGGGGTGCTTTCCCATTGTTATTTTTTATGGCTTTCGAGGGGCCATTTTGCTGTTTTTTGTCTTCTTTTTGAATGTTTTCTTCTTCTTTTTTAGCGACGAGGCTTTTTTCCTTTTGTTCGAAAAGAAAGAAAAAAAAAACTTCTTTTTGTTCCATTTGTTTTTGTGTTTACGTCTGTCATTTTTTCTTCTTTTTTTCTATTTTTTTTTATTTTCGTCTTTTTGTTGTGTTAAAAAGTTTTTTCTTTTTTTAACCCTGTCTTTTTTCTTTGTTTTTTTTGCGGGTATCTTCTGTTGACGTGTTTGATTCTTTTCTCTTTCTTATTAAGAAGTTTCTTAGAGTCTTTCTTTTTTAGTTTTTAAAGGAAACGCTTATTTCTATTTTCTGTTTCTTGTGTCTTTTTGACTGTTTGTTGCAGTCTGCTCTTTTTTCTTTTTAACGCTTTTTTTTTTCCTTTTTTTCTTTTTGTTGTGCGGTTTTCTTTTTTTTTTGAGCGTAGTTTTTTTGAACACGTCTGTTCTTTTCTCTCTTTGGGAGGACTCCTGTTTCTATTTCTCGAGGGGATTTTGACTTGTTTTTTTTGCCGTGTTTTTGTTGTTTTTTTTTTTTTCTTCCTTTGGGTTGCTATTTTTTTTTGGGAGGGACGGACTTTTTTTTGGGTTTTTTTTTTTTTTTTCTTTTTCTTTTCTTATTTTTTTTCTTTACCTTTTTCTTTTTGTTTTTTTTTTTTTCTTTTTTTTTTTTTTTTTTTTTTTGTGTTATTGCTTTTTCATTCAAAACGTTCTTTTTTTTTTAGTGTCTTTTATCTTTTAGAGTTGGAGTAGAGTTTTTTTTTCTTGCTTTTGTTTTCATGTTGTGGTTTGTCGGGTGACTTTAGATTTCCAGGTCTATTTTCTTTTTTTTTTTGTCTGCTTATCTTCTTTTGTTCCCCCCGATCCCCTTTTGTTTTGTTTTCTTTTCTTTTTTCTTTTTTTTTTTTTTTTTCTGTTTTTTTTATTTGTTTTTTACTTCTTCTATTTTTTTTTTGTTTTTCTTTATTTTTTTGGGTCTTCTTTTCTTCTCCGTTATCCTGTTTTGGGCGTCTTTTTTCTGCTTTTTTTTTGTTTTTTTTTTGTTTTCCATGTTCTCTTTGTTTTTTTTTTCTTTTTCTTGTTTTTTGTTTTTTTTTTTTTTTATTTTTTTTCTTTTTTTTTCTTTTTTTTTTTTTTTTTTGCTTTTTTTTTTTCTTCTCTCTTTTTCGTTTTTTTTCTTTACTGTTTTTTCCTTTTTTTTTTGGTCTTTTTTTTGTCTTTTTTTTCTCTTTTTTGGTCTTTTTTTTTTTTTTTTTTTTTTTCTCTCGCTTTACTATTATCTTTGTCTTTTCCATTTGTTGTTCCTCTTTTCTTTCTGTTTTTTTCTTTTTTTTCCTAGGTTCCTTGTTTCCTTCTTTTTTTTTTTTTTTTTTTTTTTCTGTTATCTTGTTTTTTCTGTTTCGGTGTCCCTCTGTTTTCGTGTCTGTCACATTTTTCGCTTTTTTTTTCTGCATTGTGTATTTCTTTGTTTTCTCTTTTTTTTTTTTTTCTTTTTTTTCTCTTTTGCTCTCTTTTTTTTATTTATTTTTTGTTTTGTTTTTTTTTTTTTTTTTTTATTTTTTTATTTTTTGTTTTTTTTGTTTTTTTTTTTTTTTCTTTTTTTTTTCTTCTGGGTTGTTCTTTCTGTCTTGTGTCTTTCCCTATTGTCGTGGTTTCTTTTCTTCTGTGTGTCTTTTCTATTCTTGTTCGTTTCTTTTCTTAGATTTCGGGCGTTTTCGTTTCTAGTTTGTCCTTTTCATCCTTTCATTGCCTCTGTCGTCTGCTGTCCCTTTGGCTGTCGTGGTTCGCGTGAGAGTTCGTTTCTGTTTTCTATTGTCCCTCTCTTCTTCTTTGTTCCTCCTTACCCTTTCACCCGGGCCTTTCGCAGCGTTCCGTTTGTCTTTCTTCTTCTATTTCGCTATGTGGGTCTGTGTCTCGCGGATGTCGTGTGGTCGGTTTCACTTTTCTTTTCTTTATTGTCTTTCTTTCTCTCGTCACCGGGGAAACCCCAAGAACGAGAAGATATCCGAGTGTCAGGCCAAGAGGAGCGTCTGCGATAAGTATCACAGGATCGACGAGGTTTGAGGAGAATGGGCTCCTCTTATTTTCTTGAGGAGGGTATAGAGCCTCGTGGGTCCGGAAGGGGACGTGTGCAAAAATGCAACATAATCGCCAGGGACAGACTATGTAATGCTAAATGTGATGTCCTCTTACATGGGCCTGGCGTGGGGTCCTTGGCTCCGTGCACGCGGGGGGCCCTGGCGGGGATTTCTCCCTGTCCTCTGGGGGGGGGGGGGCGTCCTGGGCTCGAGGGTCGGGGGGTGGCCTGACTTATTCTAAGGAAGGGGTACCGATAAATATGCTGATTTTTATGTGTTGATTATTGGATTTAGATGATGTGTTTTGGATCGATTTGGAATGCTATTGTGTGAATTGTGTTGGCTATTGCTGCTATTTGTGTGCTTTTTGTTATTGGTGTGTTAGTTTGTGCTATTGGATTGGGATTGCCATTTTTTTTAAAAGAGGCGAATAGGAATGGTCGGCGCAAATGCCTTGATAGGCGCATCATGTTGTCATTGTACCCGGCATAACTGGCGACCATAAAAAGAAAAGAGGGTGCGGGGGGGCGTGGATGAAGTGTAGTATAGATCTTTTCCTGCGCTTCAGACACTTTGCCAGACGCTGCTTGGGCTGTTGAGACGGCCTGGCTTAATCCGCCAATCGTTGATGGCTTCCACACGTGTGTCATTAATTTCATAAAAGTAGTAATTGGCAAGGGAGAAGACTGGACGGGCACCGGAGGGAAAATGCCGGTGTAGGCGTTGTGGTGTTATGAAAGAGTCCAATTATATCGGTGTTGGGACAGAATACTTGGGTAAAAAGAAAATTAGCCGCATCCCGATGGGTAAAAGGGCGCTAGAAGGTTTAGCGCGTAGGGTTTAGAGGGGGAGAAGTAGGCGGGAGTAGGCGGGCCATGTAGGGAAAAGGAGGGGAGGGTGAGCCCCGTCAAACAAAAGGGCAAGAATAGGGGTCCGTCAGATCCCGTGAGTCTGGTGGCCGTTTGGTTCGAGCATACCCGTAGATTTATAATGAGGGTTCAAGAAGATGGGATTGTGAAGGGGGTGCGGGTGGACGTAGAATTGGATCAATAAAAAAACTTATCTTGTTATTGTGTAGGGGGGAGGGATTTGATTGTTGCTGGGGTTGTATAATAAGTGGATGTAGTTCAATCAATTAGAGTTCTAGTAGGGGAGTGTCAGTCCGTCGGGTCACTATTAGGGTACGGAACAGGCCCTGGAGACAATTGGGGTGGTGGTGTTGGTTCAGCCACCTTGGGGGTGCCGGCAACAGCAGGGGGAGAATTGCCTGCATGACGGTCATTTCCACAGCATTTTGGTGTTTTTTCAATACTTTAATTGTCTTTGGAGTTTTGACGAGTTCGGTAAGCGAGGGAGCCCTTAGTAGAGAGACGTGCGGTTACGGACGGTAGGAACTCGGTAAACCCTGGAGGAGCGACGAGGGCAGGTAAAGAGAGGGATTCACGATTCAGGTAGACGAAGTTCGCAGCGAGTTCACGAATAAGTGCTGGGGCGCCCAACGAGGGCGAAGGACGGAGGGGGACATTAGGGTCATGGCTCGTCAGGGGGGTTCAAGTGTTTGCAGTTTGCACGAGCGCAGCGTTATTGCCTGATGAATGATATTATCTCGAAAAGAGGCATGATGATAGGGGGGGAGGTTGTGGAGCGGGCGCCAGAGTAAGAAGTAATTGGAATGAGATAGTTGGGGGGCTTTGCCACAATACACAAATGGGGTTCGCGCACTCACAAAAATACAACAACAAATTGAGGTAGTGTAGGATACATCCGGCTGAACCATCCGACCGGGCGGGGCCCGCGTGAGTTCTCCAGCCGAAGAACGGGTGCCGGGCTGCCTGCTCCCCCGCAGCGGCGACCGGGTTGCGCTTGACGCCAAGCGGGACGCTACCCCTTGAGGAGGGTTGTACAGGCAGGTTATGCCAAGGTAGGAACGCGTGATAGGGTGTGAGATATATCATACGTCAATAGGTGAGTAGGGGGGTGGGGGAAACAGGGGTTCGTGCGGGGGCCTCGGGCGAGGCCGTAAGGGGATTCATTCCCAGAGGGTTGGAGGAAGGTTGGGTGGCTGGTCATGGAGACGAAAGGGGGGTCATAAGTGTTCCTGGGGGGAAGTGGGAGGACGGGGGGGATTAGAGATACAGGGGCCGCGCCCGGCCTCGGTGTGTGGCCGGGGGGGGTGGGTGGCGTCATTTCCGTCGTGTGCAAGGTGGTCGGCCAACCGAGGATCTGGAGGAAGGATAAGCCTGTTGAACGTATGCGGTGTAAGCGCAGAGGGGAACCGAGCTCGTGGTCCGGTGGGTGGGTACGGCAAGAAGGCAGGCAGAACCGCCGCGACAGAGAGGCGCTTGGATAAGGTTACCGGCGGGACGGTTGCTGTGCCCCCACCCCCGGGGGATAAGGGGAGGGTCGGAGAAGCCAAAGTGCAAAAGGTGGGGGGGGAGGGCAACGGAGGGGGGGGGGTGGAACAATGAAAAGGAAACGATGTTAGAAAGGGGCCCTGGGTGGGGGGTGGTGTTGGGCTATGTATGTTCTGGTTTTCGGGCGCCGGGGAGTCGGGTTCCGGGGGGGGGCCCCCGCGGCCCGGCGGGGGCGCTGTCGGCCGAGCGCTGAGGTATGGAACCTCGTGTAAGAGGGGGGACCGTATGATGGATAACGGAATGCGTCGGCGAGGGTATTGTGGGGACTGACATAAAAGTATTGGCACCTCAAGCGCGATAGCTGCGGCGCGCTCGGCCCGGCGGTACTGCGGGGGGCCGTGAGGGGTAACCAGGCAAGCGTAATTCCGGATGCCGTCGCGCGTGCCGTTTTATTGTTGCTTCGTGTGGTTGAGACCCTTGAGAGCTACAACCCCCAAGTACGCACCGTGCCGCCGGGTCCGACGCTGCGATCCGGTCTGGGACAGTGTGGGGCGAGACGAAGTCTGAAACAGCCATGATGGGAGCGATATGTACGCCTGTGGGGTCGGGAATAACAGCCCACAGTGACACATGGCACGAGTGAACAGTTACGAGACGGTTGGGTGGGGTGTATTGGTTAGAGTGGGGGGGTGATAGGGGGTGGCGTTACGATTATGGCACTAAACGTTGAGTAATACCCGGTGCGGCCCCCGCGGGTACTATCAACCACCCCGCGGATCATCCGGGGCGGAGGGGCGGGGAGGGATATTCGAAACTGGAATAGTATTAGGTTGTGTCTCCGAGTCAGTCCTTGCGCGGAAGAAAAGGAGAACCAAGGGGTGGTCGCACGCAGCAGGGCAAAAACTGCCTACCATGAGAAACAATTAGTACTGACCGACCCGTCCTACCCGACGACGCGCTGAGGGCCCTGTACAACTTTCCCATCTACTCTCGAGATAAGAAACTTCCCAGACGCCCCGCGTCCGGACATGCGCAGAACCTATACACTTGAATCGTAATCAAACAAGACGATCTAGGAACATTCCAGATAGATTTATACTAGATCGAGCCTGATATGGACATGAACAGAGACCTCAACACAGGTTTAAGACATTCCAACAACAGTTGACCGATACTACCAAATAAGGAGAATGGTCACACTTCGTTCAAAAAATATGGACCGAACGTGTCTCGTCACAAGAGGAGGTAACATCATATTAAATGATAATCTCAATTATCCAGAGTTATGTAGCTTTGACCGAAACAAATTAAAGTGTACATTTCAGTCAATCTAATTATACAATGTCTTTAACAAAAAAAATGATCATACAATGTCTTGAGGAAAAATGATCATACAATGACTTTAGAAAAAATGATATGTGCGTAACAAGTGGGTAGTGGATAGAAGGCAACAAGGCATCGGTGTTTCATGCATTGAGATACGACTTAAAGCTCTGGAACTTACAAAATCTCGTACAGGCACAACATAATTTAAAGCGTCATATGGATGGGCAGTTCGTTTTATGAAGCGACATGGTCTTTCAGTCCAAAGTACCTAAAATGTAGGTGTTGCGTACCTATTTCTGTTTGTTATTATACTTTCAGTTTTTTAACAAATGTTTCATAAAATAAAATCTTGAAAAATTATGGTGCGTATTATACACGAATTTCCATTTTACCAGAAAATTTTGGGCTAAATCAAGCATGCGTATTATACACGAGTGCGTATTATATGCGAGATTTTACGGTAATTGACATATACCCCTAATAACTATCGTTGTTTAATTGAATATAGTTGGTTTTTAAATTAAGAGGGGAAGAAGTTAAATAGTAGGCGTACATATTCATTTTAAGTAGCAGCACGCCTAGCTCGCATTACCAGGATACGCCACTGAATGTAGGGAAAGAAAAGAAAATGTAAAGAAGTACTGGATGAAAGATTAAATTTCTAGTCTGTGGACCAAAATAAAATAAAAATTCATGGCCGTTGCCGGCGTGATGATGACCACATCACCCCTAGTGTGCCGATGGTCAAGAACATATGAGCCTAACTCTAAATTCCCCATATACCTCAGTGGGCGTGTAACGGGATCCCTCCCTTCCCACACCATGGCCGTTGTGTGAATTTTTTCTTCTTTTCGAGCTCACACATTCATATTAATCTCTCTTACGAAATTGGAGGTTTGGATGACTCTTGCCTCACGCCATTTTCTCACTCAAGGGGACCGGCTTGCCTTGTCACCCAGTTTCTTTCTATAATCATCACCATCATTTCCTTTTTCACTTCTTATGGAGCACGGAGCCACTACAGCAGCAAATGTCACCCTTGAGGAAGTCTACACTAAAGCACAAACTCATAAAGTAGTGGTTTCTATAGCAACTTATTTTACATGATAAGGTTCCCAGCCCCATGAAAAACCTCATATTGGTCGCCTTTTACGACATGCCTGAGGGAACAGCAGTCCTATTTTTTTCTTTGTCTCCTCAGAGTGTATCCTAAAATGGAGCCAGCATATTTGAAGCTTATCCTTTACCGTGTACTTTTGTTCTCCACGTGGACACATTGTTTATTGTGTACTTGTTGAATAGACGGTATTGTCGTCTGCTGTATTCAGTTAAAAAATTGGTTTGGTTTTGTTTGATTGGAGTGTCACCGCTGAATTAGCACACCATAATAATATATTAGTAGAGCATGATGATGAGAATGCACTATGTATAAACACGGTCAAAGGGAAGCGACCGAAGTATTAAGAGACAGGACAAAGTCCAGAGTTACCTAGAGGTCACGCGGGATAGTGACGTAGGGTCCCGTATAAAAATGTCTTAATATTCTCAGACCTAAGGGTCTTTTATATTTGGACATGCGCCCTAATATAACCGACTAGGTTGAACGGGACGCGCCTCGCCAAAACGAGGCACAACTTTAAAAAAAAAAAGAAATTATGTCTCTGTCTCTATAGATAGATAATGTTGTTCCTTATTAGGACAGAATCTATCAACACTGATCGGGTTAGCGGTCAACAGAGTTGACTTTTTTTGGGGATGGTAAATGCGCTCTGATATAACGACATAGGTTGAAAGGTACGCGCCTCGCCAGAAGAAGGCAAAAACCGAACCAAAAAAAAAAAATTATGTCTCTCTGGGTACAGCTTTACTTGCAGTAGGTGACCAGACAAGTAGTGTTACTCCAATTGTCAGACACGTGGCTGCAATCATCCCACCATCTGCGGTATCAAATGCAACTGTAAGGAGACATCAGCAACAACAGTAGTCAATCAATCCAGATTATATCAAGGGTATTCATGACGATCTACTGGTAGATAGTGACAATATTAACTTTATAGAATCGACCAGTGAGATAGTCAAAAGTATCGTGCCATAGAAGATGATAGTTGACGAATATTTGTTGAGAACTAGAGATCGTATAGGAGATAGACAAGAAACACAGAGAAAGACATTTTCATAGAGCAAACTAGCATTCAACTGATAAAAGAATATTCCCTGGCGGTAACCCAATTCTTCAAAATGAACTTGCTAGACGTAATCAGGTGCAACTAGACGAAGATAGTGACATTTGAGATGAATCAATGACCAAGGAAAATGAACACAGAATGAAAGACACATGTACTGACATCAGATTTCTGTACATACCTTCATCAAGGGACTTCAATAAAGCTCCTGAAACGCACTGGTCTTAGCATTTAGAGAACTACGTAAATGTTGTTTCGTCTAAGTGGAGACAACTACGCAATTGTGAGAGCATAATCAGAGGAATAAAAGAATTTGAGTTCTGTACGATCTACGGGACAGCTGAGACCGTCTAAGCTGACCACCCGGTCACAGGAGGGCCATTTTCACAAATCCACAGTGCTCTGATCTCCTCCCATAAATCACACAAGGAGGATCTCAACACAGTGCACGAACTCCGCAGCACCGACGAGGATCTCAATGTGTGTATGCAGGAATCCCACATTCTGTAAATATTTTTATGGAGGGTAGGATTCCTAATTTTTAAATTTTTGCCAGGGCAGCAGCCGTGTGGCCAACTCTGTGCGATTTCCAACTGTCGAGGGATTTTGAACGTGCGCTATTTGCACAAGGGAACTCCTGTTTTTCGCCCTTATCTGAGAAAGTTAGGCATCCGATCTCACTACCCGTATGATTGTGGGGAAAGGGGGGGGGGGGGGGGGGGGGGGGGGGCGTAGGGAGAGTATGACATCATTAGGACCCACAGGTTCTGAAAAAAATATTCCATCAAATATATTCCATGTACTGTGAACCGAACCCTTTACCTTTATAATTAGAGGCGGACGCCATACCTCTTAGCCACCACTAGTCTAAATATTATGATTGAATACATTCTTGTTTATGTATAGTATGTTTCTCTTGTCTCTTATGTCCGCATTGTCTATGGATGGGTTGGGTGGAAGGAGTTGTCTCATTCCCTGGAGTGCAGGGCACAGTAATAGATGGTGTTCTACTGTCTCTAACTGGTTTGGGCAGTGTCTGCATTTTCCTATATTTCTGTTTCTGTGGCCATTGAGTGTGGAGTGACCTGTTCTCAATCTGAAGATTTTGGTTTGATATTTCCTTTCAATATGGTTGATAACGTCTTCCTTATTCGGGGCTGTTAGGTGTATGTAGAGTCTTCTTCCTGTTTTAGCTTGTGCCCACGTGTTGAGCCAATCTTCTTTACCGTTTTAGATATATACGAGATCACCATCTCAACCCGTAACCCGTCATGGGTCGTAGGGGTGCCATGGTGGAAGCATCAGCAGACAGGGTCCTCCACTGCTCTCTATCCTCAGCAATGCGTACAAGTGTGGAAAAACCGTGCCCTGCCCATTCTTTGATGTTATCAGCCCAGGATTTTCTTTGCCTTCCTCTTCTCCGTTTACCTTCGACTGTTCCCTAGAGGATCGTTTTCGAAAGGGAGTCATGACGAGTTACATGCCCAAACCAGGCAAGCTTTCGACGTTTCACTACTGACAAAAGTGGTTCGTGGTGGCCTGCATACGTGTTTATTTTCTCTCTCTCTCTCACTCTCTCTCTCTCTCTCTCTCTCTCTCTCTCTCTCTCTCTCTCTCTCTCTCTCTATATATATATATATATATATATATATATATATATATATATATATATATATATATATATATATATATATATATATATATATAATGAAGAAAAATAAATAAAAATGAAATAAACTAGATAGAATGGTGTTATACAATTCAATCCATCATGCCCTGTTTATTATTTATACATATCGATTCTACAAACATGTTAGTGTCACTATGACATTATATTCATGACAAGCTAATGAGCAACACGAGGAGGCGATGAGGGGACAGTATCTGCGAGATAAATGTAGTTTAAGTGTACTAAAAATAGTGCATTACGTTTTTTCTTTTTAACAATGAGAAGTTATAGTACATTTATTTTTTTTAGTAATAATGAGTAACCGCTTTCAGACTTCTGGCTGACGAGTCTCTCTCCCCCTCTCTCTCTTTCTATCTCTTTCTCTCTCTCTCTCTCTCTCTCTCTCTCTCTCCCTCTCTCACAATCCCTTCTCTAACTACCTCATAATCTCTTAATTGCATGGTCTCTCATCCCCTCCTCACATTCTCACTCTTATCTGGTCCCCTCTTCAAAGTCTCACTCTGTCGTTTATCTCCGATTCCGATGTTCACTCGTGCTTTCTTTATCCCATTAGGTAGTCTCATAGCAGATATTACAGCAGGGAAGTAATGTTTTACTTCACTATACCAGGTCCAGCTTCGAGAATTGTGGTGACTAGTTCCCTTTATCGCTGCCTTTGCCTTCCCTAACTCGAGCAGAATGAGGTGTCCATTTGTATCTGGGTGGACTGGAGTGTGACGCTACCGGGTTTTGAACTCGGTGCCTTTGCCGCGAGAGGCCGTGCTCTTACCACTCTGTCGGTCGAACGCTATTCTCATTACGTATATTAATTCTCTTATACCTAAAGTCTATCGGATTCCCTCCACTTCTCTTACCACTCTGTCGGTCGAACGCTATTCTCATTACGTATATTAATTATCTTATACCTAAGGTCTATCGGATTCCCTCCACTTCTCTTACCACTCTGTCGGTCGAACGCTATTCTCATTACGTATATTAATTCTCTTATACCTAAGGTCTATCGGATTCCCTCCACTTCTCTTACCACTCTGTCGGCCGAACGCTATTCTCATTACGTATATTAATTCTCTTATACCTAAGGTCTATCGGATTCCCTCCACTTCTCTTACCACTCTGTCGGTCAAACGCTATTCTCATTACGTATATTAATTCTCTTATACCTAAGGTCTATCGGATTGCCTCCACTTCTCTTACCACTCTGTCGGTCGAACGCTATTCTCATTACGTATATTAATTCTCTTATACCTAAGGTCTATCGGATTCCCTCCACTTCTCTTACCACTCTGTCGGTCGAACGCTATTCTCATTACGTACATTAATTCTCTTATACCTAAGGTCTATCGGATTCCCTCCACTTCTCTTACCACTCTGTCGGTCGAACGCTATTCTCATTACGTATATTAATTCTCTTATACCTAAGGTCTATCGGATTCCCTCCACTTCTCTTACCACTCTGTCGGTCGAACGCTATTCTCATTACGTATATTAATTCTCTTATACCTAAGGTCTATCGGATTCCCTCCACTTCTCTTACCACTCTGTCGGTCGAATGCTATTCTCATTATGTATATTAATTCTCTTATACCTATGGTCTATCGGATTCCCTCCACTTCTCTTACCACTCTGTCGGTCGAATGCTATTCTCATTACGTATATTAATTCTCTTATACCTAAGGTCTATCGGATTCCCTCCACTTCTCTTACCACTCTGTCGGTCGAACGCTATTCTCATTACGTATATTAATTCTCTTATACCTAAGGTCTATCGGATTCCCTCCACTTCTCTTACCACTCTGTCGGTCGAACGCTATTCTCATTACGTATATTAATTCTCTTATACCTAAGGTCTATCGGATTCCCTCCACTTCTCTTACCACTCTGTCGGTCGAATGCTATTCTCATTACGTATATTAATTCTCTTATACCTATGGTCTATCGGATTCCCTCCACTTCTCTTACCACTCTGTCGGTCGAATGCTATTCTCATTACGTATATTAATTCTCTTATACCTATGGTCTATCGGATTCCCTCCACTTCTCTTACCACTCTGTCGGTCGAATGCTATTCTCATTACGTATATTAATTCTCTTATACCTAAGGTCTATCGGATTGCCTCCACTTCTCTTACCACTCTGTCGGTCGAATGCTATTCTCATTACGTATATTAATTCTCTTATACCTAAGGTCTATCGGATTCCCTCCACTTCTCTTACCACTCTGTCGGTCGAATGCTATTCTCATTACGTATATTAATTCTCTTATACCTATGGTTTATCGGATTCCCTCCACTCCCATTCTGCCATTCTTTATATCGTGATTTTAAATTTTATATAGATGATTTCTTCATCTTCCTCAGAAAGGTTCCTCATGAGGAAACTCATACGAAGCAATCAGTAGCTCTTGCTGTGGTGGTTGATTAGACAAGTCATTTTACACAATGAGGTTGACATCCTCATATGTAACTTTACACCTACAAGCCAGTTATATATGTCACGTGCAACATATAAAATGATAAATTAGCCGATATCGGGCGAATTACAGACTTTTTGCACAGGAAACGTCCGAATATTGTCGGATAACTGTTTTAAGATGCGGTCTTTCAGATGGTTACGGTTACTGAATATACTGTCGGCAGGCTCCGAGGACTCGTGACTTCCAGTACTATAGTTGAGGTTTTATCCTTTAGAATTTGAGAAGATCCTCTTGTATACTGTCCAGTCCTATACTGGAATCCATTGGGATCATGATTCTATTAGTTATCCTGGCTGTCTGAGATTTCTCCTTGACAAGATGGAAATGCAATAAAGTATTGTTACAATGCTGTAGGTTTTAAGTGAAATTTCACTCACACGTACATATTTCTCCGTTGAGGAAAGATCCAATCAGAAGTAGTTTATTTTAGCATTTCCATGCCGAACCAACCACAAATGAGTTTCTGATTTTGGTAGTGGTTTCCCCCACCCTCATGTTGAACAAAACTGCATGATACATAAGATACTTCCCTTACAGGCCATTTTCGTACTCATCTGACCATCCTTCGTGGCCATGTAATGCCTTGCAATTTCAATGTCGCCTGTCATGTCAACCAAATTTACCACGTCACAGATCTATCACTGATAATCTCTTTCAAGATGTTACTTTCTCATAGGTGTTTATTATAACACAGTCTGGGCGGAAGCGATTACCTCATTTTCTGTGCTCCAAAATCACAATTGTTATCTTCCGACAGCCTTTCCAGCTGGTCGGGTCTGAAAAATTAACACCTTATCTAAAATTTATGTCTTGAGATTTAGATTGTACAACTGAGACAACATTGTTTCGTGGCAATTCTTTTGCCGGCCATGTTCACGAATTAAGCGTTCATTAAGTACCTTCCCCTTCCCCGATAAAGTCTGGGTGTAACAATAAGAATGTCACTAAATGTGGACTCTTACTCCGTCTGGTTAACGATTAAACAAACAAACACGTAGTAAGCTGGAAAACAGGTTAAGCGGTCAAGTGCCGTATGATGCGTGATGAAGTAGGACAAGATAACCTCGAACGGTGAGAGCAAAAAAGTACGATTAAGGAGCGATTGAAAAGGAAGAGGAAAAAAAAGGGCACAGGAGAGTGTTGAAGGAAATTTAAGAAAAATGTAACGTTCGAACATATGATTCGTCACAATCTTTAAAACAAAAATAAATTAAAAACAAAGACGAAACTGCTTAATTTTTTATACTTACATTTCCCTTCTCTGTCACTATGCACATCTTCTTCCTAGCCCCTAACAATTATTATATTTCTACCACTAATACATTTTTTTCTCATTTCTCATCCAGCAGCGCCCAGTTCTGAACATCTACGACTGAATGTTCAACCGAGGATCGCCATTACAGGGACCATAACTGAAACGGAGACAGACAGAGACAGCCTGGCTTCACTATAATGAAAACACAATCTGAGAAAGTTGGTAGATACGTCTGTTAGCAGACAGACGACAATAAAACTTGTTATTGCATCACTGAGAATGGGTGCCATGATTTCATTACACCATAAATACAAGAAAATCAGCGAGAGGTTCCAGAACGTGACAACAAAGAATAATTTATGAATACAGTGAGAGAGAAGGAAAGAACGAATGAGGTCTATGTTATCGATGGTAAAGAAGTAGGCTTTATTCCTTTTTTACATTTCTGCCCTGCAATAAATTAATTTTGTGAATGAGAGAGAGAGAGAGAGAGAGAGAGAGAGAGAGAGAGAGAGAGAGAGAGAGAGAGAGAGAGAGAGAGAGAGAGAGAGAGAGAAGGAAACAGTGGATGATTGTCAAAATCAAAGAAGAGAAACAATTATTGTAGGTAAAAAGACGCAATAAAGAACAATACACTGCTTGCAAGGTATGAATATCTTAACCTACAAAAGTTAAGAATTAACACTGAATTCATTAAAATAACAGAGAGAGAAAGAGAGAGAGAGAGAGAGAGAGAGAGAGAGAGAGAGAGAGAGAGAGAGAGAGAGAGAGAGAGAGAGATCTTGTAATCTGGTGCTAGCAATCACGGAAACAAAAGTAGAGTGGATATTATTCAAACAATTCAATTATCAACAGTGTGACAGAGACGTCACATCTAAATAATATCCTGTGAAGCCTAGAGGGCTGACAATATGGTACGGTTTTGTAATTTCTCCCTTATTATCTACGTGTGCTAAGTGTGTTCACAATAATTATGATTTACGCATTCTAGCATTGACGTGTGCTGCCTATTTTTTGTGTGTGGCAAATCAAAGAAAGAGAGAAAGAAAGAAAGTATCACACATGAAATACTCGAGCATCGACTTCTCACTCTTATTTTGCTCATTGCCCACTTCTCAGCCTAATTTACTTCTGTGCCCCCCCCACCCCCCTCTTCCTTCTCCCCCCCCCCCCCCCCCCCCCCCCGCCCCCCCCCCATAGTCGCTGTTAGCTGGAAAAAAGTATTTTACTATCTTAATGTAGCCCCCTAGAAATATGGCATGACGTCATATTTGGACAACCTCTATCGTCCGTTTGTAAAACTTAAAATGTCTGTACCCTTTACTTTCAGTGACAAGTTAGCTGGACCTGGAGTGGACTGGGGGTATATAATTGTATTCTGAGGATAAAGAAACGCGTACATCATCATCACAATGTGTTTTTTTTTTTCTTTTCACTCTCTGTGAAGCAAGGAGCCACCATTCAAGCTTGTTCCTTCACAGGAAGCTTGCATAAAGCATTCACATGCTCTTGTCACAGTGGTTCCTGTAGAGAATAGTTTTATATTATGAGGTTGCCAATACCATACACAACCTTCCTTGTACGACATGCTTGAGGCAACAATTGTCCGATTCTTTCTTTGTCTCATAACAGACATCGCTCCCCCCCCCCCCCCTTCCCCCCTCCCTTTTCCGAACTACACGGGACAAGCAAATATATAGCAGTATAAATATGACCATTATAACATGTCAACATTTCTAGGCGAGCACGTGTGCGTGCTTCTGTGTACACGAGTGGAAGGGCAGAAAGTTAGACGGGCCAGCGTGCCCAATTCTTAACCCTTTGAAAATTAAGTTCGTTCGTTCACTTTGCATTTTATGTTCACGTGAGTCAACTAAAACCTGTACATATGTATATTGTTCAAATCTTAGACGTATGTCTGTATAATGTACGTAAATTAATCCGTGATGACCAGTTTTGTACAGGATGATTATAAAGTCACTCCCTGTTCGTAACGTTTTATTTCTGGACTCCTGTACAGCTAAGTTATAAGATGCAAACGTAAAGAATAAAGAGAATTAACTGCTGTTTTATTCAATAAAATGCAATGCTATATTATAACATTATATACAGTAAATAAATAAATATTACACACATAAAGGTTTGTTTCAGGCACTCGTGTAAAATAAAGAAGTAGAAAACTAGACGAAAGAAAAACGACAGAAGTGTTGTGGCTTACCGGAGAATCGAACCCAGGACCTTCCGAACGGCACCACCGTCTAGCTAGGTAACCAAATCACACTATCCTCCCTGGCAGCTAGCTACCACAGCTCAGCGTGAGAGTGGCCTATTTAACGTACGACCTCACAGGAGTAGACATTTTTTCTGTCTATTGTGACGTTGTTTACTGAAAATTTGCAGAATTTATTTTAGTTCGAATTGTTTATGGAAATACAAAATAAAACGTATTTATCAGATGGTAAATAAATACACATACGCAAGTTATAGCAGGCATTCGTAGGAAATACAGAAGTAGAAAACTTGACAACAACAAAAACAACAGAAGTGATAAGCTTTCTATCGTAACTGGAACCCGCTTCTGTTGTTTTTCTGTTGTCTAGTTTATACTACAGCAATCCACTTTTTTTTCTGGGCATCTTATGAGAAGAGGAAAGCTGGAATATATCGTCACAACAGGTATGACTGAAGGAAAGAGAGATAGGGGAAGACAAAGAGAGCAAATACTGGACAGTCTGACATCGTGGCATGGAAGGAAGTCAACAGCAGAATTGATAAACTGTACTTGAGACATGAAGTTGTGGAGATATATGATCTCCTACGCCACTAGGCATGGTACTTGTAGAAGAAGAAGTTTGTTACTTGTTTATTTCCTGCGAGTGCCTGCTACAGCCTGTTTGTGTTTTTTTATAATATTTAAGTATTTGTATATTTAATGTTTACAGGCCTTGTGGTTCTCTTTTTATTTATTAGTCAGATGGCAGGTATTGTTCCTTGATGTGACATTTGTTTCGTGTATATCCAATATATACCAGTGAAGATATAAAAATGTCAAAATAGGGTGTGACTTTTTAATTACCCTGTATATGTTGATGCACTCGATGATACGTAGGGTGCCCACAAAGCTCTGCGTCACAGATAAGATAGCCAATTAATTTTATTTTTATTGTTTTAGGCAATCAAATGGAAGAATATTCAATGTGGATACCACAATCTTCATGTTTAAGTCATTATATTTTCGCTATTGGTAGATAACTGAAACAGTGAGTTTATATAACTGAAATAGTGAGTTATAACTGAAATAGTGAGTTTATATAACTGAAATAGTGAGTTTATATAACTGAAATAGTGAGTTTATATAACTGAAACAGAGAGTTTATATAGATGAAATAGTGGGTTTATATAACTGAAACATTGAGTTTATATAACTGAAACAGTGAGTTTATATATCTCAAACATTGAGTGTATATAACTGAAGTAGTGAGTTTATATAACTGAAACGTTGAGTTTATATAACTGAAGCAGTGACTTTATATAGCTGAACTTGTGAGTTTATATAACTGAAACATTGAGTGTATATAACTGAAATATTGAGTTTATATAACTGAAATAGTGAGTTTATATAACTGAAACACTGAGTTTATATAACTGAAATAGTAAGTTTATATAACTGAAATAATGAGTTTATTTAAATGACACAGTGAGTTTATATAACTGCGACATCGAGTTTATATAACTGATACGGTGAGTTTATGTAACTGTTACGGTGAGTTTGTATAGCTGAAACAGCGTGTTTACTCAATAAAAATAACATGTTGGCAATACCAGAAACAACAATCTAGAGGTACCATCAGCTTCTTCAATGCAGATTATGTTGAGCACCATGTTAAATATTTTACTGTTTAAATTTAAAAACATTGTTTGAGATATGTTTGAAAAACTAAGATTACTATTTTTACTAAATTTTATTTTCTTATGAGGCAGAATTTTGTGGAAACCATGTGTGTTCATAGCGATGTATTTCAACGAAAGGAACTTATTTTGTGTTGACTGTTGCTTATCTGTTGATGCACTCGATGACGTAGACAGAAATAGTGTACTATATAGTGCGAGCTGTTTCAGTTGCGCACCACAAAGTTCGCTGTATAAGGGTAAAGAAATAAAATCAATCACATTGTTTTATGTATATTTTGTTCCATTTTCTATCCTACATGATTTTTCATTATTTCTCATTGAGAAGTCATGAAACATGCAATATGAAATATCTTTAACATTTTTTTTTATCTTTTTTAAAATGTACATATAATTTTGATTTTAATTGCACAAAAAATGTGTAACTTTGTACAGCAATAAATGTTCGTAATGTCTCAACAACATGTTTTGGTTTGGTTTTAAGGGGCTTCTTCATTGCACACGGGCAACTCCATAAGTGCTCAATCTCCTCCCTTAGATCACACAAGGAGGATCTCAGCACAGCGCACTAGCTCCGTAGCACCGGCGAGGATCCCAATGTGTGTATCCGAGGAGGCTAGGCATCCGATCTGACTACCCAGGAGATCATGGAGGAGTATGGCATCAGGAACAACTGGTTCTGAAACAAATGTCCGTCAATTATATTCCCTGTACTGGGAAACTGGTACCTTTTAGAATTATAGGCTGACGCCATACATCTTAACCACTCCGACCGCCATACAGAAAATATTTAAGAACAGCGAAATGTTACAATGCAGACATAAAAATTCAATATTCTAGAACAGCGAAATGTTACAATGCAAACATAAAAATTCAATATTCTAGAACAGCGAAATGTTACAATGCAGACATAAAAATTCAATATTCTAGAACAGCGAAATGTTACAATGCAAACATAAAAATTCAATATTCTAGAACAGCGAAATGTTACAATGCAGACATAAAAATTCAATATTCTAGAACAGCGAAATGTTACAATGCAAACATAAAAATTCAATATTCTAGAACAGCGAAAGGTTACAATGCAGACATAAAAATTAAATATTCTAGAACAGCGAAATGTTACAATGCAGACATAAAAATTCAATATTCTAGAACAGCGAAATGTTACAATGCAGACATAAAAATTCAGTATTCTATAACAGCGAAATGTTATAATGCAGACATAAAAATTCAGTATTCTAGAACAGCGAAATGTTACAATGCAAACATAACAATTCTCGTATTTAGCAATTGTCACGTAGCGTTTAAAGGATAAGAGAATTATTTAGAGGAAATAATAGATCTGATGTGGAAGATTTGGCTCAAGGAATCCCTGCTGGGTTTTCCCACTTCCAAAGGGTGACGAAGAGGGTAAATTCTCCTAACTCGACAGGTCTGGAAAAGATTGTAAGGAGATATTTGGTCTCTCGCTACCGTCGTCCCCTTCTCAGTTATCTATTATTATTATTCTTTAAATTATATTATATTTTACGAGCCCCCCCCTCCCTTATAAAGGAAGATAAACATAGACAATATTCAACATCTAATGGAAGGAACAAAGCGTGGGGTACAGTATATACACCCAATTGGTTTAGTGCAATAAAGTGAATAGATGGTGAATGATAGTATTGTCGATGGAATTAGTGTCTGCTGTATGTATTATGTGTCTCACAATTCACGTGTTTTTCATCATGGATGACTAAACTTTGTGGCATTGATTAGGTGAGTTTCCTTTGTCGTGGACTTAGCTTTTCAGCCCCCGGCTGATAGTGAAGTGTGGTTAGTTCTCCGGTCTCCTGACGTTGCCCCGGTAGGTCTTGAATGGTTCGGATTTGCCTTCTCTGTGCTCGACTCCGTATTCTGCGCTGAGATTGGACTGTCGTGCAAGGCTCCACCATAGACTGAAGACAAATACGACGGCGTCATTAATTTTCTAGCTTTAGAAAGCAGTCTTTCCCTAAGCCGTCCCTCTGCCTGTCACCTCAGATTTTAGTCTCTAACATCATATGTCTAGAGTCTAATCTTGAATTCAAGTTTCTCCTGTCTGTCCTTTATTATATTACTCTGCCCCAGTGGCAGTATTATAATTCTTTAGACTGAGTTATCGTCAACTTAACCCGATGAATTATTATAAATGTCAGTTAAACCCACCAAATTTATCATAGAAATGTCGGCAACAGTATTCTAGTTCTGTGCCTCTAGCCTAATCGTCATGTCATTATGATGAATTTAACAAATAATTGGACATCCGTGTTTTTAGAATTGTCTGACAACATTATCACACACTTCATGTCTGGTCGCCTCGTCATATAATTTATAATGAATATATGTCACGGTCGGTCAACATTATCGTTAATATTAATTTCCGTTAGTCTAAAACGTCGGGTCGAAAATAATCAAATAATATGGAAATTAATAGCTATATATATATATATTCCCGTTATACATTATTATGAACATGTACATATCCCGTGGGATCATAAAATATACCCGATCACATGTGGCTGGATGTGATCGTAAAACAAAAATATGAATAAAGTAAACATACCAATCTTGCGTCGATTTTGCAATGTACTACACATTTCATCACATTATATTCTAGCGAGATTTCACTTACCTACTCAAAGATGGACGCTAACCCGCAATTAGACACGTGGCTTCAGTGCTTTTAATGCGAGAATTCGCCGATAATTGGGTTAGACCTAGCTGTCTCAAGGGTTCCGGGCAAGTGAAGATTGCCCGTGTTTGGCGCACTTTTAGCGGGACATTTCCGCTTGGACACGTGATCCATAGCGTGCATCATGTGACATTAGCGTCAAATAAACGCTCCAATCAATAGCGTTAAAAGTCACGTGGGGTCTTCCTAAAGTGGCATAAACTGGTTTTATCAGCTTAAGCAGTCTTAAATTAAAACAGGTTCCTAGCTACCGAGGTCATTGGTCAACAATGACGTCGTATCTAAAAATAGCGAGGAGAAAATACTGAATGCTAGGAGAATTTACGCCAGTGACAATTCCCGGGACTTTGCGATCATGCATTGAGGATGAGAAAAAAAACGATGTCCGTAAATAATAAAAAAAATGAAGAGAAGATTGGGCAAGTTGTCACACAAGCCCCTCCTCAAGTTTGACGTTCCGTCCAACTCCTCTTGTCCTGTCTTCCTCTTCTTTTCCAGTTTCTCATATCTCCTCGGTTGCGTCCGGATGTCTGCTCAAAAAATCTGCCCCTACGTTGTTCTTCCCAGGTATGTATTCTATGTGAAATGAATATGGCTGCAACAGGAGTGACCATCTCATAAGCCGGGCATTAAGGTTCTTCGACGCTGCAAGAAATATCAACGGTTGGTGATCACACTGCACCGTGAACTTTTTCCCGTATAAATATGGTTGAAACTTCTGCACAGCCCATATTAGCGACAGACATTCTCGTTCGATGGTAGAGTAGTTCTGTTCAGCAGGGTTCAATTTCCTACTAGCATATGCGATGGGGAATAGAGTTGCAGAAGGTCTATCACTAGGCTGCAGGAGAGTGGCTCCTATCCCTATATTGCTAGCATCTGTTCGCAGCGTAAAGTTCAGAGTTAAGTCAGGCAGTCGCAGAATTGGCCTAGCTGTGAGTTTCTCCTTCAGCAGCGTGTAGGCATTTTCGCACTCCGCTGTCCAGGTTACTTTGTCCGGGTTCCCATTCTTGGTTAATGCGGTCAATGGCGCACTCAGGGTATTAAAATCTTTAATATATCTCTGGTAGAAGCCACATAGAGACACAAATGACCTTACATCCTTTTTAGTCTGGGGTCGTGGGGCCCGCTGTAACTTCTCAATATTACGCGCATCTGGGAACATGCATCCATGCGAGATAGTGTGTCCCAGGAATTCTAGTTGCTCGCAGGCAATTTGACATTTTGTAGGGCGAGCGGTGAGTCCTGTTTCTCTAAGTCTTTCGAAGAGTAGGGAAACTGCGTCCAGGTGCTCCTCAAAGGTGTTCGTGGCAATAAGTATGTCGTCCATGAAATTACTTATCCCAGGGTGGTTCAGGGGTTCCAGTAGCTTCCTCATCATACGAGTAAAGACGCTTGGGGCGTTGCTTAGCCCAAATGGCAATACATTAAACTCGTAATGGCCTTCAGAAGTACTAAATGCTAACATATGTCGAATTTCCTCTTTTACCGGGATCTGGTAGTACCCTTTGCTAAGGTCTATCTTCGAAAAGTATCGTGCTCTACTCAGCTTGGTGAAAAGCTGATTCTGATCCGGTAAGGGCTCCGCTTGAAATTCCGTTACAGCGTTGAGCCTTCGGTAGTCTATGCAGAGGCGATGTTCTCCTGTGGATTTTCTAAGCAACACTACACTCGCACTATAAGGCGACTCTGATTTTGAGATAATATTTTCCTTAAGCAGGTACTCGATTTCCTCACTCAATGCCTTTGCTTTAGCATAAGGAACAGGATAGTTCTTAACTCGTACCGGGGCGAGGTCTGTTAGCTTCATATCAAATTCTATCAGGTTGGTCATGCCAGGTTTATCCGTGAGTGTACTAGTGTGTTTTCTCAACAACTGTTGAACCCGTGCCTGCTGATCCTCCGTTAAAGTTGAACTAATCTGAACATCTTGATGAGTTTCGCACTGACGAAGAGGGTATTCACAGGAGGTCAGGGGTTCTGCCTCAGTTTCCGTCGCAATAGCCAGTGTCAGGAAATGTGCTGGTTCTGCACCTGGTCTTTCATAATATCGCTTCAGCAGGTTTATGTGGTAAATTTTCTGCTTCCCCTTTATGGCAATCTTGTAATTGGTGCGCGACATTTTCTCAACAATTTTATATGGACCTCTCCACCCGATTTGCAATTTATTATTGCTACTGGGCAGGAGTAATAATACCTGTTCTCCTACTTCTAGCTCCCTATCCTTCGCAGTGCGGTTGTAGTAACGCGCATGTTTACGACGGGCACGGCGTACATTTTCCTTTGCCAGTTCCCATCCTGTTTTAAGGCGTTGGGTCAACTCCTTCACGTATTGGGATGCAGAGGTGACCGTCTCATCAGCTTTATCATCTGTCCAAGTACGTAACAGTGCCTCTAAAGGTCCTTTTATAGGTCTACCAAACAGCAATGTGGCAGGAGGCATCCCAGTAGAATTGTGGGGTACTTCGCGGTAAGCAAATAGTGCTGCGGGTAAGTATTGATCCCAGCTCTCTGGTTTTTCCTGCGCAAGTTTCCGAAGGATGGAAATAAGGGTCCCGTTAAACCGCTCCACCTGGCCATTTGCCTGGGGGTGGTAGGGAGAGGTGTGGATATGTCGGGCCTGAAATATCCTAAACACTTCCTCGGTGAGTTTTCCTCGGAATTGGGAACCATTATCTGTCAGGATCTGTGACGGAAACCCTAGCCGAGTAAATATGGTGAGCAGAGCCTCAGCAACATGCTTAGAATCACAGGCGGGCATAGCAATTGCCTCTGCCCACATGGAGCAACAATCCACTAACGTGAGTATATAACTGTTTCTCTTTTTGCTACGAGTAAGTGGACCCACAATATCCACCGCTACTCGTTCGAAGGGTGTGCCCAAGATTGGCATTTCTCCCAGAGTGGCTGGGGCCGTCCAGTGTTTCGGCGCTGTCCTCTGGCACTGTGGGCATGATTTCACATATCTCTGGATATCGGCGTTGATACCTGGCCAATAATAATGACATGAAATACGCTGAATCGTGGCACTTATGCCCATGTGGCCACTAAACGGAAGGGCATGGCCCATTTCTAGGACCTGGGCTCGGTATGCTGATGGAACCACAAGTTGCCCATGTTCCTGTCCTCCATTTCCTGCTTTCCGATGCAACAGCCCATTTTTCTTGTAGAAGTCTCCCTTTTGGAGAGGAGTGTGCGCTCTCGGTAGTTTTTTGTAGCAGGGTGCTAGAGATTGATCCTCCGTTTGTGCCTTTTTTAATTCCTCAGGAAGGATGTTGGGTGGGGATTCCAACTCCGTATTCCGTTTGGCCTGTCCTCTAGTGGTGACAGCCGCCACAACCAGAGGGTGAATGGGTTCTCCCAAGAACACATACCTACACCCTAAGATCAAGGGATAAATAGGGTCGTCCAAGATCGCTGCACGGATTTCCCCAGTCACATATTTTGATTTGACCTTAATCTTGGCTATGGCCAAACGCATAGGTGCTGCACTTTTAGTAGGTCCTTGTATTTCTATAGTGTCTTCTGTCATCTGGTCAGGCTTGACTAGGGATGCACAGACAACTGCGTCGAATGCAAGGCCTGTATCATAAAGGCAGGTCACCTCTTGGTCATTTACGAGGACTGTCTCAACGACCGGGGGATGTCGGGGTTTGTCCAGAGGTTCTTCCGGTCCATTTCCCCTTGCGGCACTTTTACGTAAGCAGGCAGCATGATGAGGTGGGTTTTTCCGGTTGCACTCCTGCGTATTGTGGGTGATGGTTCTACAGTGCTTACACCATTTTTCCCCTTGCCTCTGCTGCTGGAAATTAGATCTCTGAGTAGTCTTGTAGTCTGGCTTGTCATGCTTTTTGCAGTTAGTATACGGTGGTTTCACTTGGGGGTCCATGTGTGACTGAGCTGTCTGTCTAGGTACGTAATCTGGTTGTTTCCGTCTGGGTGGTGGATTCTCTGATAGTGCTGCCTGATATCGTTCCGCTAACTGGACTATGGATTCTAAAGTGCTGGCCCCATTCTCTGTCAGGAATCTTCTCATGTCGGAAGTCATGGTGTCCTTCAGTTGTTCGATCATGACCATTTCCTTCAGGCCTTCCCAATCATGAGTAAAATTCCCTAGGGCACCCCACTTCTCCACGTAGGAATCCAGTCTCGCAGCAAACTGAGCAAAGTTCTCTCCGACTTCCCTCCTAGAGTTACGGAACCTCTTCCTATAGGCGTCAGCATGTAGCTCATAACGAACCAATAGTGCCTTTTTCAAAGAGTCGTAGTCATCCTGTAAACCTGGAGGAAGCTTGCTATACACGTCATAAGCAGTTCCTCTAAGCCCTTGCGACAGTTTCAGGTTCCATTTGCTCTTCTCCAAACCAAACGTGGTGGCAAACTTCTCAAATTTGTCGAGATACCTATCGATCGAGTCGGCTTGTTCCGAGAAAGCTTCAAATGGAAACGTCAAAGGTCCCAAAGTTGACATGAGTGAGGATGGCAAAGGTCCGGTGCCCCCTGCGTGCAAGGAAGGCATATCATCTGACCGTGGCGATAGGTTGCCTGAGGAGGTAGATGCGGTCGCACCGGCTACTGGTTCAACTCTTTGAGCTTGTCCCTGCATCTCTAACTGCTTCATCTTCAATGCATGCTCGCGTTCATCTCTCTCGCTTCTTTCTCTAGCGTCTACAGCTTTTATCCTCTCATCTATTTCTGCTAACTTTATTCGCTCTTCTCTTTCAGCTTTCGCTGTTTCTCGAGCGTAATACTTATCAGTCTCGACACTGACATAATTTGCAAGGTCCACCCCACTATAACCTAGATCTCGACCGGCCTCCCCTAGTGCTGCCTTAAGCTTAACTATTTCAGCCATCTTTTGCAGTTAAAGTCCACACTGAGTAAGCTAGTGCTACCTTCCAATAGTATTTCTAGCAACAAGTAAATACTAATTATTTATCAGACTGCTGTAGAATGAAATTACTACAGTTATGGAGACTTAAGGTCTGTAATTCAATGAAATACAAAATCAAGAACTAACTTAATTAAACACAACATATATAAAGGGATTCACCAATCAATGCCTGAATTTCTAGAAAAAATGTTTTCTGTCTTTCTAGAGCTCACTGTGTGAAAATACATGTGTTAAAATGGTATACTGTAATGACTGAATGGATGATACTATCCCAGAGGTATGATAAAATACATAAGTTCAAATCCCGGACCGAGACACCAGTGTCACGTAGCGTTTAAAGGATAAGAGAATTATTTAGAGGAAATAATAGATCTGATGTGGAAGATTTGGCTCAAGGAATCCCTGCTGGGTTTTCCCACTTCCAAAGGGTGACGAAGAGGGTAAATTCTCCTAACTCGACAGGTCTGGAAAAGATTGTAAGGAGATATTTGGTCTCTCGCTACCGTCGTCCCCTTCTCAGTTATCTATTATTATTATTCTTTAAATTATATTATATTTTACGAGCCCCCCCTCCCTTATAAAGGAAGATAAACATAGACAATATTCAACATCTAATGGAAGGAACAAAGCGTGGGGTACAGTATATACACCCAATTGGTTTATTGCAATAAAGTGAATAGATGGTGAATGATAGTATTGTCGATGGAATTAGTGTCTGCTGTATGTATTATGTGTCTCACAATTCACGTGTTTTTCATCATGGATGACTAAACTTTGTGGCATTGATTAGGTGAGTTTCCTTTGTCGTGGACTTAGCTTTTCAGCCCCCGGCTGATAGTGAAGTGTGGTTAGTTCTCCGGTCTCCTGACGTTGCCCCGGTAGGTCTTGAATGGTTCGGATTTGCCTTCTCTGTGCTCGACTCCGTATTCTGCGCTGAGATTGGACTGTCGTGCAAGGCTCCACCATAGACTGAAGACAAATACGACGGCGTCATTAATTTTCTAGCTTTAGAAAGCAGTCTTTCCCTAAGCCGTCCCTCTGCCAGTCACCTCAGATTTTAGTCTCTAACATCATATGTCTAGAGTCTAATCTTGAATTCAAGTTTCTCCTGTCTGTCCTTTATTATATTACTCTGCCCCAGTGGCAGTATTATAATTCTTTAGACTGATTTATCGTCAACTTAACCCGATGAATTATTATAAATGTCAGTTAAACCCACCAAATTTATCATAGAAATGTCGGCAACAGTATTCTAGTTCTGTGCCTCTAGCCTAATCGTCATGTCATTATGATGAATTTAACAAATAATTGGACATCCGTGTTTTTAGAATTGTCTGACAACATTATCACACACTTCATGTCTGGTCGCCTCGTCATATAATTTATAATGAATATATGTCACGGTCGGTCAACATTATCGTTAATATTAATTTCCGTTAGTCTAAACGTCGGGTCGAAAATAATCAAATAATATGGAAATTAATAGCTATATATATATATATTCCCGTTATACATTATTATGAACATGTACATATCCCGTGGGATCATAAAATATACCCGATCACATGTGGCTGGATGTGATCGTAAAACAAAAATATGAATAAAGTAAACATACCAATCTTGCGTCGATTTTGCAATGTACTACACATTTCATCACATTATATTCTAGCGAGATTTCACTTACCTACTCAAAGATGGACGCTAACCCGCAATTAGACACGTGGCTTCAGTGCTTTTAATGCGAGAATTCGCCGATAATTGGGTTAGACCTAGCTGTCTCAAGGGTTCCGGGCAAGTGAAGATTGCCCGTGTTTGGCGCACTTTTAGCGGGACATTTCCGCTTGGACACGTGATCCATAGCGTGCATCATGTGACATTAGCGTCAAATAAACGCTCCAATCAATAGCGTTAAAAGTCACGTGGGGTCTTCCTAAAGTGGCATAAACTGGTTTTATCAGCTTAAGCAGTCTTAAATTAAAACAGGTTCCTAGCTACCGAGGTCATTGGTCAACAATGACGTCGTATCTAAAAATAGCGAGGAGAAATACTGAATGCTAGGAGAATTTACGCCAGTGACAATTCCCGGGACTTTGCGATCATGCATTGAGGATGAGAAAAAAACGATGTCCGTAAATAATAAAAAAAATGAAGAGAAGATTGGGCAAGTTGTCACAGCAATCAAACGAAGTAAATTGCGATCTAAAGATGCTTACACGATTTCTGATCGTGAAGTTTGTAAATATGTGTGGTCAGTATATGTGTAGTCATTAGAGTCTGGGGAGCCGCGGTAGCATAGTGGTTAGTGCACTGGCTTCCTAGCTCAGTGGTCTATGGTTCGATCCCCAGATGAAGTGGGATTTTTTATGCCACAAACGGCTCCTGGGTTGACCCAGCCCCAAATGGGTACCAGAGCAACTCTGGGAAGGTTAAGGCGGCCGGCGTGATGCTGACCACAACACCCCTAGTGTGCCGACGGTCAAGAAAATATGGGCCTAACACCATATTCCCAATATGCCTCAATGGGCGTGTAACGGGATCCCCCATTGGGGTCTGACAGTACCATTCTTATACATATATCAGCGTAGAGTGCATTCACAATTTTTACTGAAAACAGTTGATAATTCTGTATTTTGAAAGTAAATTTGTTCACAAATAAACAAACAAACACACAAACAAACCAACAACAAAAATAGGAAAAGTTAAATGTAAAAAAATAAAATGGAACAAGTTATGTTCACCAGAATAACACAAATTTGTATGAGAATATCACGAAAACAAAAAATAACGCAGAATCCTAAATATATATATATAAAATCCCAGCTTTTTCTGTCAGTGCGTAACGCTAAGGGATGCAACTTTGGTTGAAAGTTAAACATTAATTGTATTGTTTCCCTTATATGTACTCTCCCGAAAATAGTAACACTTACCAAAGAAGAATGCGCAAATGACGGTGTGCACAAAAATATATTTATAGAACGTGTGATCCCGTATACACACATTGGGATCGTCGATGCTACTACGTAGTTCGTGTACTGTGGTGATGCACAGTGGGTTTTTTAAAATTCTTTTGAATAAGTAAAATTGCTGTTAGGTATTGGTGTTTTTTAAATTTAATTCCCGTCTTATGACGGGCTTTTACACTAGTTTTGTTTTAAATAAAAGTCCCGCGTAAGTTCCCGGGGGTCTCTGAAGTTCGGAAACAACAAAAGATAGTGCTACAACACTTTCTGTACAAGACGGCTACTGTGATGTTGTGAATGGGCCTGGAAACATCCCAAGTAAAACAAATTTCTACAGAAACCCTCCACTAACAAGAGTATTTGGATGCTTTATTCAGACTTTCTGCAAGAGAACCAGCTAAAGTATTGACTCCATGTTCCCTAAGGTGCGCAAAGTTAAATGATGATAATGAATGATGGTATAATATAACACGTCTTGCCTACAGTTATTTGTTTCATGTAATTGCTATAATTTATTTGTAAATGTATATGAGCCATTCCTTCCTGGCAACCCATCTCACATATCATTCAACCAGCGGCACTACATTATGTTGACCGGCTACAACATACAGAGATACATTTAATGAAGAGAGCAATATAAAAGTCATCTTGCTACTTTTACACCGATTTATTATTTATTGGTTTCTTAATTGTACATGTTTTCTTGTGTAGACGATTGTTAAACGTTCACAGTAGCTGTCACTGTATTTATGGACACACGTAAGCCCGGTTTTAGGAGCTGGCAACTCGGCGTTTGGCCAGAGTTGCAAAGCGCTTTAGCTCTTTCACTTCAAGCAGTTTTTAAGTTGTACACTAACACCAAAAATGAATGCCAGTTCATTTACGTGTTTAAAACGGACAATAAACATATATATTTATGAGAAAATATCGTTCTTTATTGGATGAAGAATACTTTGAAGTTTTGTAAGTTTTATATGCGGCAAAAGAAGCTTCTTTTACATCGTGCAATGCGTATAAATGAGAGCTAGCTAAACCACAGAGACGTACTTGACGGCTCTTGGGAGAATAATGTACAATATTGTGAAGCGTTTTCGGCTCACGGGATTGAAAGAGTTAAGCATTAACTATTTTGATTGCATGCTGAAAATGCAGAATAATATGATTCAAACATGTTAAATGGGGCGCCAAAGCTAAGCCTTGCCCGGGCGCCAAAGCTAAGCCTTTCCCGGGCTGCCGGCAACCCTAGAACCGGTCCTAGACACACGAAGTTTTGTATAAGGCATTTTTATTATTGTGTCAACGTACAATTACTATGGTTATCACTCCCATTATTGTTATTGTTATATCATCTTATAATTACTGTGGTTATCACTGCCATTACTCATCAGGTCATTACTACTATTGTTACCAAGATCACCATAGTTATGATATTTCCACGGTTATAACTATCTTCACCAATAGTCACCATCACCATTATTATTATTATTGTTATCATCACCACCATAAGTTTCATCAAAATACCCGACCAGCCGTAAGCAATCATACTCAGTAAAATTCTTGTATGTATTAAATGAAGAAAATCTGCGACTCACTGTGTTTTTATTGAACACGTAATCAGTACTTGTCGGCGTCTGTGGCCTAATGGAAATGAACGCAGTTTCATAATCCAGATATACCAGGTTCGAAACCTGCTGCAGGCGGTTTGGTAGCAGATCGCTTTGTGTGGATTTTTAACAATGGTATAAGCGCCGTACCGTTCAGAAAGCAATGGCAAACTACTGAATGAAAAAAATTTCCTAGAAAAATCACAAACAGCCAATAAAAGCTGGGGTTGATTGCCACGTCCTGTAAAGGATAAGCAACTAACTTAATCAGTACTATTCATTCATCCATTCATTCATTCATGCATAACCCTCCGTTTCCCAAGGAGCAGAGGCTTTCAACAATCACATGCCATGTCCTCCTGTCACGTGCCATCATCTCAAGTTCTTTCCACGTTCACCTCATCATTTTCACCTCTGTTTCCAGCTCTCTTCTCCATGTGCTTCTTGGTCTACCTCTGTCTCTCTTGCCCTGGGGGTTCCAGAACAAGGATTGCCGTGTAATGCTATCAACAGGTTTCCTCAGTGTGTGTCCTATCCATCGCCAGCGTTTTGTTCTCTCTCTTGTTCCACTGGCACTTGTCTAGTTCTTGTCATCAGTTCCACGTTGATAATCTTGTCATACCATTTTAATCCTTCTATTCCATGCAAGCACCCATTTATGAAAGTCTGTAGCTTTTTGGTTGTTGGTTTTGTTGTTCTCCATGTTTCAGAGCCATATAATGGTACTGTAAACAATAATCAGTACTATGTGTTATGTAAAATATATATCCTTGTTTCTTCTCCACAATCTGCCTTTCCTCCCCTCCGCATTTTTTGTTTTATTTGCCGTGGCGTGTGGCGGATGTTTCAAATTTTATAAAATCTGAACACAAGAATTAAAGAACAACTTTACGGAATCACACGAATATAGCAATTATCGTGACTTTACGGAATCACACGAATATAGCAATTTTCGTGACTTTACGGAATCACAGGAATATAGCAATTATCGTGACGGGGAGAGCCACAGTAAAAAGCTATTTTCATAAATAGCTGCAGGATTTTGATACAAATGTACAGGATTAACTTACAACAGTAATAACTGGGTATATCAAAGTCTTTGATGGTATAATGCTATTGCTTGCTATAGAAACGGCGGCCATATTGGATTTGTATTCTAAATTTCAATTCACTAACGCATTTTTTATTTATTGAGTTATGAGCATCAAAGTTGAAATTGAGGCTCATCATTGTATTATAAAGCTATTTGTCAGATTAGATTTTTGGTAACTTTAGTAGATTCTGAGGTATAGAACGTTAAAGTTAGTATCTAACAAAATAGTAACATATTTTTCAAAATGTTACTACATTATTTGCAATAATCAAAATTTGGAGAATGTATTAAAAATCGGATCTGACAAACGTTTTATTATCCAACAGACAGTGTATGTGCCAAGTCTCATGTTGATTGGCTAAGAAATAAGCAAGTTATAAGAACATAAGTAACATTCAGCAACGTTCTGGGAGATAAATGGGTTTCTTCTTAGAAAAAGCATAATTACTTAAGAAAATACAATCTGCAAAATCTAAATAAACCTACTTAGAATGTGTATTGACAAAAGATTTTGACATATTTGGATTCAGGAGAATTATCAGAACACAGGCACATCCCAATTTTCGTGTTTGTCCTATTTTGACTTAAAATGCGTTGTCGCTCCTCGTATCAAGATAAACACCAAAGGACTTTTAATTTAGCTGTTTCTCCCCCCCCCCCCCCCCCCCGCCCCTTTTCCACCGATGTGTTAGTAAGAGCTCTCACTCTCGTGCTTATGTTTGTTCACATCATTGTACTACATAATCTTTGTGGTGGATTTAGATGTTATGAAATATTGTTGTTATGTATTTATATTGTACTGAATGAGGTCAGCTGTGAAGGCCCCTGAGTATAACAATTATTCGGGTGAGTTCTCAGAGAACCTTTCTGCTACCACCTTATGATCTCATTCAGACTTATTCTTGACTAGTATGTATGATAACTACGTCTCGTGTCTAGGGTTATGAATATGTGGTGTGCTGGTAATTTAATACTAAAACACACACACACATCAACAAATATCAATGTCTATGATCAAATGAACTAACACCGTGTTTGAAATTTTGGTATTAAACTACTTTTTACAATTTTATTTGCCCTGATTCAGAATTTTCTGAGTCAGGACCAACAACAAAATGAAAATTATGGTTTTATTTACATAAATTAAATACCACAATGGATCTTCTGTCCATATAAAACAATATTACAATCTAATTATATTTAGGTATTAGTATGGACTAAGTTAACACTAGTAATTAATGGTGGGTTGGGGTATTTTCATCATCCCCTCTCTCTTTTCTCTATCTCTTGTGGAATGTTTATTCAACAGTAAATTATGTTATTTATTAAGTTATAATACAGGTGGATGAACTTTCAGTGCCGAAACAAGGGCACTTATCTTTCTGTTGGTAGTAGTTATGATGCTGACACTCTTCTATATTTCATGGGTTGATTCGTGGTAGACAGCGTTTACCAGCAAAAATTTCAACCGAATGACCAATCTGACACAGTCCCTGGTGTAGTGTGGTAGACAGCGTGTACCAGCAAAAATTTCAATTTCTTTCACGAAGATAAAATACACCAAGATTCTGGCACTAACTTAGTACCAGAACAAAAACCCTGAAACAAGGTTATGATTCTTTATAACTGTCGTGAGACATTCTAAATACACATATATAAATTAAAAGGTAAATGTAAAGCCTAACACATAAATTCAATAAAAGGAAAGAGAAATGGTAAAAGTACAGTGCTGTCACAATGGCGTACAAAAATCCCCTTGTTTTCTACTTCGTCTGCAAATTGTAACGTTTCCACGTTGATAGTAAAGCCTATAGCAGCATACACGCGTTTCCACAACACAATAAAACGTGTACTGCAATTCTAAGAAAACCTTGAGATACGCAAGCTGATTAATGACCTAAATTAATAATAACATTAATTACACTACGTTAACATAAACGAAAGGACAGATGGACTTAGGATAGAAAGAGAGGGAGGGCTGAAAGCAGGAACGCATGCAACCCTAACACGCGTCTCGCGATACAAAATTAATACCCCCCCCCCCCCCTCCCGCGCGAAAGGCCAGAAGCACTAACTTTTTTTCAAATCGACAGTGATAAAAAACACTACCCATACGAGAGTTAGGTTTAAAAAACCTGAAAAACGCTTATTAGGAAACATGACATTATACTGGTTTACGTTTGAAAGCCTGACAGAACAGTCGAAAAGGCAGGACAGGTGGCGGTTCTAAATCGATAAAATAAAAAATACACGACTATCCTAGGAAATGCATATTTTGAACGCAGCCCCTTAGCCCCATACAAACTTATATATTTGGGTTCCTTAGGACTTGCTGACAAAGAATATGTTAAGTGTTACGCAAATAGTCTAGGAATTAACAAATTATAGCCAAAAGAAAATAGTGAGGGTGTCAGACAACACAAAAAAAATAATCGCACAGTGGCATGTTTTGAAACCACTATTTTACGGGAAATGGGCCACCATGTAAAATCCTATTTGATTGGATAGAAGTAAATGTAAGGCTAAACACGATTAGTCGGACTACAAATACTAATTCTTTGTTGTTACGGGAAACGGTAGTAAGGGTACTTTTTTTTGAAAAGCTGTGTAAACATGGCCCGATTGGTTAGACCCGCCAATATAGGCAATTAAGAGCGTCAGTTCAGTGCCACATTTTAAAATAAACTTACTAAGAAACAGTGCGTTGAGATCCAGATCATATTTTTCTAAATAAAAGTCTGGGACAGAGGCAGATCGGAATTTGTGCCATTATTCATCGCCAGTCAACGTATCTGTGTATTATTTCCATGAATTGTGGTAAGCTTGATATATTCGATATCTTTTTAATGAAAATTGAATGTAAATTGATAATTTATGTCTGTATATGTGCGTGGTTCAGTAGCAAACATGAGGCAAGGCCTAGATAGTGCTCCAACCTGAACAGAACGTGTCGGAGAAAAGAAAACTGCATGGAATTGCCAAATAGTACACTGACACCTATTATATTGACTAGAAGGAAATAATGCTGGAATTGCAGAGGCGTAGTAACCATTAGGGAGGAGTATACTGGTGTAAATTGTTTCAGATGAAGCTAGCAGTTGGCCTACCGCTCTGAACTCAGTGTTTGTTATGTATTGTGTTCAGTGTGGAAATATATTATAAATTAGATCTGAAGTAGGAGGTACAACCTTCTTGTTTCAGGGACTGTGGTCCTAAGTTACTGACGCAGCACCTGGTCTGAGTTTTGCTGAATCCAGAGGCTGACAGCATACTCCTTGGTCCAGATAGCGACCAGTGAGGTGTCTCCAGAACACAGGAAGCAATCGAGCAGAGGAGTCTTTTCCTGCCGCCATCACGAAAGATAAGCTTCTGTGGCCAGAGTAGCTCAACATTATGTGCCCCCTCAAAATTTGACAGTTTATTAAACATAGAGGGACAATTAATTGGTTCAAATGATAGGAACTGTGAACTTTTCCCAATACTATTTCCACGATTATCAAACACTTGAAGTCATGATGAAAAACAACAACCAAGCTTGAACAAAACCAGTATTACCTCATATTACTACTGCACAAATTACACACATAGAATAATAATAATAAACTATGTCAATACAAAGTTCATATATATAAACTGTGTACATAATACTTGTAATTACATTTGATTGTGATTCCTGGTTCACTGTGTAGTTGAATCAGGATACCCATTATTGAAAGAATTAATACATATATTTTTAAACTTAAACACTTGACTCACTTAAGATAGTTTTATAGAGTGTTATATGTGTGCGAGTGTCACAGTGTTGTAAAGTGTTGTGGAATAAATTAAATTGTTTATCTGTCTGTGGTTGTTGTGACTTACACTTCATCATTTTCATAACCCTAGACATTTAACGTAGTCATCACAATATTCCAGAATAATTCTGACTGAGGTATAAATGTGGTAGCAAGTAAGGTCATCTGTAATACACCACACTTATTAGATACAGATACCTTCACAGCTGATCTCAGTCAGTACACTAAGTCCCCTATAAATATTTATAACATCCCACTTTACCACAATAACACATCTACAATATCATTCCACAAGTAATACATGGTATAATTCAATAAAAAGAAAAGGGTCAGATCCCCTGACCAACCCATTTCAACCATTTTCATCTGAGATAACATCTCATACCAGTGCTCCTATTCTTCTCCCTAATGGCTACAACGCCTCTGACACTTCAACAATGATCCTCTCCCATAGGATAATGTGGGTTTTCCTTCCCACTGGTAACTGTGGAAATAATTTGAAGTTATACAACTCATGTAAGTTTTACTGCGTGTGAGCAACCCCATAGGCCCTGCATAAGTCTGCTAGGGGACCTATATACTTAGTCGCAAAATATTCCCAATAAAGCAGTATCTTATACACCACATTTTTGTAATAACAAGGTTAATAAATTTCGTTCTTACCACAATTCAATGGAAATATCACAAACATACGTTGACTGGCATTAGCATTTATATATACTGTTCAAAAAAAAAGAAACGCATACCTATCCGAGGGCGCGTTTTTATGAGTTTGTAAGTAAAATTTGGTGCTAGGGTATATAAAAACCAGCCTCAAATGTTCTTTACAGTGTCAAATGCTCGTTCTGACCTGAATTGCGTTCGTTTTTGTAATCGTTACAACGCAGTGGTCAATAGTGTATATGACGCAATTTTTGACCACAGCTCATGTTGCGCGCACGTGAAAGCAACAAAATTTGGGGTGAACACTATTCACTGACTACGCAACTGAAACCCTATAAAAGGATAACGCTACACACAAAAAAATTCAGTTCATTTTCAAGCAGACATTTATGGCGTCTCTATCGATAAATTTAAGGAACATTGCTATTGGCCGACTGCATGCAGGCGAAAGTCATAGTCTGGTTGCCAAGCATCTAAACGTGCATCAGCGTACCATCAGTCGACTTTGGCACCGGTTCCAAGCCACTGGCTTAGTTGAAGACCGGCATCGCAGTGGACGACCCAGAGTGACAACAGCAGCGGAGGATCGCTTTATTTGGCTTCGTCACCCCAGAGACAGGTTTACAACAGCTTCCTCAACTGCCCAGTCATTGCCTGCAGGACGTCATGTGTCTGATCAAGCTGTCCGGAATAGACTGCTTGACGCTGAACTTTGAGGACAACGACCTCACCGAGGACCTGTCCTTACGCGCCGCCATCGCCAAAATCGACTTCTTTGGGCCAACCAGCATCGTTCCTGGGCAGCTGACAATCAATGGAGACGTGTTTAGTGACGAATTTTTCTTTTTGTTGCAGCGTCATGACAGACGGCGTAGGGTCTACCGTAGGAGAAATGAACGTTTTGCCCAAAATTGCGTTGATGAAGCTCCGCCGCACGGTGGTGGAGGTGCAATGGTGTGAGGAATGATCAGTTACAACAGAAGGAGTCAATTGGTGCACATTGAAGGAGGCTTGAGTGCGCAACGATACGTCAATGAAATTCTTCGACCCCATGTCCTTCCACTTTTGGCTGCCCAAAGGTCTGTGTTTCAACAGGACAACGCCAGACCCCATTTTGCACGGTTGACCACGCAGTTCCTGATTGCCAACAACATTCTCACCCTTCCCTGGCCATCCCTATCTCCAGTCATGAGTCCAATTGAGCACCTGTGTAATGAGCTGCAAAGACATGTTTGTCGCAGAGACGTTGCTCCAGCCAATCATCGTGATCTGTTCCAGGCACTCCAGGAAGAGTGGGCAGCCGTCGCACAGGCCCACATCAGACGTCTGATCGCATCCATGCCCAGGAGATGCCAGTCGCTGATAGATGCAAGAAGAGGCCACACACCATACTAACGGGAAAGCCCGTACGCCAAAAAAACTCTCGTGACCCAGATGCAAAACAACTGTCAATTGATTGGTTGAATCCTAAGGAATTCTTGTGTGCAATTTGAATAATTAACTCATTAAATTAAAAAAGTTATGGAATGTCAAAATTATGGCTATGTGTGTGCCTTCAGTAGCTATGCGTTTCTTTTTTTGAACAGTATATATCTAAGTACAGCTTTGCCCTCGTCCAGACTGCCAAGGTTTTTTATTTTTATTTATTTCACTCTTAGCACTGCTGTTCTCAACGCAGCTTGCATACTAACTCTTATGTATCAAATGGCGACAAGCCTTGGAAGCTTTTTGCCAATATCACTAGACTGGCCCATTCACAGCGAGGGTCTAGCTATTCAATTCAAATTTGAAAAAAACAAAACTCCAAACATACTAGGAGTGAGTCTGCCAAATATATTTAGCTTTTGGGCCAACCAATACCCTCCTTCCTATACTCTTATACTAACCAATCGGATTTGAATCACTCTAATGCCTCTTTTTTAAACTTGCGTCCCCAAATAATATTATAAATAGAATGAGCAAAAATAACAGTCCGTCCATCTTACCGTTCGTAGATATATAGTATTATTTCAATATCTTGGTTAATAATTGGACTACTATGTATTTTAAAACATATTATTGCTCAGGAGACTCTAAGCTATCCTTATATATGATTTTTATGGCCATATTCATTGTCGTTTGGATTTTCAATTTCGTCACTGTTAGTCGTCAATTATATACTTTTCCACAGGTCGGCCATTTTTCCCCCCTTCTCTATCCTTTTTTATTCAAAATAAAACAACTTGTTTGGGTTACGTCAGAAATACACTACTAGACAGGAAATGAGAGCTGACTGTGTGTGTTTGTATACATTTCAACAGCGAGAATATAATATGATGCATGCATGGCTCTGCGTCTTGTTTTTCAAATCTGCTAAAGGCAATACTGTCGCGCTCTCATTACAATTTGGCGTTTCAAAACCCAAACGCGTGACAATGGTAGCATTTCTTCTGTCGCTCCTTCATCCACCTCCCTTCTTCTCTCTCTCGGTCTTGGAACAAAATACTCCTTGACCCTGCAAAATGTTATTTTTAATTCTCAAGGACGAACTAGGGAAGCGTGTAAGATTTGACGGCGAGATAATTTTCTAAGCATTACCACTGCACAAAATTCAGCGCCCTACTGACGCAGAAGACGACAATAGGCAGCCACCCACGGGCGGGTTTATTTATTATCATAGGAGTAAAATCTTACTGAATTTAGCGATTATTTCACAGATTTCGCTACAATCTTACTGTCTTGGGTAGTAGTAGTAGTAATAGTAGTAGCAGTAGTAGTAGTAGTAGTAGCAGCAGCAGCAGCAGCAGTAGTTGTAGTTGTTGTTGTTGTTGCCCGCTACAGTCATAACTGACAAAGGAAATGCGCCACTGTGGTGATAGCCCTCAGCTATTTTTTTAGCTTGGTGTTCATTTTTGCGTTTTCTTTTCTTTTGTGCTTGTTGTAGGTAGCAGCTCCACTGGGTGCGATTGGCAGCTTCATCCTCCAAGGTTACTGGATTTATGTCCAGTGCCTTTATGTCTCTCTTTCACACATCTTTGAACCTCAGCTGCGGTCGCTCGACTGTTCTTATGCAAGTTGCAGGTAGAAAATATCTTTGGGAATGCGACCATCTTCAGTGCGGCGAACATAGCCAAGCCAGCGTAGCCTGCGCTTTCTAAGCAGTGTATACAGGCTTTGAAGGCTAGCATGTGTGAGACTGTATTAATGAGGCATGTCATATTGTGTGTGTGTGTGCGCGCGTGCATGCGCGCGCGGGCTCAGTACAGTTCCCAGTGATTTCTAATGTGACAAACACAAAAATAGAACCCCTGATAACACCAGGGACGTCGTAAGAAGCGACAATGGTAAGATTGAGCATAAGGCTGGCAGCTGCACCGTATGAAACTAACTGTTACATAAACCACCATTGCATGAGCACATACGGGCTTTGGCACAGGCTTCCTGCATGAAGACTACTGGAATGGTGACTCCATGCTCCATCAAGAGCGATGAACAGAAAGAATACCAAGATATGTTAGTAAAATAGTGAATGATTTTTTTCTGAGAAATTGGCTGCCTGGTGGTTCACTGTGACAGTGTGTGTGTGTGCCTACATGAGTGGCTGTGTGAAATTATGTCTGTCTGAGGTTGTATGTGTTATTACGTGCGTAAAGAGATGTGTGTGTGCGAGCACTTGGTCCGTATGTGACGATGCAAGATTAAGTGCGCATGTTTTTTCAAAGAGGTGGGACCTACTTGTATATGTGCAAATGAATGTGTTCGATGTTATATCATCATTTATATGTGTAGTTTTGTGAGTGTTTTAATATGTAAATATGCGCGTGATTGTATGTGTGTCATCAACATTTTATTTGTGACTTTGTATGTAACTGAGACTGAGTTCATTGTGACGATACGGTTGTGCGATCTCACGTCCACTCCGTCAGTATCACTTTTTTCTTCATTTTTCTCTTCCTCTCACTCATCGCATTTATTTGGCATAATGTTTGCCCTTTCATTAATTATTATTATATGACATATTTTATGCACCATTTTTGTTCTCTCTATGCTGAATCTAGTAAGGTGAAGTCTCTAACACTCTACTCCCCTACGGACGTATCTGCTTTACACGCAGAATTGTTTACGTTCCGCAAGGTACATGCGATAATACCAGGTAATTATACCGATCATACGCTTATCTATTCTCTCAGTCTGGCCACCTTTAGAAATGTGTCGGTCCAACATTTGACCCCATGTGAAAAGCTGCTGACAATGTTGACACAAGCTTGTACTGTGCGTACGATGACCGACGACGACAACATTGTCTGACCAGACATCTGTCTGGCGGAGGCACGCAGATAAAGGCGATAATTGGATAACCTCTCGGGGTAGACATCTTGGCGGAAGACATTACGCCAGGAAAACATGGTTACAATATTGTGGGAGGCAGGTAGGTGCAGTCGGAACAATATTACGTCTTATTATATAGACGTCATGCGTGGATATTAAATTTTATATTTTGAAACACGTGAGAGTATTATTTTACGAATTGAAAAAGCCCCTACCCACGTAGTGCTGAACGAGATTCGATTTGATTGGTTTGATTTGAGATGCCGGAATAAACAATGCATTCTATTGGAACATTCGGCGGAAACACCATCTGTGAATTGAACTGAGAATGAGAGATATAATCTAGTGAACTCAGAAACACAGAACAGACAGCTTCGCAACATCAACCGAGCAACTCCAACAGCCAAGATGAAAAGGATCGGACCTAGAATTTCTATATCAAAAGTGACCGATCGACAGTATTTGGGCAACTCTGAAGCCTTAAGAGTAAACCCGCATATTTAAATACACAGACTGTAAAACTTCAGGACGAGAACCTAACATATTAGGACTGGAAACCTAATAATTGGATCATCAGTCATAAGAGAAATAATATCCCAGACCAAGTGTATCGTAGAACACCCGTCGAAGAGGAATTACTAATTTCCCAGGCCAAGTGATTCATAGAACACCGTCATAAGAGGAATTTCTCAGACAAAATTGATTCGAGAGCATATGCACCGAAATTGCTCGAGTCCATCTGAAAATCTGTGCAAGGAGATTGTGTATTCCCAAAAATTTGGGGTAAGTTGTGAACATTTCTATTACAAACGTGAATTTAACATGTTTACTTGCTAGTGGATATATATATATATATATATATATATATATATATATATATATATATATATATATATATATATATATATATATATATATATAAGGCTGGCAACCTCAACATATGAAATAGTATATTTATGAACCACTATTGCAAGAGCTGGTGATTGTTTCTGACAAGTTGTGTAGGAAACCCGACAGCAGAACGACCCCAGACTCCGACTGGAGCAGTGATGAGTGATGACTACATCATATGTGCCTCTGGTGTAACATATTATCTTGTGAGATTTATGTACCTTTTTTAATTGTAATTCAGGCAAATCATTATTCATGCACTCCAGACACAATTTCCTAGTTAACTCCCAGAAGAATATCGGTGAATTTTTATCATATTCCCTGAGTTACACTGTGTGCTCGGGAATTTAATTCTTCTGAGAGGTTAACATTGGCATGACAATGGGCCTGTTAGTTTGCGGCGAACAAATGTACTCAGCAGGCATTTGTTTCTTTCTATTTGCCTAAAGTTCGTGGTTACAAGCCATCAGATGATTTGTGGTACTAACTCAGCTAGTGTGAGAGAAAAACATCCACCATAACCGCCTACAGCGGAAGAGAGTGTGAAGAAGGCTTTCGTCATCACATAATTGATGAAGCACAGCTGCAGGACTCAGTCATACAAGCTGAGTGCTAACTAAAAGGCACCAGCAAAAAGGACATTTCAGTTAAACTTTAAGTATAAAGTTAAAATTCCACCTGTGTCCCAATGACGAGAACTTTATAACTATCAAAATTTCACTAATCTTTCCATATTTATTTTGACCTGTTAAAGACTATTTCACTATTAAATTTGTTACCTGTTGTTTTAAAACTAAACAATAATAGATGATTCAGTTATAGGTATGAAAGCAAACGTATGAGCCAGAATAATTAATATATCTATATATAAATACTAAGACATATATTTGCACTAAACAGAGCTATACCCTATAAGAGGGATTTCGTTGGATTACACAAACTGGGGGCTTGAACGGGCTAAACCATTGATTAAACCCTTCACAAAAGGAGACGGACCAGATAATACGTTAACAAATTGCTCAGCCCTAAGCAGCTTTTGTTCTTGACCTGGGAATATCTTGTGAACGCTCCCTTACGTTAGAAGTGTCATTAATCTTCTATCTACATCTCTGCCAAGAGTAATCTTGCGCTCAGGTAGATACCTTGGAAGCCAGTATTAGATGCTCTTGAGTTTTGGTCACTGTTGGACCACAACTGCAAAACAGAGGAGGCAATCCGTGACATTCATGCTTGCCTGTATGTGTGCTTATGTGACTTTTGGTGTGTTTTTTTTACATTTGACTATGTCTGCGCATATGACTGTGTTTTCCTATCTGGCCGTATGTGTGCGCATATTGCTATGTGTTTTCCCATACGAATATAAGTGATAATGTGTGATCTACATGACGTGTTTGTTCTGTACCAGAGCTAGAACCAGGGTTGTATAGTCAGCCAAAAAATTCTCCGACTCTGATTCCTAAAATTTTAGAAGTGCGACTCCAACTACAGTTTTTTTTACTGGTCATATAACACAAAATTCGAAATCGGAGTCCATGAGTATTTTACCCACTAAAAAACGACCGAATCCACAACTCCGATTCCACAGCCTTGGCTAGAAGATATTACAACATTATTGTTAAAATTGTCAATTTTAAATGACTTTGTATGTGATTCATGTTTTGTTTGTTCCAGACATATCCTCATACTACTACTAAACAAAGTGCAAAGTTCTGTAATGAAAAAAACAAACTAAGCAATCCCGACAGCTATTCGGGAAAATGCGGAATATACGCGGATTGTATCGTTAAAACTAAATTGACCATCCTTTAAAAATATTCAATAAATAAATATTACACACACAAAGATATGTTTCAGGCACTCGTGAGAAATAAAGAAGTAGAGAACTAGACAACAGAACTGAGTGCTTACCGGAGAATCGAACCCAGGACCTTCTGAACGGCACCACCGCCTAGCTACGGAAGCGAATCACACTATCCTCCCTGCCAGCTAGGCAACACTTTATTTGTTTAAAAATATTCGCATACATTGACCATAAGTCATAATAAATTTGACAACAAATATCCAGTGAAGTAAAAACGACAGGTATGTGTCCATAACGACATTGCAGGCCTTTCAATTTTTCGTGGTGCATTGACCATAAGTCATAATAAATTTGACAACAAATATCCAGTGAAGTAAAAATGACAGGTATGTGTCCATAACGACATTGCAGGCCTTTCAATTTTTCGTGGTGCATTGACCATAAGTCATAATAAATTTGACAACAAATATCCAGTGAAGTAAAAACGACAGGTATGTGTCCATAACGACATTGCAGGCCTTTCAATTTTTCGTGGTGCATTGACCATAAGTCATAATAAATTTGACAACAAATATCCAGTGAAGTAAAAATGGAAAAGAACGAAATAAAATGACTACAGGGGAATTAATGGCGTCTTCAGGACATGTAGCAGAAAGATCACAACATAATTATCTCCCATTCTTATTCTGGAAGCTTTAGGGTAAAGAGAGACAGAGTGAGTCCAAGGAACACACGGAGAAGACAACTGGAGACAGGCATGAAGGGAGTGAAGTAGACATAGTAAGACCTTGAGCTGATGGCACGTGACAGGAAGACTTGACATACATTTGTTGAAGGCCTATGCTCCCTGAGGAGATGAAAGGTAATGAATGTATCTATAAGTAAAACTTTAAAAAAAATTTGTATCGGTAGATGCAAAAAAGGATCCCATTACACGCCCATAGAGGCATATTGGGAATATGGTGTTAGGCTCATATTTTTTGACTATCGGCACACTAGGGGTGATGTGGTCAGCATCGCGCCGGCCAATTTAACCTTCCCAGAGTTGCTCTGGTACCCAATAGATACGGCTAGGTCGACCTCAGAGCCGTTTGCGGTCTAAAAAGATGTACTTTATCTTAATTAAATGGTTCAAAATGAACATAGCATGTATGAAGCAGCGCCTCAAATCTAGTATTAAGTAAAAGACCAGAACAGCCGTGTACTTTAGTTACCAGGGCAATGAAAATAGGATACACCGGAACGGGATTGGTGGAGAAAATACAAAAGATTTCCGTGATGAATTGTAGGAAGTAACTTCCCTTGTAGTTATGTAAAGATGGTGAAGATAATGATGCTGGCTGGTTGTTCAAATGGATCTCAATGGAGACAAAGAAAGAATATAACACCTCAGGCAATTCATAAGAGAAGACTAACATGAGGTTGTGCAAGCGGCTGGCATCCTCATTATATAAAACAAATTGAAGCAGAAATCACTGCTTCAAGGGCGCATTAATGAACTGGTGCAGGCTACATGCGATTGGACTAGCTGCAGTTGTGGCTCGATGATCAATAGGGAGCTGAAAGAAAACAGATGATGAAGATGATGATGACGATAAGTGGTGTCACTGATAGACAGGCTGATAGACAAGCTGATAGACAGGCTGATAGGCAGGCTGATAGAAAGGCTGATAGACAGGCTGATAGACAGGCTGATAGACAGGCTAGTAGTATAGTAGGCGCAAAGCGATTAGTATTCAGGTGGCGCGACATGACTTTTATATAAGGAAATACTCCGGGTCGATTCGGCAGGTGGCACGGCAGGTGGCGCCGCATGACTTTTTATATAGTAATATATTTTAGCCGGGGTGACTTCCTCTGACGATCCGCTTGCGTCCTGTGGTCCTAGAATAGTTTAATTGTTGTGTGTTTTTGTTTATATTAAAATATTTAGACATATATTACAACAGTTAGACAATATTTACATATATTACAATATTTAGTTATACATATATTTAGTTATACATATAGTCGATATTTAGACATATATTATAATATATATTACAACAGTTATACTATATACAGTGGCGGATCTACTATGAAACTAATGAAGCTTAAGCTTCAGGGCCCCTAATCCCGGAGGGGCCCCAAAAGCGACTTAGTCTACATTGCTTAAAAATTGTGGGTCTACTGTGTGAGAAGGGGTTTTTTTTAAATAATAATATTAATATAGTGTAATTCAATACAAAATAATAGTTAAAATACAAATTAAAAGGTTATTAAAGTATCATGTAGGCTAGCCGTAAACGAAAAAACGCTTTCTCTGAAAGTAGACCTACAATTTTTCCTTTCAAAGCATGCGACAATGGTCGCACGACTCAAATTGATTGAATTTTTTTTTTTGTATATAGATTGTTGAAAATCCCAAAGTTTGAGAGTCAATAGCACAGATGTTGTAAATGTGGAGTGTCGCTGTAAGTTGGCTGTTCTGCTGTGGCTAATGTAATTGTTTTCCCTCTTTAACAGAGGTCAAGACCCTAGAGGAATAACAATGAGTTTACGAAAGTACTTACCAAAAACGCAAACTCAAGGAAAAGCGATCTAATGAAATCTCTAAATGTCAAAAACTAACAAACTATTTGGCAATGTCAAGTTTGTCAACACCTACAGTAGAAACAAGCCAAGCAAACACCATTGAAGCCACTGATAGTGCATAAACTGTGGGAGCTCTTTCTAGCAATATTCAACACACTGTTTACGCTTTTGATACGGATAACGAACACAGTGGTCAACATGAAAGTACCGCGGAACAAGCAGAGACTGAGCAGAAACATGAAACAGGAAGCAAATTCAGTGATTTCAAAGAATACAGTGACCTCGAAAACTGGCCCATAACAGTTGATAAGGATTTCATACAGAATTGTTTAATGCAAGACATAGGTTTTTTTTCAAAATAAAAAACCAGATGATGTATATACCGAATCAAGCAGGGTTTACAGGGAGCAAAATAGAAGATTCTTAAACAAATATTTTGAGAAAAAAAAATGAAAAATGACCAGACTGTGATGAGATCCTGGTTAGTTTACTCAAAGAGCAAAGGCTATGTATACTGTTTTGTTTGCAAACTCTTTTCTAAATGCCAAACATCACTTACAACAGGTGGGTTTTCTGACTGGATGAATGTACTCAGAACTCTGGAGAATCATGAAGACAGCATGGAACATAAGAGGGCGATGTTGTGTTGGATAACAAGAAAGTCAAATAAAAATACTGTGGATCAGCAACTTGAAGAACAGATGAAAAAAACCATACAGTACTATTTTGTAGTACTGAAAAGAGTTGTAGCTGTTATAAAGTTTTTAACTGAAAGAGGTTTGGCATTTAGAGGTCATGAGGAGAAGTCATGCAGAATTCGACTCATTTTTACATGAACATCTCGAGAAATGTAAAAATGAACAAGCAAATGCTACTTACCTATCGAAAACCGTGTATGAAGAATTGATAGAAATTATGGGAAAACACGTTCAAGATGAAATTGTGAATCAAATCAACAACCTAGACACCAAATACTACTCTATTATTGTTGACTCTACGCCTGACCTGACACATGTTGACCAGCTGGTAAATGTGGTTCAATACTGCTATAATGGAAAACCCTGTGAGAGATTTTTAACATTTTTACCGATAGAAAACCATTCATCCACGACCCTTTTTAACAAAATACAACAAGTCCTGGGTGAACATAAGCTTTCACTTGAAAATATTCGTGTTCAGTCCTAAGATAATACATCTAACATGAAGGGCTCGGAGAAAGGGCTGCTCTTTAAAAACATTAACAGGTACGCAGACTATGTACCTTGTGCAGCCCATTCACTTAACCTTGTTGGAGAAAAGGCAGTCTACTGTACCTGAAGGTGTTGACTATTTTGGCATTTTGCAGGAACTGTATGTTTTCTTTTCTGGATCTCCACGAAGATGGGGGATTTTAAACACACAGGGCAATCTACATTTTTCTCTAAAGAGCAAGATGGTCTGCACACTATGAAGCAATCCGGGCAATTAAAAATGGATATATGGGTATTTTACAAACTTTCAAACTTATTTTTGAAGACTCAGAAGAGACGCCTGAATGTAAATGAGATGCAAAGAATTTATACAACAAGTTGGTACAGCTGGAATATGCTATTTTAACAGTCGTTTGGGAAGAAGAGCTGGAGCATTTCAACAAAACAAGTAAGAAACTCCAAACCCCTGGTTTTGATGTATTTGAAGGTTATCTTCTGCTTTCATCTTTACTTTCGTTTGTTCAGCCGATAGGATTGCACACTATGAATCAGAAGCAAAAGGTTTGTGTGAAGATATCACTTTTCTGATGCTTCCAAACGCATTGTTACAAGGAAATTTTCAGATGGAACAAGTGGTATTGCTTCTTTGAGAGGAGCTGACAAATTTGGGATAGAAGTTCTATATCAACTCTATGACTGCTTGATAATCCAGTTATGCAAGAGGATTGGTCCATATGAGCAGATTGCGAAAAGGTTCAAGTTCTTCTCAGAATTGGTGAACAATTCTAAAATTGATGAGGACAGTATTAAACTTATAAAATCGTATTACAAAGATGATATTGACCACAAATTAGTAAACGAGTGTTTTCAGTTCAAAGAATATTTGCACCTTAGGAAATCCCAGAACACAGAAGAAAAGATGCCATCTAAAATGCAATGAAGTTCTTTAGCTTATTTGTGAGTAACACCTAATTGAAGTGTTCCCCAATATTACTACTGCGCTTAAGCTGTACTTGACAATGCCCATCACGAGCTGTGAAGCAGAAAGGAATTTTTCAAAGCTATCCTTTATACAAAACAAATTACGGTCTACCATGACTGAAGAGCGCTTAAATTCTTTATGCATATTGTCTCTAGAAAATGACATTGCAAGGAAGCTCTCATATGATAAAACTGTACGTGAATACGTTGCTAGAAAAAACAGAAATAAGAGTATTTTGTAAAATGTTGTAGTAAAATCTGCGAGAATAATTGCTCATTTCAGTAAGATTTTAGTCATAAAATGATAATAAATAAACCCGCCCTATTGTGCCGGACGGTGATACTCTCACACGCCAGCATAGCGCTGAATTTTGTGCCGTGGACAGGCTTAGAACCGATCCCACCGTTTAAACCTCCTCGCTTTCCTTGTGACGTACATTTTTAACATTTTGCCCGATCTGATAGAGACTGCTGCAAGACTTATAATTAACGATTTTGCGGAAGTGTGCCGCAAACTACTGTCTGAATTAACGAAATAGTTAACTTTAACGCTGGTAATAAGTAGTAATCCTTACATTTTTTGGTAGTGTAACACGAGACAATACAAATATTTAACGCCTTTTCAAATACCCGCCGCTCAAAACCACGCTTCGCTTGACACATTATGCCATGCATATATACACGCTGCGGCAAAGCCAACAGAGGCAAACACGCAGACAAAATTTTATTTCCTCCTCGCGGTAGTATTACTGACGTCACTAAAACAAGTAGTTATTTGAAAATACATGCTAGCGAGAGATGAAGGGGGGAAAAGATGGCCGTCTTGTGTAAAATTTTTATTTGACGATTGACGGTGACAAAATTGAAAATCTAAACCATAATGAAACTGACCATAAAAATTATATGATAGTATAGCTTAGAGTCCACTGAGCAAGAATATGTTTTAAATAATATGGTAGTCCCAGTATTAGCCAAGTTATTGAGAAAATACTAAATGTCTACGGACGCTCGACAAGACAGACTGTTGTTCATGCTTGTTTTTTTTCATAACGTTAGTGGGGACGGCAGCTTAGAAAAGAGGCATTGAGGTAAATTCAAATTCGCTTGGGTAACAAGAGTATAGGAGGGAAAGGGGAGCGGTAGGAAAAATGTAATCCAAAACGAAACATCTTTTTTGTATTGGCATAAATAAAGCAGACTGGCCAATCGACTACCAGACGCAGAGTTTTGTTTGGAATTATTTTTGTTTTTCAAAAACTACATTTGAATTCTGGTAGTCGCAAGCTTTCGATTGGCCAGTGCTAATAAATATTAGCAAAAGGCTTTCATTATTCATTGCCAGTTGAACAAAACTTTTCATTCAAATACGTTGAGACAGCTGTGTTAATTTTAAAATTAAATAAAGAAGTATTCACAGTCTGGACAATGCAGAAGAAACTGAGGCCACTTCTTTGCAAGTCAGCGTCATTTGTTTATATTTCTTGAAATTTGTGGTAAGGATACTTTATGAATTATTATGTTTAATACAACTGCCAAGTTAGATACTGCTATTGGGAAAAGTGAAGGACGTGCCGGGAGCAGACATTGTTGAGTCCTCACATTGAACTGTATCTAACTGATGTATGTTGTCATGATTGTGTTTTCATATTATTGCATTAGAATATATTAGTAAGCCTCCGTGTTCCATGAACACTGTTCAACATGCCTGAAGCATTTATATTTAAAAAAGGAAAAGAAGAGAAAATCATACAACAGGAAATGTGGTTACTCCACATTATTTTATTGAGGAAAACTATGTAAACGTAAAGTGGCGTATCTGCTATAGGGACCTGAGGTGTGGTCACAGCAAGGTGTGAGTCGTGTAAAATTAGTGGCGAGTGCACCTGTAATGCACGCGAGGCTGACCCCATATCACCGTAGGAAAATAATAAATATAATAAGTGATCAGATATAAAAGGCCAGGGTGTCCTTTTGTTGCAGAGGTTTTATTTCCTGTTGCCAGATGGTAACAGGAAACCTGCTGATTGAGAATAAAGCCATCAAGTCTCCGACCATTCGTTTATGCTGTCAAAAGATAACGGGAGGAGCTTGGGCATTTTAAGAGATCGAGATTGTCTGCAACTTCATACTGTATTATCATTCTTCAAGGAATCCCAGGTGATGTGTTAAGCATCTGGGTATATCTGACACTTTCGTTTAATAAACACTGGTATTTCAAATCATACTCAGGAAGTTTATGGGGTATGATGAAACTACAGCCCCTCATACACAGTGACTCTCCCTCTTAGATGAATAAAGTGTAAGCTGTGAACATTCCAACAGGAAAGATATATATTGACTTTACAGTTAGTGGACAAAGAGTCCACATATTTTAATTGATCTTTTCTGTAAACTATCTTGTCCTCATTTTCAAAGACCTGTCCAAAAGATATGGCTGGACAGGCAGATTAAATTGTACAGAAAAAATATTGATTTTAAAGAAAAACTTAACCCTGGTTTTATTCACTTCCTCATAGAAAATTAAAGTGTTTTTATGTTGTGTACCATCATTTCATTTCTCCCCCTAGACACTAGGTACATCATACACCAGACACTAGAGCCAAAATAGTGGCCGTGTGAGATCTAGGGAGGTAGCGTTAGGTTCCCTGCACATAATTCATCATCATCATTTATAGAGTCAGGGGCCTACATGTGCTTGACCTCACACGGTTAATACATACACGGATTTCATTCTTTTAGGATACCATCATAACCTCCCCAGCAAATCAAACTTTGCTACAAATGTGCTACATGTAGTATGTTCTGGTAAGCTTAACTTTTCCTTCTGAGCACAAATCTTTTATGGATACACCTTGTCAGCCTTGTTTTTTTAACATATGTATTAAAATACTTTATATTTTCCTCATTGCTAATTTTCTTATCTTATAATTTTTTTTTTGGTATGTCTTCAACGAACTAATTCTGAATGATGGAGGCAATCATTAAAACAGTTAAGATTTTTAAAAATCACATATACCAAGGTGCATAGTGGTTAAGTGATCAGACCATATGCCTTCCAAGCAAATGTTCTACATTCAACTCCCAGCAGAGTTGTTTCTTTTTTGAAAATTCATTCATTTGTCTTCAGTTTTTATATGTGTGTTGTTGTGGATCTACTATAAAGCTTGAACTTCAGTTCCTCCAAGTCCATTTATCTCTATAATACATGTCTTTCCCATCCTTACAAATTTTTTTTTGGTTTATTTTTTTTAAATAAAAGGGGCCCATCCAAGAGTTCAAGCTTCAGGGCCCCCAAAATGTAGATCCGCCTTTTCGGCAGTTCCACTAAGCCTCTTCAGTGCCTTTGTGACTGACTTTGTGTTGTATAGACATTTGAGACCCAAAGATGCAGCAATAGAGAATGCAGTCTGCGACCCATAGCTTGACTGCTTGCGTCAGGGTCAGCGAACCAGAAGTAGTATACAATGTTGGAAACGATTATGATTCAGGCGGCGGCGTGTGACTTTTATATAGCAAAAAACTCGATCGATTTCAGGCGGCGTTGAAGGCGGCGGCGCATGACTTTTATATAGCAAGAAAAAAAAACGATTATGATTCAGGCGGCGGCGCATGACTTTTATATAGCAAGAAAAAAAAACGATTATGATTCAGGCGGCGGCGCATGACTTTTATATAGCAAGAAAAAAAAACGATTATGATTCAGGCGGCGGCGTGTAACTTTTTATATAAGGAAATACTCAGGTGGCGCATCAGGCGTTGGTACATGACTTTTATATAGCGATATATTTTAGCGACGAGGCTTCCTCTGACGCTCAGACGTATGACTTTTTATATAGCAATATACGATAATGGTATTGTTTATACATACAATATATATAAAAAATATTTAAAAAATCGATAATGACGGAAAATTTAAAAAATCGATAATGTTGGGTTACTAAGAGGGTTTTTGAAGTACCTTTTTTGGGCTGGCGTGGGTGACGATGTATGTTGTAGGGGTAGCTGGCGGGGTGGGTTAGGGTGGATTTTTGTGTGAAGTATTGTGTTGGTAGTGTATTGGTGTGTTTTTTTATACGTGTATACAATATATGTATAAAAAATATAAAAAAAGATAATGTTGGGTTACTAAGAGGGTTTTTGAAGTGCCTTTTTTGTGCTGGCGTGGGTGACGATGTAGCTGGCGGGTTGAGTTAGGGTGGATTTTGTGTGTGATGTATTGTACCGGTAGAGTGTTTGGTTGTAGGTGTCTTAATTGTGTATTGTAGTTTGAGGGGCTGTTGAATCGTGGGGTGTGTTGGGGTATGGGTTATTGTGTGTGTGTGTATTTTAATTGTTGTATATTTATATATATATATGGGAGTGAAGTGTTAGAGTCCTGCACTAGGTCTACCATCGAAAGTGCGTCACGGTATTGTTGTGTATTGTTTATTTTACATATAGACATATTTTACAACAGTTATACGAACAGTTAGACGATATATACGTATAATAGGGAGATATATTTAGACAACAGGAAGACGATAGTTAGATGATATATAATAGGGAGATATATTTAGACAATAGGAAGACGATAGTTAGATGATATATAATAGGGAGATATATAGAGACAACAGGAAGACGATAGTTAGACGATATATATTTACATAACAAGAAGACGATATTTAGACAAACAGTTATACAAACAGTTATACAAACAGTTATACAAACAGTTAGACGAACATTTAGACGATATATAGGTAACAAAAACCGTTTTAGTTAATATAGTTTTTATTTTATATTCAATAGTGTTTTTGAAGTAGCAAACAGGAGTATATATATAGTATTTTTTAACGTAATACATTTTCACAGATTTATTTACAAATGAATATATAATTATATGGTGTATATGGTGACATTATCAAACATTGATATTTTCACATAGTGATATTTACAATAATACATATTTATAGGTAGATGTATGTATATCACAGTTTTTTTATACATTATCACAGGGGGTACAGGCCAGACCTTGAGGGGTGTCGTCACATTGTCGTCACATTGTCGTCACGTCGTAAGAAATAGAGGTGTTGTGTATTGGGTGTGTCTACGTATCTGAAAGAGAGAGAGAGAGAGAGAGAGAGAGAGAGAGAGAGACAGTTTAAATGTTGAGGGGTGATGTGGTGACGTTGTCGGGATGCACTTGTCGTTTTATGTAAAAGTAAGATATGGCGTTGCGGTGTTGTTCGTATGTGTAGATGGAGGATTTGTGTGCACGGAACCCGATATTTTTCCCGCCCTGTGCCTGTTGTGTGTTGAGGACGTCTAAGAAAGTGTGTTTGTCAACTTTGTTGTGGTGTTTGTTCAAGCGATTGAGTGGTCTTGAATATGATATAGATAGAAGGATGTGGCCGGGATTGCTTCAACATAATATTTTGTATCGGGTCTGTTTAATTGTGCGTTTGTGATAATATCGCTGTCGTGTAAGTTTGAGACAAAAGATTTGAAATCTGTAATGTTGTTGATTAAGTGAGGCTGTTCTAACACACAACTATTATTATTTGAGGCATGAAATAAGCGTAATTCGTTTGTGTCTCAAAACTACGTGGTGACTGAAGTTAATCTTGAATCTTTTTGTCTGTTGTGTAAAGACAGGAAGCAAAAGACTTTCCCATTCAATTCTTTGGCTATTATGGAAAAAAGTGAAAGTCGATAAATATTTGTGGTTGTTTGTATGTGTTTTAATCGCACTCCAATTCTGTGTATATATTTCCTTAATGTCAGCTGGTAAGTCACCTAAACTGTCTTCTTCAGACGTCAAGCGGGGTTTTTTTTATATGGGGTTGGGTATTGGTCATGGGGCGTTTCTTGGTCTGACCTGTTTTTGTTGGGTGAGATGGGGTGGAACTTGTTGAATAGGGGGCTCTTGGTAGTGTGGAAGTTGTTGCTGTTCTCATTGAGTCTGTTATGGCACTGGTTGGTGGTGTCTGTTGGTGCGTTGAGTCTGTTGTTACACCTGATACTAGTCCGCGGTCATTATGGTGCGGTGGTATTGGTGGGTTCTGCGGTGTTGCTGCGGTGTCTGCTGCTGTTGAAGAGGTGTGTTGGTGTTTTCTGTGGATGCGTAGATTGTCAAGGCGGGTAAAGTTTTTATTGCAGACCTCACAAGAGAACAGAGTCAGCGAGTGCCTGCTCTTGCTGTGTCTTGATAGGTCGGCGCGGCGGGTGAAAGTCTCCCCACATCGGACACATATTATGTTGTGTCCCACTGAGGTGTCTGTCTGTTCCATGCTGGAAACGGGTCTATGTTTATTCTCTATGTGACGTTTCAGCGTATCAGGTCTGGTAAATACTAAACCACAGAAAGCGCACTCATGAGTGTGGAGGTCGTGTGCTGTGACCATATGCCGAGTGAGATCATGACCTCGCTTGAAAACAGACTGGCAGTGTAAACAGACATAGCCCCGTCGTTGAATTGACTCCATCTGTGAAAAGATGAACAAAAAGACGTTAGGCACACATAAATAAATTAAATACATGTAATGAGAGAGAGAGAGAGAGAGAGAGAGAAAGTGAGAAAGAAAGAGAGAGAAAGAGAGAGAGAGAGGAAGAGAGAAAGAGAGAGAGAATAAACAGATAAATAAAACACAGACTTATAGGTATACACACGCCTACTCTTCCTTATAACTAGTCTTATTGTTTAGTCTGTTATTAAAGGAAATAATTTTGTTTAACATATCAGAATGGTCCACGCGCGCGCGCGCTGTGGAAGCAAAGATATGGATTTAAAACTCAGCCCGTTCGCGAGTACCGAGTTGACCTGTCCTTTTTTAAAATAACGAAAATATAAGTATTTATTAAAGTGTATGTTAGTTTCAATCATGGTTATACCAAGGTGACTTAATGTAATATGTTGATTGTATTATCTCTATCCTTTTCCGTGTGTAGTTCAGTATTGTTTTAAAAGCCAAATTACGCTATTTTCTAAACTATTAGGTTGTCTAATTTTCACTGGCTGGTTAGGTAGTTTGTAGTGACTCGGGTCCTTAGTTATTTTTAACGTAATATGTTTGTAGTTACTATGAGAAGTTCTTTATAGAAGCAGCTTGTGAGTACAGAAATACGACTCGAGCGCATGTGTTGTGGAATCAAATAAATTTATCGATCTACCCAAACATCTTTGCGCTACATCCAAGCAAGTATTTGAAATAGACTATTAGTCTATACAAGTTTAGAGTGTTGTTATCAGAAAGTATTACAAGTTGTAAGTATCACGGATAATTTTTCAAAACCCAAATATAATTTGCTTTCGCACGAGTTTAACAATAGACGAGAAACGTAGATAAGGTTTAAACTAAGGAATTTTTCTCACTACTATACCCACCACATAAAAAATAAGTCGGATAATTCTTAACTTAGCTAAACCATACACACATGTAAGAATTTAACAAACAACTATTATTAAAATACCTATTAGTCTAGACATATTAACTTTGAAACAGCCTTTACCAACACTGGCTAGCGAAAAAGCGAATACACACATATACATATACCGAGTTTACATTTAGAACTTTGCATAGGGTTTTCTTCCAGTCTCTGATTGTTAAGAAAATACCCCTAGGAAAAAAAAATGAAAACACAAACACATACCCAGATATTTTTCCACAGAATACCATTAAAAAGACACAGACATATATCTCTTAAAGACCAGAGATATTTAACACAAAATACGAATAAAAACAGAATAACATACGTTTGGTGGTGAACTGTTGCTTTTTCAGAAGTTTGATATGAGAAGGCTTTCACAACGTTTTTTTCAGAGACGTTCGCCGGTCCAGGTCTGGTTAAAGAATGAGACATGGCTAAAACAATTCGTGATTAAGACAATGACTTTCCAATAAAAGTAGTCCGAGCGTATGAATTTCGTGATGGAGCCAGATTGGTTGTCGTGTAGAGATACTGTTTCAGAAAATAGTTCCCGCGCAAGCGCTTCGTCATGGTTTGGTCGATAAAAACGTTATCATAACGTATGAACAGGAAAAAAAGACCCCGACCTGGTTTGAAACCAGATCAATGACCCGCACAAAAAACATCACGCGTAAATTTCTGTTCACGTCACTCATACACAGTTATTAAATTGTATGTTTCAAACAACAAACATACTAAAAAACGTGAGAATCACTGTTTCAAGAACGTAAGATTTCGTGCTAAAAAAAAACGTGAGAACCTTTGGAGTAACGTGAGAATCAAGAATTTGAGAATCACTGTGTAACAAAATGTAAGAACTCAACCAACATGTATTGAGAATCAAGAATTTGAGAATCACTGTGTTTAAAAAACACTTACAACAAATATAAGTGTCTGTTTGGTACATTTCTTTTTAGTTATCAGATATTTTTAAAGCTTGCTTTTCACAGATAGCATTTGTATCTTGTTCTGGATATATATTTTATATATTAGTATTTTGAAACGATCTATATTTTTATATACAGAGGGACATTAGTGTTTCGAAAACATTTGATAAAAATGGTTGATCGCAAAATGTTTTGTCCCCTCAAACAACTGATAGAGAAAGTTAGAGAGAAAGAGAGAGAGTTTATAGAGAGAAAGAAAGAGAGAGAAATAGTTAGAGAGAAAAAAAGAAAGAGAGACAGAGAGAAAAAGAGATTAGAGAGAGGGAGAGAGAGAGAGAGAGGGAGAGAGAGAGAAAGAAAGAGAGAGAGAGAGAGAGAGAGAGAGAGAGAGAGAGAGAGACAGAGAGAAGAGAGAAAGAGAGAGAGAGAGAGAGAGAGAGAGAGAGAGAGAGAGAGAGAGAGAGAGAGAGAGAGAGAGAGAGAGAGAGAGAGAGAGAGAGAGAGAGAGAGAGAGAGAGAGAGAGAGAGAGAGAGAGAGAGAGAGAGAGAGAGAGAATAAAACACAGTCTTATTTTTAGGCTGTTATGAAAGGAAATAATTTTGTTTAACAGACCAGAATGGTCCACGCGCAGGCTGTGGCAGGAAAGATATCGATTTAAAACCACGCGCTCACGAAACAGGTGACAATTTTCCCTTTCAGTTAAAATAACGGAGATTTAAGTACTAACGTTTTTTTTTCCCGAGGGGTGTGGCAAAACATTATTCGATCCAACCACAGTGTCTACTTTAAGCTGCGGTCACCCACTTCCCGCTCTTCATGCGTCAATTGCGCATAATGGAAGGGGTGCTCTTGTCTTTAATAGGGGCCTAATAGATGGTACTCCGGTATCAATTCTTTTCGACTCGGGGTGCACTACCATTGGAGTGAGGCAATCACTCGTAAATCCTTCTCGAGCTACAGGCAATATAGTCAAATGTGTAACATTTGGTGGCACATTGGAGAAGTACTCCACTGCCATTATCAATATTGCTACGCCTTTCTTTACAGAAGAGGTGCAAGCATGTCTCTTGCCGAATCCGATCGCTGATCTTATCATCGGTCGCATTCATGGAGTGAAAGAATGCACTCCACAGCAAATTTCTAATTGGGAAAATGTTAATATGCAATCGGCTAATGCAGTAATCACTAGGGCTCAAGCTCTTAATATGCCACAATCTTCACATTCTGAAGATAATGATGCGCAGATCCAAGATGATCCCTTGGAGATTTCCCACGATTCCTTTATCAAACAGCAGGAAGATGATCCTCCTCTAAAGAAATTCTTTACTCTGGCAACAAAAGGTGATCCGAATAAGGATACAAATCGTAAATCTTGGATTACGATGAAGAATGGCGTACTTGTACGTATGGTACAAGACTCCGCTAAGTCCATTCATTCTCAAATCCTTGTGCCTAAAAATATGAGAGTTAAAATTTTACAGCACGCTCATGATTCGCAGTGTGCTGGACATATGGGTTTTTCCCGTACTAAAGCTAGAGTTCTTCAATCTTTCTTTTGGCCTGCTGTGAATAAGGACATACGAATCTATTGTCGATCTTGTAAAGTATGTCAAGAGATTAAATCCAGAGGTCCACGCCATGATGCACCTATTCAGGCTGCAGACATTCCCATTCGGCCATTTCAAAAAATGGCGATAGACATCATTGGTCCATTTAAGATAAAGTCTGCTAGAGGACAACAATTTATTTTGACGTGTGTTGATATGTGCACACGTTGGCCGGAGGCTGTTCCTCTAAAGAGCATAACTACTGCTGATGTCGCAGATGCTCTTTGGTTAATATTTTCTCGTCTGGGGTTTCCAGCAGAAATATTATCCGACCATGGTACCCAACTCATATCGGATACCATGTCTCAAGTAATGTCGACTCTGAAGATAGAGAGATCGCTGAGTAGTATTTATCATCCTATGTCCAATGGGATGGTGGAACGTTTGAATAGAACTCTGAAAAACCTACTAGGTAAGATAACAGAAGATCATCCTCAGGATTGGGATAGGGTTTTACCCGCGGCTCTCTTTGCATATAGAGAGGTCGCCAACGAACATACAGGATTTTCTCCCTTTGAACTTGTCTTTGGCGCGAAACCGCGAGGTCCTATGTCCTTACTTCATGATCTTATAACTGCTGATAATATTGTCGATGACACAAAATCCTCTTATGAATATGTCATCGCACTTAGACACAAGATTATTGAAGCATGCAAATTGGCAACTGCTTCTTCTGAATTTGCGAAACAGAAGGCAAGGGAATTTGTCAATAAAAAGAGATGTTTGCGTCAACTTTGTCCAGGTGACAAAGCATTTGTCTTGCTACCTTGTAGGGAAAATAGACTTCTCATTTCTTGGAAAGGTCCGTACGATATAATATCAAAGGTTTCCGATGTTGACTATATCGTCGATATTGACGGGAAGCGTAAAACCTTCCACATCAACATGCTCACGGAATTCCATGAACGTCCTGATTATTTACAACCTGTTTTCCAGGCAACGGACGATTTTCCAGTCCAACATGGACAGTACTCATCTCTGTCAGTAATACAGGATGAGGAAACGAGTTTCTCGGATGTAAATTTACCTTTTCCACTGATTCCTCTTCACTCTAATGAATCATGGAAAGATGTTGCAATTTCTCCAGAATTATCTCCAGGAGAGCAGAAACAAGTTTCTACTATGTTAGAACAATTTCAGGATGTCCTTACTGACATTCCTGGTCAAACGGATGTCATTCAACATGACATTATTCTTACTGACCATAGTCCTATAAGAGTCAGACCGTATCCTATCCCGATACATTTTCAAGCACAGGTAGAGAAAGAGTTAGATGAGATGATAGAGTTAAAAATTATTGAACCATCCACATCAGCATATTCTTCGCCGATGGTTATAGTACGGAAAAAAGACAACATACGTCTTTGCGTGGATTATCGCAAATTGAATCAAGTGACTAAATTCGATGCTGAACCTATGCCTTTACTAGAAGAGCTACTTACGAGACTATCGAATTCTCACTTCTTTACTAAACTCGATTTGTCTAAGGGATATTGGCAAGTTCCACTATCCGAACACGCCAAACCGTTTACTGCTTTTTCGACGCCTAGGGTCTATTCCAATGGAATTTCATGCCTTTCGGTCTTATGAACGCCCCTGCAAACATTTGTACGCATGATGCGTCGAATCCTATCTCATCGCTCAGATGTCATTGCGTATCTTGATGACATCTGTCTTTTCAGTGATACTTGGAACGATCACTATAATGGTATAAATGAACTATTGTCTATCTTACGCGAGCATAACCTGACAGCGAAACCATCGAAAGCATGTATTGGTTTTAGCGAAATATCTTTCTTAGGACACCGTGTTGGTCATGGGTTCCTAAAAACAGAAGACCATAATACAAGTAAGATACTTAACATTTCTATTCCTAAGACTAAAAAGCAAGTACGAAGTCTCTTAGGTCTAATACAATTTTATGGACGATTCATCCCGAATCTGTCCTCCATTATGTCACCTCTTTCTTCCTTGCTAAAGAAAGGGTCTCCTAATGTAGTCCATTGGACTCAAGAATGTCAATCCTCTTTGGATAAGGTTAAAACTATGTTTTCTACTTCACCTATCCTAGTATTACCTTCTAAGGATAAGACATTTATTCTTCGTAGTGACGCTTCATCCACCGGGATTGGAGCTGCACTAATGCAAGAGTACTCTGGAACTCTGCATCCTGTGATGTATATTTCTCGGAAATTAAATGCCGCAGAGAAGAATTACTCGGTCCTAGACCGTGAATTATTGGCTATGGTTTGGTCAATCCTTAAACTGCAAAGATTTCTTCTGGGCGCGCATTTCATTGTGGAAACTGACCAGAAAGCTCTTACGGCTATTCAGAGTAAAAATCTGAAGAGCGCGAGATCAACGCGATTGCTCTACAGCCATTTCATTTTTCGGTGCGAGCTATCCGTGGGTCAGAAAATGTGATGGCAGATATTTTGTCTAGATGCCCACATGATTCATAACTGTTATACAACTTTGATACAGTTGTTTCTATGTTGAAATGTGTACACATATGTAATATATCATATATTGATTGTAACACTACTTAGCGGTTCATTGATATGTATTCACCGCTGATCTTTCAATGTTTTTCGTCTTTGATGATCATGATGTTAAGATATCTTAGATGGAATTTATGTATAAACTAATGTGGAAATTGTCTCATTGCTAATATTGTAGTATGCGTTGGTGACACCTCTCTGGAAATATTTATACTTAGAGAAGTACTTTCTCTAAGGTCATAAAACTTATGCTTATCATCTGCGCATTGTTATTGGTGCGTTGTGAGCCTATTGTATGTTGCTCCTAGATGTATTTCAAAAAAAAAAATGTACCTTTTTTTTTTTCCCGAGGGGTGTGGTAATCTGTTGCGTGCATATTTTGACGTACATTTTACAAAAATCGATATGGCTATTTAATATGGGAAAAATATAGACATTCATTCATTTGTGTATGAAAATGCTGTCTATGGTAAAAGCGAGATAATCCATGTTTGATTCACACTTTTGATTATAGGAGTAATCGTTCTGGATATTGATCCAGCGCAAGGATATTGCGCTTGCGTTTGTACTTATTTTTTAGGGCCAGAAAATATATTAATTTGCTTATTGTGTTTATGGCCTGAATTCATATGTATTACATATTATTAGTACAAGTAGAATCAGTCCTATATTGTATATTTTGGATTGGTAGGAGGGACTAGATTCTTGTATTCCGGTCTAGCGGAAGTATGAGTTGTCTTGACAAGTCGTGATGAGTTCCGATGTACTGCTTACAAATGGCGGGGTACGTTTTTCTAGAGCTGGTCCTTTCGTCAGAAAAAAATGTCTCACGAAGTGGTTTTTCTTCTGAAGGAGATGGTGTCTCTACGATAGTTTGTGTTAGAGACTCTCCTTATGTCAGTATATAGATGATTCGGACTCCAGGTAAACCCAGCTCCTATTTTTGATGATCTCTCGTCGGTTAGGCCTAGCTTGACTTTTGTGCTTCGCTATGCTAGTGTCGTGTTTTGTATCGACGAAGATGACAGATTTTCCTGCAGCGGTTATGGCTACGTGAATTAACCTGATCACCGTAGAGCTGTATGGAAACATTTATGAAATCCGTATCAGTCTGTCTGCTCTGTAAGGAAGAGTGGTGTGTTGTTGAGATCAGGCATGCTCCAGTCTACCCAGCTGTAAATGGGTAACTCACCCTAGTCCTGAGTTAGGGAAGGCAAAGGCTCCAGGGGAAGCAGGCCCTAAACTTGGTCACTTCAGCCGACGCAGGATGGTGTATGTATGAAGTAGAAGTGTAGAGTGTGATTACCGCGAATGGTGTACTGTTCGTGTGCTGACCAATATAACCACTCACACTTGTGTCTACAAGGCACCAATGCAGACTGCTGGAATCTTAGTTTACTCAAATTATTCAGACGTACACACTGGGACATACGAGTACATCATGGTTCGTTGACATATCAATTTGTAGGTATACATAGCAGATCTGAAGTCATGACACATTCAGAAATAATGGGCAGTACATCAAAAGTTCAATGTCATGATACATTATGGCCACATCCCCCTATCTGACTAAACGCGTCAGTGAAGGGCGGATCGATAAATAACCAAAGTTACTTGACGTCCATAGTTTGTAGTATATATTATGAAACCACGAAAGGGGGTTTCTAGCAAGATTGAGATCTCCCTGTCACTGTCCGATAATAAGATAAATAATCTGTTCTCTTGGCAGTGATCAAAACATATGATGACCGAAATCCAACATGGCTGTCTCCCTGAGTTGTCGTTCACTCATTCATAGGAAGGAGAATATAAGCCAGAGTTAATTTATAATGGGTATATAAAGGATTTCATAAATGTTTCCATACAGCTCTACGGTGATCAGGTTAATTCACGTAGCCATAACCGCTGCAGGAAAATCTGTCATCTTCGTCGATACAAAACACGACACTAGCATAGCGAAGCACAAAAGTCAAGCTAGGCCTAACCGACGAGAGATCATCAAAAATAGGAGCTGGGTTTACCTGGAGTCCGAATCATCTATATACTGACATAAGGAGAGTCTCTAACACAAACTATCGTAGAGACACCATCTCCTTCAGAAGAAAAACCACGTCGTAAGACATTTTTTCCTGACGAAAGGACCAGCTCTTGAAAAACGTACCCCGCCATTTGTAAGCAGTACATCGGAACTCATCACGACTTGTCAAGACAACTCATACTTCCGCTAGCAAGAATCTAGTCCCTCCTACCCATCCAAAATATACAATATAGGACTGATTCTACTTGTACTAATAATATGTAATACATATGAATTCAGGCCATAAACACAATAAGCAAATTAATATATTTTCTGGCCCTAAAAAATAAGTACAAACGCAAGCGCAATATCCTTGCGCTGGATCAATATCCAGAACGATTACTCCTATAATCAAAAGTGTGAATCAACATGGATTATCTCGCTTTTACCATAAACAGCATTTTCATACTACGCTGTACCCACAGCGAAAAATCCGTCGACATTTTAAATTCAGCACTGTACCGGCAGTTCACACTTCCCAAAAAACACTGTCTTCAGATTATCGGTCAAAACCATCTGCGGGCTAGCAGCGAGCTTCTCTCACCCAACTCAAAACTGCTGTTTACAGATTTTCCTGCAGCGGTTATGGCTACGTGAATTAACCTGATCACCGTAGAGCTGTATGGAAACATTTATGAAATCCTTTATATACCCATTATAAATTAACTCTGGCTTATATTCTCCTTCCTATGAATGAGTGAACGACAACTCAGGGAGGCAGCCATGTTGGATTTCAGTCATCATATGTTTTGATCACTGCCAAGAGAACAGATTATTTATCTTATTATCGGACAGTGACAGGGAGATCTCAATCTTGCTAGAAACCCCCTTTCGTGGTTTCATAATATATACTACAAACTATGGACGTCAAGTAACTTTGGTTATTTATCGATCCGCCCTTCACTGACGCGTTTAGTCAGATAGGGGGATGTGGCCATAATGTATCATGACATTGAACTTTTGATGTACTGCCCATTATTTCTGAATGTGTCATGACTTCAGATCTGCTATGTATACCTACAAATTGATATGTCAACGAACCATGATGTACTCGTATGTCCCAGTGTGTACGTCTGAATAAATTGAGTAAACTAAGATTCCAGCAGTCTGCATTGGTGCCTTGTAGACACAAGTGTGAGTGGTTATATTGGTCAGCACACGAACAGTACACCATTCGCGGTAATCACACTCTACACTTCTACTTCATACATACACCATCCTGCGTCGGCTGAAGTGACCAAGTCTAGGGCCTGCTTCCCCTGGAGCCTTTGCCTTCCCTAACTCAGGACTAGGGTGAGTTACCCATTTACAGCTGGGTAGACTGGAGCATGCCTGATCTCAACAACACACCACTCTTCCTTACAGAGCAGACAGACTGATACTTTACAGTGTGTGTGTGAAAGCAACTTTACAGAGTGGAAAGAACGAGACTTTACAAACGTGTTTGGTAGCTTGTCCCATAGCAAGGCGTTTTTCTTTGTGTAGCTAATGGTATGTTCTAAATATTCTTTTTAATGTGATAAAAGTGTTTATTAATTTTTGCGTTATCAGATTCTGTCTTTTTATATTTGTTATGTTAACACAAATAAGGCTCACAAAAATGAACAAAAATATGTTATGTCCGGATTTAACATAAAACAATTTAGTATCTGAGTTAACATAAAACACACAGTTATTAAGCTCACACACACACACACACACAGAGAGACACACACACACACAGACACACACACACACACATTTAGACCTTTGTGTAGGTTATGTCTTCACAGTGTCTGTTAAGAAAAATATGCCTAGCGAACAACAACGGTCAGATATTTAAACAGAGAAATAACAGCTATATATTTAACATTCTAACGTGTTTCTCACTTTTTTTGTTAAGTTTTTATTTCAAAAATACTTTGTTTGATACTCTATTTTATTTTATTTTTGTAAAACTTTTGTTTAAAATGGTTGGTCGCAAAGAAAAAAGTTATCTCTAACGGCTTTCTTTCCCCGTCAACAAGACACCCGCGTGTATTACAAATAAATTGTAACTGGCTTTATGATGGAACGTGCCGAAACAGACCTCAAAGTATTCACAGCTGTCACTAGGTAAATAACGGCTATCGATTTTTCGAAGGGCTCAAGTAGTAGTAGGGAATGTTGGACTTAGGTAGTATTCTACCCCTCCATCTTGCCCCGCCTCTTCTTGTTATCTCCCCCTTGTTATCTCAAGTCCGCCATTTTGCCCCAAATAATCTCCCCCTTGTTATCTCAAGTCCGCCATCTTGTCCCTCCTCTTCTTGTTATCTCAAAATACCTCTAAAAATAACCCCCCCCCTTGTTAGCTCAAGTCCGCCATCTTGCCCCTGCAGCGCTCCTGCAGAATTTGTGCTATATAAAAGTCATGCTCCTGCAGGTGCTCCTGCAGTGCTCCTGCAGAATCATAATCGTTTCCAACATTCTCTACTACTACTTGAGCCCTTCGAAAAATCGATAGCCGTTATTTACCTAGTGACAGCTGTGAATACTTTGAGGTCTGTTTCGGCACGTTCCATCATAAAGCCAGTTACAATTTATTTGTAATACACGCGGGTGTCTTGTTGACGGGGAAAGAAAGCCGTTAGAGATAACTTTTTTCTTTGCGACCAACCATTTTAAACAAAAGTTTTACAAAAATAAAATAAAATAGAGTATCAAACAAAGTATTTTTGAAATAAAAACTTAACAAAAAAAGTGAGAAACACGTTAGAATGTTAAATATATAGCTGTTATTTCTCTGTTTAAATATCTGACCGTTGTTGTTCGCTAGGCATATTTTTCTTAACAGACACTGTGAAGACATAACCTACACAAAGGTCTAAATGTGTGTGTGTGTGTGTCTGTGTGTGTGTGTCTGTGTGTGTGTGTGTGTGTGTGTGAGAGCTTAATAACTGTGTGTTTTATGTTAACTCAGATACTAAATTGTTTTATGTTAAATCCGGACATAACATATTTTTGTTCATTTTTGTGAGCCTTATTTGTGTTAACATAACAAATATAAAAAGACAGAATCTGATAACGCAAAAATTAATAAACACTTTTATCACATTAAAAAGAATATTTAGAACATACCATTAGCTACACAAAGAAAAACGCCTTGCTATGGGACAAGCTACCAAACACGTTAGTACTTAAATCTCCGTTATTTTAACTGAAAGGGAAAATTGTCACCTGTTTCGTGAGCGCGTGGTTTTAAATCGATATCTTTCCTGCCACAGCCTGCGCGTGGATCATTCTGGTCTGTTAAACAAAATTATTTCCTTTCATAACAGCCTAAAAATAAGACTGTGTTTTATTCTCTCTCTCTCTCTCTCTCTCTCTCTCTCTCTCTCTCTCTCTCTCTCTCTCTCTCTCTCTCTCTCTCTCTCTCTCTCTCTCTCTCTCTCTCTCTCTCTCTCTCTCTCTCTCTCTCTCTCTCTCTCTCTCTGTCTCTCTCTCTCTCTCTCTCTCTCTCTCTCTCTCTCTCTCTCTCTCTCTCTCTCTCTCTCTCTCTCTCTCCTCTCTCTCTTTTCTCTCTCTTTCTTTCTCTCTAACTATTTCTCTCTCTTTCTTTCTCTCTAACTCTCTCTCTCTCTCTATCAGTTGTTTGAGGGGACAAAACATTTTGCGATCAACCATTTTATCAAATGTTTTCGAAACACTAATGTCCCTCTGTATATAAAAATATAGATTGTTTCAAAATACTAATATATAAAATATATATCCAGAACAAGATACAAATGCTATCTGTGAAAAGCAAGCTTTAAAATATCTGATAACTAAAAAGAAATGTACCAAACAGACACTTATATTTGTTGTAAATGTTTTTTAAACACAGTGATTCTCAAATTCTTGATTCTCAATACATGTTGGTTGAGTTCTTACATTTTGTTACACAGTGATTCTCAAATTCTTGATTCTCACGTTACTCCAAAGGTTCTCACGTTTTTTTAGCACGAATCTTACGTTCTTGAAACAGTGATTCTCACGTTTTTTAGTATGTTTGTTGTTTGAAACATACAATTTAATAACTGTGTATGAGTGACGTGAACAGAAATTTACGCGTGATGTTTTTTTGTGCGGGTCATTGATCTGGTTTCAAACCAGGTCGGGGTCTTTTTTCCTGTTCATACGTTATGATAACGTTTTTATCGACCAAACCATGACGAAGCGCTTGCGCGGGAACTATTTTCTGAAACAGTATCTCTACACGACAACCAATCTGGCTCCATCACGAAATTCATACGCTCGGACTACTTTTATTGGAAAGTCATTGTCTTAATCACGAATTGTTTTAGCCATGTCTCATTCTTTAACCAGACCTGGACCGGCGAACGTCTCTGAAAAAAACGTTGTGAAAGCCTTCTCATATCAAACTTCTGAAAAAGCAACAGTTCACCACCAAACGTATGTTATTCTGTTTTTATTCGTATTTTGTGTTAAATATCTCTGGTCTTTAAGAGATATATGTCTGTGTCTTTTTAATGGTATTCTGTGGAAAAATATCTGGGTATGTGTTTGTGTTTTCATTTTTTTTTTCCTAGGGGTATTTTCTTAACAATCAGAGACTGGAAGAAAACCCTATGCAAAGTTCTAAATGTAAACTCGGTATATGTATATGTGTGTATTCGCTTTTTCGCTAGCCAGTGTTGGTAAAGGCTGTTTCAAAGTTAATATGTCTAGACTAATAGGTATTTTAATAATAGTTGTTTGTTAAATTCTTACATGTGTGTATGGTTTAGCTAAGTTAAGAATTATCCGACTTATTTTTTATGTGGTGGGTATAGTAGTGAGAAAAATTCCTTAGTTTAAACCTTATCTACGTTTCTCGTCTATTGTTAAACTCGTGCGAAAGCAAATTATATTTGGGTTTTGAAAAATTATCCGTGATACTTACAACTTGTAATACTTTCTGATAACAACACTCTAAACTTGTATAGACTAATAGTCTATTTCAAATACTTGCTTGGATGTAGCGCAAAGATGTTTGGGTAGATCGATAAATTTATTTGATTCCACAACACATGCGCTCGAGTCGTATTTCTGTACTCACAAGCTGCTTCTATAAAGAACTTCTCATAGTAACTACAAACATATTACGTTAAAAATAACTAAGGACCCGAGTCACTACAAACTACCTAACCAGCCAGTGAAAATTAGACAACCTAATAGTTTAGAAAATAGCGTAATTTGGCTTTTAAAACAATACTGAACTACACACGGAAAAGGATAGAGATAATACAATCAACATATTACATTAAGTCACCTTGGTATAACCATGATTGAAACTAACATACACTTTAATAAATACTTATATTTTCGTTATTTTAAAAAAGGACAGGTCAACTCGGTACTCGCGAACGGGCTGAGTTTTAAATCCATATCTTTGCTTCCACAGCGCGCGCGCGCGTGGACCATTCTGATATGTTAAACAAAATTATTTCCTTTAATAACAGACTAAACAATAAGACTAGTTATAAGGAAGAGTAGGCGTGTGTATACCTATAAGTCTGTGTTTTATTTATCTGTTTATTCTCTCTCTCTTTCTCTCTTCCTCTCTCTCTCTTTCTCTCTCTTTCTTTCTCGCTTTCTCTCTCTCTCTCTCTCTCTCTCTCATTACATGTATTTAATTTATTTATGTGTGCCTAACGTCATGAACATCAGTTGGAAAGAATTCAAGACTAATCGACAAATAAGAGAAGACTCTAGGCAGAAATATGTCTCCGACTATATAAGGAAAAGACGATGGTCATATATCGGTCATGTCCTACGAATGCAAAACAACAGAATACCACTACAGGCGCTCACTTGGGTTCCTGAGGGTAAGAGGAAAAAAAGGAAGACCAAAAGAAACACTCAGAAGAACAATAATAAGAGAAGGAAGAACGTTGGGCCTAAATAATGTGCAAGAGCTAAGAGGAGTGGCGTCACAACGAACAACCTGGAGAGCACTGGTTTCTGCCTTATGCGCCGTGTTTGGTGCTTAAAGAATTTATTATTATTATTATTAACGTTTGTTTGTTCATCTTTTCACAGATGGAGTCAATTCAACGACGGGGCTATGTCTGTTTACACTGCCAGTCTGTTTTCAAGCGAGGTCATGATCTCACTCGGCATATGGTCACAGCACACGACCTCCACACTCATGAGTGCCCTTTCTGTGGTTTAGTATTTACCAGACCTGATACGCTGAAAAGTGACATAGAGAATAAACATAGACCCGTTTCCAGCATGGAACAGACAGACACCTCAGTGGGACACAACATAATATGTGTCCGATGTGGGGAGACTTTCACCCGCCGCGCCGACCTATCAAGACACAGCAAGAGCAGGCACTCGCTGACTCTGTTCTCTTGTGAGGTCTGCAATAAAAACTTTACCCGCCTTGACAATCTACGCATCCACAGAAAACACCAACACACCTCTTCAACAGCAGCAGACACCGCAGCAACACCGCAGAACCCACCAATACCACCGCACCATAATGACCGCGGACTAGTATCAGGTGTAACAACAGACTCAACGCACCAACAGACACCACCAACCAGTGCCATAACAGACTCAATGAGAACAGCAACAACTTCCACACTACCAAGAGCCCCCTATTCAACAAGTCCCACCCCATCTCACCCAACAAAAACAGGTCAGACCAAGAAACGCCCCATGACCAATACCCAACCCCATATAAAAAAAACCCCGCTTGACGTCTGAAGAAGACAGTTTAGGTGACTTACCAGCTGACATTAAAGAAATATATACACAGAATTGGAGTGCGATTAAAACACATACAAACAACCACAAATATTTATCGACTTTCACTTTTTTCCATAATAGCCAAAGAATTGAATGGGAAAGTCTTTTGCTTCCTGTCTTTACACAACAGACAAAAAGATTCAAGATTAACTTCAGTCACCACGTAGTTTTGAGACACAGAGAAACAAACGAATTACGCTTATTTCATGCCTCAAATAATAATAGTTGTGTGTTAGAACAGCCTCACTTAATCAACAACATTACAGATTTCAAATCTTTTGTCTCAAACTTACACGACAGCGATATTATCACAAACGCACAATTAAACAGACCCAATACAAAATATTATGTTGAAGCAATCCCGGCCACATCCTTCTATCTATATCATATTCAAGACCACTCAATCGCTTGAACAAACACCACAACAAAGTTGACAAACACACTTTCTTAGACGTCCTCAACACACAACAGGCACAGGGCGGGGAAAATATCGGGTTCCGTGCACACAAATCCTCCATCTACACATACGAACAACACCGCAACGCCATATCTTACTTTTACATAAAACGACAAGTGCATCCCGACAACGTCACCACATCACCCCTCAACATTTAAACTGTCTCTCTCTCTCTCTCTCTCTCTCTTTCAGATACGTAGACACACCCAATACACAACACCTCTATTTCTTACGACGTGACGACAATGTGACGACAATGTGACGACACCCCTCAAGGTCTGGCCTGTACCCCCTGTGATAATGTATAAAAAAACTGTGATATACATACATCTACCTATAAATATGTATTATTGTAAATATCACTATGTGGAAATATCAATGTTTGATAATGTCACCATATACACCATATAATTATATATTCATTTGTAAATAAATCTGTGAAAATGTATTACGTTAAAAAATACTATATATATACTCCTGTTTGCTACTTCAAAAACACTATTGAATATAAAATAAAAACTATATTAACTAAAACGGTTTTTGTTACCTATATATCGTCTAAATGTTCGTCTAACTGTTTGTACAACTGTTTGTATAACTGTTTGTATAACTGTTTGTCTAAATATCGTCTTCTTGTTATGTAAATATATATCGTCTAACTATCGTGTTCCTGTTGTCTCTATATATCTCCCTATTATATATCATCTAACTATCGTCTTCCTATTGTCTAAATATATCTCCCTATTATATATCATCTAACTATCGTCTTCCTATTGTCTAAATATATCTCCCTATTATATGTATATATCGTCTAACTGTTCGTATAACTGTTGTAAAATATGTCTATATGTAAAATAAACAATACACAACAATACCGTGACGCACTTTCGATGGTAGACCTAGTGCAGGACTCTAACACTTCACTCCCATATATATATATATATATATATATATATATATATATATATATATATATATATATATATATATATATATATATATATACAACAATTAAAATACACACACACACAATAACCCATACCCCAACACACCCCACGATTCAACAGCCCCTCAAACTACAATACACAATTAAGACACCTACAACCAAACACTCTACCGGTACAATACATCACACACAAAATCCACCCTAACCCAACCCGCCAGCTACATCGTCACCCACGCCAGCACAAAAAAGGCACTTCAAAAACCCTCTTAGTAACCCAACATTATCGTTTTTTAATATTTTTTATACATATATTGTATACATGTATAAAAAAACACACCAATACACTACCAACACAATACTTCACACAAAAATCCACCCTAACCCACCCCGCCAGCTACCCCTACAACATACATCGTCACCCACGCCAGCCCAAAAAAGGTACTTCAAAAACCCTCTTAGTAACCCAACATTATCGATTTTTTAAATTTTCCGTCATTATCGATTTTTTAAATATTTTTTATATATATTGTATGTATAAACAATACCATTATCGTATATTGCTATATAAAAAGTCATACGTCTGAGCGTCAGAGGAAGCCTCGTCGCTAAAATATATCGCTATATAAAAGTCATATACCAACGCCTGATGCGCCACCTGAGTATTTCCTTATATAAAAAGTCACACGCCGCCGCCTGAATCATAATCGTTTTTTTTTTCCTTGCTATATAAAAGTCATGCGCCGCCGCCTGAATCATAATCGTTTTTTTTTTCTTGCTATATAAAAGTCATGCGCCGCCGCCTTCAACGCCGCCTGAAATCGATCGAGTTTTTAGCTATATAAAAGTCACACGCCGCCGCCTGAATCATAATCGTTTCCAACATTGTATACTACTACCAGAGCTGACCAAGACCCTACTCCACCTCCACGTGGTGGTCCTGGAAACAGGCTGTATCACTGCAGTCTGGCTGAGAGAGTAGGGATCGAAGAGGGAAGGCAAACCCGGTCCCAAACAATGCCGTGCTGACGTCGGATGTGTCGGCCGAAAGGCGCAGACATCGCAGCTCCGCTGTAAACAGACACAACGCAACCAACGTCCTTTTCATGACGAACGAGGAAGAAGAAGAAGTATAGACATTTTGTCCGTTGTGTGCCATTTCCATTGTGCTCTGGTTGTATGAAATTAGTAATTGTTTACATTTTTGGGAGTGAATATTAATGTTGTGTGACATTGAATGTTTTTGTTATATTAACAATGCACACAATTTGTTTCTATAAAAAAATAAATGTTATTAGTTGATGCGTTGTTCAAGATCTTCAATCATATTTTTTATGAAGTTGTAGTTGTAGTGATATCCTCAATACAATCGATAAATTAGATAAAACATTATAGAGTATCTAGTCAAAATAAGGTAGAAATAAAATATTGGGTTGCGCTTAGCTTCTTCGCCCCGCCTGCGAACATATCGCTTTCAATGAACCTTACTGTTAAATATTACATGTTTGTCAAAAAATAGAGGCGTACTTTTTATTCTAGACGGAATGAGAGACAAGAAGGAGGGGAAAGGAGAGACAGAAGAATGCTACCATCAGCACGCGTTGTTTGAAATCAAAAATTGTAACGAACGCGCGAGATGGCTTTTAGCAGATTTGAAAATACGACACAAGGCCAATACTTGCATCGCCTTATATCCACACAGTGGAAATGTATAAACACACACACCGCTCTCATTTCCTGCATTTGTAGCGTATTTTCTGACGAAACACAGACATTGTCGTTTTAGTTTGAAAAAAAGCGTTGGAGAGAGGGGAAAAAGATGGTGGATTTCTAGATTCAAATAATATTGACGACTAACATGGAAAAAATATGGAAATACGAATTATAATACTTAGGGCCATAAAAATTGGATAGTTCTGTGGAATAGGATCTCCTGATCAATAATATATTTTAATTTACAAAATCGTCCACTAAATAACCAAGATATTGCAATAATACTATATATTCTAGGACAGACTGACGAACACTCATGCCTGCTTATTTTGGCCATAACATTTTTTGAACGCATTTTTGAAATGAGGAAGAAGAGGGTACATGTAATTTGATTGGGTGTAGTAGAAAGAGGGAGAGAGGTTATTGGTTGGCCCGAAACTAAAAATATATTTTGGCAAAGTAAAGCCTAAGGCAGACTAACCAACGTACTGAAAAACACACAGTATTTTTGCAGTGGGTTTTTTTTTTACTTTGAATTCAAAATTTGATAGACGCCGATTTCTATTGGCCAGCGTAGGGGATATTGAGAAAAAAAATGGAACGTGATAAGACTCGTTTTTCCTTTCTATCATCGTAACTGTGTATACATCAGAGCAGCCATCACATTGATAAACGCCTTTTCTTTCTTGTAGTAATAATAAAGGCTGTTATTTTGGATGCTGTATACTGTCTTTTGTCAGAGTACGTTGTAAAGATGTACTGGGACTGAAAAGTCAACTCAAACAACCGAGCACAGTGTTAGGTATACATGTCACCTTGTCCTGGGACACAATGAGGCCCTGACAAGAATACAGTGTTGACAATGAGTGTTGTAATGAATGTCAATACGCGAATGTGTAGACTGTTCTGTGGAGTTGACTGAAGGTTCAAACACTCATTCATACGTATCTAGAAGTTACTGATGCAGACTACTGTAGACATTTCAATGGTTTAATTTGACGCACACACTTGACAGGATGGGTACAGTTACAGGGACATAAGTCGACATAAACATCATAGTGTTGATCAATGGACTACCGTCATAAATTATCATTCATGTAGAATAATCCTGCAATGGAACATCTGTAAACACCAAGATTTCCATTGTTTATAAATACAGTCAGTAGACCTTACTGACTGTGCATGTCAATTAAGCAATACTGTTCACACTTGACTCCTAGACAGGACCTCTTTCTAGCGAAGGTTCCTTTAGGTAAATTACAGCAAATCTCTGGGAAGATAATATTAACCCACTGGTTTAGGGTTTTCTTTATAGTAGTGATCTCTCAATCATCACCTGATAATAAGGAAGCATTCCCGTTCTCTGCTTGATGATTTACAATAAGTAGAATTCCAAGATAAATCGGATTCCACAATGGCTGCTGGTTCCCGGTTGAGCATCACTCACTATACGGATGTATAGCCAAATCTTCAATCGAAGCTTTGTTCCTCAACAATACATGATTCTACAAGGATCAGCATATTCTGTCCTCATAGTTGCTGCATATAAACATATTTAGTGCTGCTAGATAATATGTCGTCCCGACATATTCATAGGTAAATTCATGTAAACGTCTGCCCATCTTAAGCCTAGGAATGAACGAAGTCAGCAAAAGTACGTTTACCTTGACATAAGAAATACACTAGCAAGCACAAACGCTCTCTCGGCGTTATAGAATCACAACTGGGGAACTCATAGACTAAACAATCCTGGAAGAAACTATCTTCGTCCCCATAATGAATTGAAGAGATCACAAACTCTTGGGCATCTCTACGACATGACTTCCCGCCATAGGCTTTTACAACCGAAGGACACTCTAACCTCTCTTCATCCGCCGAAAACACCTGACACCCTAAAGTACAGTACAAGAAAAAATAGTTCCACTTAAACATACTAAGATATCAAGATATAAGACATACTCGTCCTACATAGACAAGAACTACCCATAGATTCGGGCCATAGACATTCTGAAGCAAGAACAATCTATTCCTAACCAAACACAGAATAGATTCAAGTAAGTCTAAATCCCTCCGCTGAGTTCGATTCTTAGAACGATACAAAGAGCGATAACTCACAGAATGAATACTTATTGCCTAATCTGAGTTCCGTCCCTCAAGACCAAAACATGCATTCAAAGATGAATATGTCTTTATCAGACAATTAAAACATTTTACATTTGTATGCGTAATCCGTGCCACCAAAAAATATGTGGGCAACAGAAGGCTGGACGCCATTTAAATAGAAACGTTCCCTTAAACAGGTCGATTGATAGACCAGAAGTTTGACTTGCTTCACCATATAATGAAGACATAACTAAAGAAAAGCAGTCATAGTCTAGAAGCGGCACAGCTAAATTTGTGCCAAAATCATCGTACTTGTGTGTATTTCATTGAATTTGTGGTAAGAACGAAATTATTAATATTTTATTTAAAAATTTGAGTGTGAGATACTGCCATATGAAAAATATTTTACGACTGTAAGTACATAGGTCCCTAGCAGACTTATGTAGGGCCTAGATGTTGATCCATCATATAACAAACTACCAGAGAGGTAGAACCAAAAGATTACATAGGTTGTCAGCAAGGATCATATCACCCATCATATTTTATGGAAAAAGATCAAGGATAACGGCAGAGGTGTTGCAGCCATTAGGGGAGAGGAAAAAGAAAACTGGTACAAGTGGTTACATCAATCTAGATTGGATGAGCTGGGTTGGTCAGAGAGATCTGACCCTGTTCTTTTATTTTGAATGTATTAATAATTGTGAAGTTGGTGGATTAGATATTATGCTAAGACAAACCACAATCTTCATGTTGCAGGGTTTTTTTACTGGCACTATGTTAGTGCCAGCTTCCTGAATATTATAAAAAGTGTGACAGTGGAGTTTGCTGTAGTGGTACAAGCTCTCTACCACTAGAACTGTAGTCTTGGTACAAGCTCTCTACCAAGATTGCCCCAGGAAGATTGAGACAGTGGCCGTTGGCCGGAAAGACAACTATCATCTAGCTTCACGTGCCAGATAAGTGCCAAAGCACTGGCACGGAACTATTCATCAACTATCCACTATACAATAATATAGCTATATAAATAACATCCATTTCCACCAAATAAAGTGAACAGAATATTTGTGAATAAAGACAAAGGATGATGTAAAACTCCCAACCCGCCATCTAGTACCAAGTAAACACTAGTAGAGATATATTAACACCATTATTAGAATTTAAATTATGTGTTTGGACAAATTGTCCCTTTTGTTTAATTGAACTTAGAATTTAATATCTGTGTGTGTGTGTGTGTGTTTGTGTATTGGGTTACCATCACACCACACTTACATTACCCTAGACATTTAGACGTAGTCATCATTTATTCTAAGTGTAAAATATAACTCTGAGTGAGATCTTAGGGTGGTAGCTGAAAGGATTCCTGAGAACACACCCCATCAATTGTTAGACTCAGGGGCCATCACAGCTTGACCTCACTCAGTTACAAATTAAATACAACACCAACATTCATAACATCTAAACCCACCACAGAAGTAACTTTGTAATCTGTTACTATTTCTCTGTCTACTGGTGACAATGAAGAGAGAGAGCGGGTTAAACTTAAGAAGGAAGAAAAAAAAGCATGCACGCAACCTTTCGTGTCCATTGATTTTCGGGGAACAACACATGCTGTTCCCCTCTAGATAAAATTGAGAAGCTCTTATCTACACTAACTACTTAATTAAAATTTACACGGTAACACATTTAGAAGCCACTGTAAAGACAATAAAGTGTTTATAAACTGTATATACTTTTAATATTTAAAATATTTGATAAAAATATATAAATAAATTAAGAATTTGAAACAAAATTAACAACATAAATATTATGGTGAGACGAAATCCACGTGTTTAAGAATAAGTGGGGTACAAAAATTTTGTTAAACTTTTGATTTTTTTTCTCACAAATTTATGGTAATGAATCGTATCCCTTTAAATAATTTCCCTTTATGCTAATCTCTCTATTGATTCAATATAATACGTGTTGGGCTCCTGTCTGCACGTCATTTCTTCTACTTGATCGTGTAATAAGAGGCATATGGTGACTAGTTGTCGACTGTTTCGTGGGAATCTTGCACTAAAGTGATATTGGACAACACTTTTTCATTCTTTCTTACTCTTCTGTTTTCTTCCTTTTTTACTCTTCTGTTTTCTTCCTTTCTTACGCTTCTGTTTTCTTCCTTTCTTACTCTTCTGTTTTCTTCCTTTCTTACTCTTCTGTTGTTTCACATTATTATGTTCAAAAATTGTTTTCTTTATTCTGAATGAATTGCTTTGTGTTTTTGTGAAAGGTGGCTGAGATTTGTCCCTCAAGAGAACTGATATGTTTGTCACACTAGTTCTCACGTTCTTCTTGTAGTCAGGACCGGATTTAGACATGGTGAAACCGTAAGCTATAGGAGGCTATCGAGGCCCTATTTGGCAATTGGTAACTGAAAATAAGGCCGTGTAACAACTGAATTTGGCCAGAATGTCGCCAAGATGCATAACAAATCCATACGAGGTGGGCTCCATTAGAGGTTTAAAAATAAGCCCCCAGCTTAGTTAATTCAGCGAATTCCTCTTATAATGGTATAGCTCTGTTTAGAGGTAAATATATGTCTAGGTATAGATATATTAAATATTCTGGCTCATACGTTTGCTTTCATACATATAAAACTGAAGCGACTATGATTGTATAGTTTTAAAACAACATGTAACAATTTTAATAATGAATTAGTCTTTAACAGTTAAAATAAATATGGAAAATTTGGTGAAATTTTATATTGAAATCAAATTTTCTCCTCACGGAGATTAAATAGAGGGTTTTATCAATGTCCGTTGCTTTCGCCTGTTAATAAGCACTTAGCTTGTTTACGTGAGTCCTGCCGTGTATGAAGAATTGATAGAAATTATGGGAAAACATGTGCAAGATGAAATTGTGAATCAAATCAACAACCTAGACACCAAATACTACTCTATTATTGTTACTTTACGCCTGACCTGACACATGTTGACCAGCTGGTAAATGTGGTTCAATACTGCTATAATGGAAAACCCTGTGAGAGATTTTTAACATTTTTACCGATAGAAAACCATTCATCCACGACCTTGTTTAACAAAAATACAACAAGTCCTGTGTGAACATAAGCTTTCACTTGAAAATATTCGTGCTCAGTCCTAAGATAATACATCTAACATGAAGGGCTCGGAGAAAGGGCTGCTCTTTAAAAACATTAACAGGTACGCAGACTATGTACCTTGTGCAGCCCATTCACTTAACCTTGTTGGAGAAAAGGCAGTCTACTGTACCTGAAGGTGTTGACTATTTTGGCATTTTGCAGGAACTGTATGTTTTCTTTTCTGGATCTAAACGAAGATGGGGGATTTTAAACACACAGGGCAATCTACATTTTTCTCTAAAGAGCAAGATGGTCTGCACACTATGAAGCAATCCGGGCAATTAAAAATGGATATATGGGTATTTTACAAACTTTCTAACATATTTTTGAAGACTCAGAAGAGAAGACTGAATGTAAATGAGATGCAAAGAATTTATACAACAAGTTGGTACGGCTGGAATATGCTATTTTAACAGTCGTTTGGGAAGAAGAGCTGGAGCATTTCAACAAAACAAGTAAGAAACTCCAAACCCCTGGTTTTGATGTATTTGAAGGTTATCTTCTGCTTTCATCTTTACTTTCGTTTGTTAAAGAACTCAGAGAACATTTAACCGATAGGATTGCACACTATGAATCAGAAGCAAAAGGTTTGTGTGAAGATATCACTTTTCTGATGCTTCCAAACGCATTGTTACAAGGAAATTTTCAGATGGAACAAGTGGTATTGCTTCTTTGAGAGGAGCTGACAAATTTAGGATAGAAGTTCTATATCAACTCTATGACTGCTTGATAATCCAGTTATGCAAGAGGATTGGCCCATATGAGCAGATTGCGAAAAGGTTCAAGTTCTTCTCAGAGTTGGTGAACAATTCTAAAATTGATGAGGACAGTCTTCTTCTTCTTCCGTCCTTAGCCAACGACCGGCAAAGCAGTCAGTGGCCATTACGCCTAATGGCGTCTTTAGGGCAACGACAAATCAATCCGTTTGTCGTTGTTTCCGTAATCAAAGTGACTGGCAAACGGGTGATCAGCCCGTTGGGGATGAGGACAGTATTAAACTTATAATATCGTATTACAAAGATGATATTGACCACAAATTAGTAAACGAGTGTTATCAGTTCAAAGAATATTTGCACCTTAGGAAATCCCAGAACACAGAAGGAAACACGCCATCTAAAATGCAATGAAGTTCTTCAGCTTATTTGTGAGTAACACCTAATTGAAGTGTTCCCCAATATTACTACTGCGCTTAAGCTGTACTTGACAATGCCCATCACGAGCTGTGAAGCAGAAAGGAATTTTTCAAAGCTATCCTTTATACAAAACAAATTACGTCTACCATGACTGAAGAGCGCTTAAATTCTTTATGCATATTGTCTCTAGAAAATGACATTGCAAGGAAGCTCTCATATGATAAAACTGTACGTGAATATGTTGCTAGAAAAAACAGAAATAAGAGTATTTTGTAAAATGTGCTACATGTAGTATGTTCTGGTAAGCTTAACTTTTCCTTCTGAGCACAATTCTCTTATGGATACACCTTGTCAGCATTGTTTTTTTAACAAATGTATTAAAATATTTTATATTTTCCTCATTGCTAATTTTCTTATCTTATAATTTTCTTGGTATGTCTTCAACGAACTAATTCTGAATGATGGAGGCAATCATTAAAACAGTTAAGATTTTTTAAAATCATATATACCAAGGTGCATAGTGGTTAAGTGATCAGACCATATGCCTTCCAAGCAAATGTTCTACATTTAACTCCCAGCAGAGATGTTTCTTTTTTGAAAATTCATTCATTTGTCTTCAGTTTTTATATGTGTGTTGTTGTGGATCTACTATAAAGCTTGAACTTCAGTTCCTCCAAGTCCATTTATCTCTATAATACATGTCTTTCCCATCCTTATAAATTTTTTTTTTGTTTTTTTGTTTTTAATAAAAGGGGCCCATCCAAGAGTTCAAGCTTCAGGGCCCCCAAAATGTAGATCCGCCACTGAGCATGATGCCTTTTCGGCAGTTCCACTAAGCCTCTTCAGTGCCTTTGTGACTGACTTTGTGTTGTATAGACATTTGAGACCCAAAGATGCAGCAATAGAGAATGCAGTCAGCGACCCATAGCTTGACTGCTTGCGTCAGGGTCAGCGAACCAGAGCTGACCAAGACCCTACTCCACCTCCACGTGGTGGTCCTGGAAACAGGCTGCATCACTGCAGTCTGGCTGAGAGAGTAGGGATCGAAGAGGGAAGGCAAACCCGGTCCCAAAAAAATGCTGTGCTGACGTCGGATGTGTCGGCCGAAAGGCGCAGATATCGCAGCTCCGCTGTAAACAGACACAACGCAACCAACGTCCTTTTCATGACGAACGAGGAAGAAGAAGAAGTATAGACATTTTGTCTGTTGTGTGCCATTTCCATTGTGCTCTGGTTGTATGAAATTTTTGTCGTAGATTTGTGATAGGTGATTAAGACTTAGTTTGGTCCCTTCTGAATAGACATAGAGATAAGCGATAGCTCAGTGGGAGGTGAAAAATTATAGAAATAGATTTCACGAGTGGGGTGGAGGAAATATAGTAGATTCTGTCTCTGACACTCGAGAAGCTTCTCTCAGTCAGCCTATCATCTACAACAGAGTTAGATTAGTCAGACAAATCTAATATAATATATAGTAGTATATATATATACCTCCCATACACACACACATAAGTGACTACAATAGACACACATACGTGAAACTATGACAAATGGAAATATAGATAATTGGGAACGAACTGACCGACACACTGGAATAAGTTTATGTGAAGTTTAATTATCATAATAAACTTCCATCACAACATATAAAATTACATCAAACATATACAAATAGTCATAAAGTCAATGAATTTCTACAAGAATGATAGACCCATTGGTATGATCCTTTCCCTCGATGTATAGCTCACAGTCCTGTTAGAAGAAAAGTGATCGCCCCAAAGAGTAACGGATACAAATGATTTAGTCTAAGATTTCCCTTTACAGGTATGAACAGACTTGGATACTCTGATCTATCGTAAGGGAAACTATTGTTAGCAACAAAAACTTGCATAAAGAAATTTAAGACAGCAAAAAATGGGTGCCAAAATACAACAATAAAAGAATCGCTCAGTCCTGCATTCACTCTATTCAGTCAGCCGTGATCACTAGCTTTCGTTCGTACTTACAGCTTTGGTAGCAACTTCTGGACAAACAATTTTTAGGACATGCACATACAGAATCTCCAGGGTTAGACATTGGCCAAGGGAACCCCAGCTCCAAAAAGATAGGTTGAATTCGCTTCTTCAGGGAACGTTTCCTTGGTATTTCTTATTTAGGGATATCTGGTTTTGTCACATTAAAATTGTCCAGGCACGAACGTTAACAGCGAGCAAAGTGTCAATAGCTTAGATTTCTAGTAACTAGGAATGTCAGGTAACTGCCTTCTCTCAGTATAGGATTTTATTTGGTCACACCACATACTAGTCACAACTCCGTCGGAATGTTTATTGATTGTAATATTTTACTTGCCACAAGGGCTGAAATGTACTTGGGGTTTCTCTCAGGAAGAATTAAATCTGGCGCGATAGGCCCGTTACTTTATTTAAATCTTAAAGTTTATGGAATGGGTACTCTGTCGTTCTGGATGATAATGCAATGCCAGACAGGTTTTACTTTATACACCCAAGTCTTTAAGAATAAAATGTTTATGTTCTTCACAGATACTACTCAGTACTCAACGCTGGCAAAGTTGAGTCACCCCAGTTTCACTGAATAAAGAGAAAACAACATATAAAATACTTATCCATACTATTCCCTCGGTTATAACTTACATTATAAACTGCAAGCGTAGAGCTTGTCTTATCATTTAAATCTCCCGTGAAATAAGTTATATTCACAAAATCAGTCATCATGAATTAGAAATACATACGTATTTCGTCAATACTCAATGATGAATCAGTGCAGTTATAAGTTAGTTAAAATATTCTCGACTGATTATTCGCAGTTTAATTTATTTCATTTACAGCTGCATGAGTTTAAGCTAGAAATTATAATATATTCTGCTTTCCACTGTAACACGTCGACTAGCGAATATAACAGACTTAATGTTAATTTCTTCTGCACAGAAATCTAACTAGTAAAATTAAAATAAGCGATTTATCACTAGATCACTCAACACAATAGATATTAAATATTACCTCCAAACAGAACTACGGGTATCACAACGAAACTGAGAGTTTCCCTTATAAATAAGTATCTAGAACGAAGCGATCCGTCTACTGCAAATTCGGAGGTCAGAATGATAAAGTCTGAACTACTATGGTATATTATATGAAACAGACAAAGGGTCCCACGTTATTTCGAAATACGAAACAGCGCCGGTATCTCCCCCTCTCCTAACACTTCACATTAACTCAGAAGCCTGCCATAACCTGTCAATACACGTCTTAACGCCTTCTCCGACATACGGCTATTCTGAGCGATGTATGTCTGGCGCTTTCCACACCTCAGGCCGAGAAACTAGCCGAAGAAACACTGTGACAGGGGAAACTGTAGACAGATGTCTGCTCTCTATGTCTGACCAGAACGTATATTCACAGTTATTCGTCTAGTGCAGTGACTGACACATTATGTCATAAAATGCGTTTCGAGTATGAGAAAAGAAACGGTAAAGTCAGAATTGGAAAATATATTTTGTCGCAAACGAACGAATGCGAAAAACAGGAAAAGGATAAAAGAGCGATAATAAAGTAGAGGACACGGGTAGAAAAGAAAAGAATATAGAAAATTTATTGATCATAAATCTCTATGCGACAGAACGTCCCCCCTTTAAGATATGGAAGCACTCCATGTCTACGTTATGGAAATAAATTTCCTTTATCCGTAGCTTCAGGGTGTCTGTCTTCTTCCTTCTCATCTCCCCCCTCCGTCTCTGTCCAATTCCTACTCAAGTCCCCTCCACCATTCTTCCTTCTCTAGAATGTCTTCCGTGCGCGCTTAAAAGAGTGTCGCCGCTTTTGACATTTTTGAAAGATTTCGTGTGTGCGCAGTGGAATTTCCCTGCCACTATCGTCATCTTCGTCAATTTTGGCGATCGTCAGGAGATGTTCGGAGGTCGGCACTGGTCTTTCCAAGTATTTCTTTAACAGATTTAAATGGAAAACCTTCTCCTTTCCTTTAATAGAGATCTGGTAGTTAGCCTTAGAAATCTTTTTCAGGACAGTGTTGGGTTCTTTTGTGATGGTAGTTGAGAGAAACGGTATGCTAGTGGTAGATGTATCAATGACTAGCTTAGACACGCGAATGGTTTCAATGAAAAGTTGTCAAAAGGTTATTCAATCAAATTCCAACGAGTGGTAGGCAATTGGCCAATTCATGACTATAATCAACTCGTTGGTAAAAGTTATTCAGGTTTATTGACGAATGACAAACGGCAATCAACGACACGATCAAGACAAACGATGAGAGCATCATAATTATAGTTACTGTTGATAATAATACATTCCTGTCGATTTCTTTATCAATCAAGACCCTTTTCTATCCAAGTGACTAGGATTCCCAAACAGTTGTCATTTGAGATACATTAAGGTAATGTCCGTTAACCTTGTTCCAAGGACGTCTGTAACAGTAAACGGATTCATGCTCATGGATGACGCTTCCATATAATACTTGTTTAAATCCCAGACTTTCTCCTTACAATAATCTATACAGTTTGATATAATCCATAAAAGTCCTACACGAAAATACAATCAGGTTAGCGACTTCAGTTGACTAACCTCTCCTACAAAATATGCCACGACCTTGGCATAGGCATTACAAAATATCCAATATTCAAGATATGATCAAATAGTTATCCTTTACTCGTAGGACTTCCCACTACGAAATATTACAGTGAAGTAAAGATCTCAACTGTTCCATTCTAGGAATCCAGTAACATATGGATTCCCGCTAGAATCCAGTGATGATCATCTGTTCCACTTTATTCATAGACGTATTAATATACATGAAGGTTCAAACGAAACTTACGTATTGAACTGCATGTTGGCTTCACCCTGAAGACCCAACAAAATCCTTCATAACAATTCTTCCATCGAATTGTTCAGAATCAAAATAATAACATACGGGCAGAGAGAGAGTCCATCTTGCCCTTACAACAGCTGACGTCATAATCCTCAACTAGGTTACCCGTGCGCAAAGAGCAACTCATACTCTGCATTGTGCACGTCGGTGCGTGAATAAAACGTACGCACAAATAATATAACTATATCAAGACTGGTGCGTACATTGGCAGGACCGAAGACTACCCCCTTAGGTAAAACGTACGCAACAGCTCCCTTATCACCGGCGCTTAAAAAAAATTAATTCTATTAATTTTTTTTTAAAACTAAGTACCCCAGAGAGGTGAGTCAAAACTACATCGACGTCTATGTGCATAAATTATATTCATAAAGTTATACAATATTATGAAAAAGAATATGAAAATGGAAATCAATATAACTGAATGAAAGTATGCATTAAAGCACACATCCACAATCGACCTACTTTGGAACGATGTGGTAAACTACGAAGTAAAAGAAAGTTGAAAATGAAAACCAAAAAAATGATAAAAACATTCAACTAAATTTACAACTCAAACATGTGATTTCAAATGAAAATGAATAGCAACGATGATGATAATAAATGACAAGAGAATCAAAAAATGAAAATGAAAGATGCAAAATGCAGCAAAGCATAATTAAACACGTTAAGAAGCAACACCCGTAATGTTTCTAACATTATGACGGTGGACTAGTTATCTAAACGTGAGAGATAATGTATAATGAGAAGTAAATATAAGTATAAAGAGACACTTACAACTATTCAAGTTAATTAATGTGTACTCTACAAGTAATTAAGTGGCTTAATTGATTTCATCTAATTAAGATAGTTCTTAAATACAAACAAATAACTAATTACTAATTTATTTAAGTAATTGCAGTTTTACTCAGTGTTACTGTTCCATTAACACTAGTTAGTAATCGACTAGAATATGTTCTTAATGTTCCATGCAAGATGCAAAGATATTCTTGAATACAGTATGTAGTGTAATATGTTCCATAGAATAATGAATGTCTATGTGTCACTATGAACAGTGTTTCCGTACTAATAAAATGTTACTACACACGAAGTTACGTTATAATCCAAAAGTAAGTATATCCAGGAATTTTTTTTGCTGGTACGAATAATTCAGTTCCATACAGAGCACGTATAGAAGTTCAAAAATTGATAATGTACTCAGTTCCTCTTATTATATTTGATTGATTATCTATGAGGACGTTTCAACATCCGGAAGTGGTTTAGGTTCGACCAGTTCGCTTGGACATCTTGACAGACAGTCCGCAAACACATTTTTCACTCCAGGAATCGCTCGAATTTCATAGCTATATGGCTGAAGAGCGATAGCGTATCTGGTTGACTTTGATGATTTAACGTCCTTAGTGTTCAGTGCTGTGAGAGCCTTTTGGTCTGTCTCCACTACAAAGTGGGAGCCTAGCAGATAACGTTCCAATTTTGTGATTGACCAAACTAACGCGAGCAACTCCTTGTCCAGAACGGAGTATTTCATTTCGCTCGCCGTCAGTTTTCTCGAAACATAGTACATGACTGGAAATAAGGTGCCCGTATATTCCTTATCAAAACTGCAGCAATGGCGTAAGAAGATGCGTCACTACGTGAATAAAAGTAAGATCTTTATTAGGCAACTTCAAAAAAAAAGGCGCATTTGAAAAAAAATCTTTTTATATATCTAACGGACGATTTGGTGTTCGTTTCAGTCCACTAGAAGAAAAAAAAGTGCAGTTAAGTAGACAAATGAGGGATGAATATTACTGAATACTGAAGATGTATTAAAAGTCCTAAAAGAGACCTAAAATTAGGAGTTTTTTTTGTCTTAGGTGCTGAGAAAAAGATTTTCGAGAATTTATGTCTTCTATAGAAAAACGCGATTTGAAGATTAAAACGAAAGTGGCTCCATTCTAAAAGAGAACCAAAATTAACAAAAAAACAATGAACATACAAACAAACGTTATTTTAAAATCTAAACCTAATATTTTTAATTCCGTAGTTGATTGTTCCAAGTAAAGCTTTTAATCCCTGAATGTGTTAGACACCAGCAAAAGTTTTAAAAGTAACAGATTTCACCTCTTGTTATGGACATAAAGACATAGAAAAAGGACGACAAGACTTTTTCGACAGAAATTTATCAATGCGAACTAAAAAACACTAGCTGGCGCATATCAAAATAAAATGGCCATTTAAAAAATTCCTAGGAAAAAGTCCCCGTTTAGAAAGGATACGAAAAAATTTTGCTTTAAAAAGTAAAGTGGATGACTTCAAAGCAATGAACAATGCTGAATTGTCAAATTTCGAAAAAAATGTAATTCACATAAGATCTCCATGATGGTCAAAACTAAGAGAGGTGAAGCAACTTCGCAAATGACTTGTTTAATTCCTTATAAATCTACGCAAGAAAATTGGTTGAATGTTTCCTAAAATGAAGAACGAATTAAAATGGAATAAAGATGAGGTTTCAAAGTAATAAAACAATTCAAATGTTTCAACATGAAAATTTAATATAGCAGACAGCTGAAAATGGTTAAGTTAATCGGCGCACTGAAAGGTGAATTTTAACCTTAAAATGTCCTGTTGGCAGCATGACCTTGCTCACATAATAATCCACGGCATACGAATGTAGTCAATTTTACACCCGCTGACTGTTATTTCTAAAAGGTGATAACAATGCCAGATGTAATCATCTTATGGTATAAATTATGGACTTCAGTGTCCAAAAACTAAAAATGAGTAAATCACATTACAATCCTAGAGTAGAGCAAGACTTTCATCCTAGACTGACACAATTATTCCTGAATTGAGGTCCCATTTGTAAAAAGATGCAATTCGACTATTCTTGTTAAGTATCCAGACTCCACCTAAATTCACCAAAACTCCAAAAATGAAAAAAATGCGTATAACTATGAGATGTCATTCTTTCTCATCTGGAACTGGACCAAAAACGTTCTGAAGAGGTTAAACGCAGCAGTGTTAAATTTATTCCAAAGAACTGAATCTCAAATGTGCAAGGGAAATTTTTGTAAATATCATTTAATCAAACCTACGAGTTGAGAGTCATAAAACAGAGTTATAATCAACGCAATAGTACAGTTTTGCAAAATTGGAGGTAAGTTAATGCACCCCTTGATGGAATTTTTTGCAGAAGACATACATTACCACTGGTTAATGTACTCGACTAGGTGATTATGAACTGTCTCAATCCTTAGAATTCTTTTCCATTGAATATCACAATTAGTGGACGTATTTTCATCTTGACATTAAGGAACGATCAAAATATATCAGTGGGTCTTGATGGAGAAGAAAGACATGTTCTATATTTCACTGACAATGGCAAGGTTTGAAAAATGGGTTGATGAAGAACCCAGTTCAAGTTGCTAATCAGACATGCACATTATCCAAAAATTCCTGCATTTGGAAAAAGCTGGAGAAATGTGGGATGTCGAATAAAGCTCTAAAAGGTGAAAATCCATGGCTTCATTAATAAAAGTTCAAAAATATGATAATTGTGGAATATTTCCCAAATCAAAATCCTGGAGCTATTTCGCCATGTTATCCCTAATCTATGAGAGCTGTCAATCCGGAGTGAAACAAAAGGTTTTTCAAAGATGTAGATGTTGGACATTATTTTCAGGTGAAATTAAAAATTGGTCTATGGGAAATAATTTTTGCACCATATTTACATCCGTGGATTCGTTTCACATAGAAAGAACTGATGGTAAAAGAAAATTGCTGTATTATATTAATTACAGAGGCTATTCCGATTACCCAACTATTCAAGAATCCTTGACATAGTGGTATTCAGTGCTTTGTGTAGATTACATTTTTGGTTGTCCCCACTACAAGTTGGAGCCCATGTAGTCAACCTTTCCAGGGAAAGTTTTGATTTGTACCATTGTTAAAAGCGAGCAACTCCTTGTCCAGAACGGAATTTCATTTTCGCGTCAGCCGTCCCGTTTTCTCAAAAAACATACGTGACTCACAAATGAAAATAAGTGCCCGTATAGCCTGCAACAAAACTAGCAGCAATGGCCGTAAAAAGATCCGTCACTATGCCATTTGAATAAAAGTGTCTTTGTTAGGAATTATCAAAATGGGCAAATTTGAAAATAAATCTTTTTATATAAATCCTAACGCGATTTGGTTCGTTATCCACTGGATTATGTTTAGCTATAGTCCCATTTTCTCAGTAAAGAAGAAAAAGGGTGCAGTTCGCCCAGTAGACAAATGAGGGATCAAATTTAGAATAGAACTGTATTAGTCCTCTAAATAGACCAACTTACCCTTAGGTGCTGAGATGTTTAAGATTTTCGAGACATTACTGTCTTCTGTATACATAAACCCCCCGACCTATACGATGACCCAAAAAGGAGATGTCATGAAAACCGACAAATGCCTTAGAAGGTTTCGCTGTTAAGTTATAATCCCGTAGAGTAGAAAGTAAAGCTTTTTAATCCCTGAATGTGTTCATCCCAAGAGTTACTGAAAAGACAGATGTCATCTATGTAAGTAATGACATCGGGACGATGAGACAGTACGCGGCGCATCATGCGTACAAAGGTAGCTGGCGCATTCATTAATCCGAATGGCATAAAATTCCATTGGAAAAGTCCCCGTGGCGTCGAGAAAGCGGTGAATGGCTTTGCTTTAGGTGTGAGTGGCACTTGCCAATAACCCTTTGAAAGGTCAAATTTCGAAAAAAAATGTAGCATGGGATAATTTCTCCAATAAGTCATCTAAGAGAGGTAAAGGTTCCGCATCAAACTTTGTAACTTTGTTTAATTTCCTGTAATCTACGCAAAGACGAATATTGTTGTCTTTCTTTCTAATAATCACCATAGAAGAAGAGTATGGTGATGAAGATGGTTCAATTATATTTAATTGAAGCATCTCATCCAATTCCTTATCAACCTTATCACGAAAGTGTAAAGGGATAGGATATGGGCGCACTCGAATAGGCGTATCGTCAGTCAGAATAATGTCATGTTGGATGACTGACGTATGACCTGGGATGTCAGTGAGGACATCCTCATACGAGTGTAGAATATTAGAGACTTGCTGACGTTGATCAGCCGAAAGAGTAGATGAAATAGTAACATCATTCCAATTCTCAGTGGAATGAAGTGGCACAACTGGTATTGGCAGTTGTACATCATCGAAAGAAGATTCTTCTTCTTGGATGACTGACAAACTAGAATAGTGTTGAATAGGAGGTGTAGGATCGTCAGTTGCTTGGAATACTGACTGTAGATAATCAGGACGTGAGTAATACTCCTTCAACATGTTAATGTGGAAGGTTTTATGTTTACCATTTACATCAACGATGTAGTCAACATCGGATATTCTTGAGATGATCCTGAAAGGACCTCTCCAAGTAATTAATAGACGATTGTTATGAGCAGGGAGTAAGACAAAAGCTTCGTCACCAGGAATAAGCTGGCGAAGACGTCTATACTTGTTTGCAAATAGACGAGCTTTTTCTTTGGCTTGTTCGGATGATGCAGTAGCTAGTCTACAAGCATCTATGATTCTCTTTCTCAGAGAGATCACATACTCATAAGAGGATTGAGTTTCTTCTTCAATATTCTCTTCAACCAATAAGTCGTGGATTAACGACATCGGGCCACGTGGTTGCATGCCAAAAACAAGCTGGAACGGAGAAAACCCCGTGGCTTGATTTTGCACCTCGCGATACGCGAAGAGAGCGGCGGGTAGGACCCGATCCCAATCCTGAGGGTGATCTTGGGTCATCTTACCCAACAACTGCTTGAGTGTCCTATTTTGACGCTCAATTAACCCATTGGACATCGCATGGTAAATTGAACTAAGTGATCTGTCTATACCTAATGTCTTCATAACTTGAGACATGGATTCAGAAATGAACTGAACCCCATGATCCGATAAGATCTTCCGCGGAAAACCAATGCGTGAGAAGATCAACATTAACGCCTCTGCTACACTGGCAGATGAGGTGTTCTTCAGAGGGATGGCCTCAGGCCAACGAGTGCACATATCAATGCAAGTAAGAATATGCGTATGCCCTCTGGCAGATGGAAGCATCGGACCAATAATGTCGATAGCCATTTTATCAAATGGTCTAATCGGGATGTCCGCAGCTTGAATAGGAGCCGCATGAAATGGGCCCCGTACTTTAACTTCCTGACATATCAAACATGAACGACAATAGAGAGTAATATCTCTATGAACGCCCGGCCAGTAGAATGCAGAAAGCACTCTGGATTTGGTACGTGAAAAACCCATATGGCCCGCGCATTGCGAGTCATGAGCATGTCGCAATATTCGCGATCTCATAGAAGATGGGACTAGAATCTGAGAACATAAGGATGAATCCTTTTCCCGTATCAATCTAACTAAAATCCCATTTTTAAGAATAAAGTCATGTCTAGATTTTGCAAGTTTGTTGCTTGTATTCTTTTTGTTCACATACTGAAAAAATTTTTTTTAATGAATCATCATTCTTTTGTAAAGTTGCAAACGACTCCCGTGAAATAGGAGCATCGTCATCACAAGTGGTATGAACTGTAGGTTCATATGGTGTATCATGCGACATAATAGTAGCTTGAGCTCTAGTCACTACTGCATTTGCAGCCTGAAAATGTCGCTCTTCCCATGCAGCAATTTGCTGTGGTGTACACTCTGTTATACCATGTATACGACCCAATATGACATCACAAATTGGATTAGGAAGAAGACAGGCGTGGATCTTCCCTGAAAAAAATGGTGTATTTAAATTAATAATGGCTGTGGGAAACATTTCCACTGTGCCTCCAAAGGTAACGCATTTGACTGTGTGGCCCGTGGCACAACGAGGATCTATCAGCGAAGTCCGTACACCGACCGTGGTACAACCTGAATCAAATAAAAGAGAGCATGGAATATTATTGACAAGTCCTTTGTGAAACTTAAGAGATCCTTGTCCCTGATGTACAGAAGTTGCCGTGCAGACCGCAGGTAGGCTAGGCAAAATGTGTCCGCAGCGCAACGTCGTGATCGCCTTGGGCTGGAAAAGTGTTGAGCATTCTGCACAAGCTGTCACCTGATGACTATCAATAGAACAAGACATGGCATTATGAGCATCAGCACCTTTAACCTGTTCATTGTTAGCCTGAGTATCACTTAAAGCGACATTAGAATGTCTACGTGTCTGGCTCGACGATCTATCTCTTCGTCGCGATCTGTTCTGATTATTTGCATTAAAATTGCCACAATTGTCATTTCTGCTTGCGTTAAAATCTGTATGAGTTCGCCAATTATTATAATTAACGTTGTTATGTCGGTGAAATGAATTATTCCAAGAACTTTGTCTATTTTGTGGAACCTGAGATTTTGATCGCCAGTTTTGTTTATTATTATACCCTTGATTATGTTTGAAATTATTGTTCCAAAAATCTCGCGATCTATGAGCTTGGTTCCAAGAAACATTGAATGGAGCAGATTGTTGGAATTGCTTCCCCTTATAAAAATTACCATTGTTGAAATTCTCATTATTTCCCTTATTAAAGTATCTGTCGTTACTCAATGAACGATTTCGTGAAAAATTATTTTGTTGTACGGCAAAAGCAACTGGCAATTCACTTTTAATCTGAGCATTACTTAGATCCATGGATGGGTGAGCAGTGCAGAAATTTTTAGAATGTTCTTCTAGATCTTTCATAGATAAAGGTTTCCGTTCGTGCAAAAATGCAAGAAATGCTGGATTTACTGACGATAGCACCTTATCGCGCAGTAGTAAATCGAAAAGACCTTCATACGACTTTTCTATCTTGGATAATTCGATCCATCTTTCTAGTGTTAGCCGTATTTGGGAAAGAAAATCACAAAAGTTCTTCCCTGATTGCGGTAGCAAAGTCCGAAAACGTAATCGGTATTCATTTTCTGTCATTTGGAATTTTCGGAGAAGTGAAGCTCGAAGAGCGTCATAATTATTCTTATCATTAATACTGGTGGTATGATAAACCGCCAAAGCATCTCCCGTAAGCAATCTGGATAAATATGTAGAATATAGTGATTTATCCACATTGTAAGACCTACAGGTGGCCTCAAACCTATCCAAAAAAAAAATCACGTCGTCAGACGGGGGGTTAAATTTAGGTAATTTTAGGTGAATTTCCTTAAAATTATCATGCCTGGATGAAGCTTGGCCTTCGAAAGTTCTCTGCGAATTAGCTTCTTGAGTTAACCTAATTCTATCATATTCCAATTCGGCAAGTTTCAAATCATGCTGACGTTTCTTATCATTCTCTTCTGTCTCAAGCTGAAGTCTTTTTGCATTTTGTTCAGCTATTAATCTTCTTTCTTCCATGTCCTTTTGTTTAACTTCCATTTCCTTTTGTTTAACTTCCATTTCAATTTTAAGTTTAGTCTTTCTTTTTCTGCTTATCAAATCTAAATTTTTCTTCAGCCTCCAATCTTTTTCTGTCTGCCTCACGCAGAAAAATCGTTTCTCTTCTAATTCAGCTGCTAATCTCATTTTTTTTCTCATTCTCCTCAGCAGTTAAATCTCTTCTTTTTTTCCTCTCCGTTTTTGATTCAAATCCTCATTTTCCTCAGGGAGCCTCAATCCGTTTTTGATCTGCCTCAAATTGAAGTTTTTCTAGTATTAAAGTTTCTAAATTTCTCTGTTCGGCTTCTATTTCTTGAGCTTTCCTATATCCTGCAAGTGAAAATGTTTTTGCTTCCTCAGGAGCCATCTGAAGGGATTTTGCTTGCTTAATGAAATAATCTAGTGAATACATTATGCTTTATAAGTAGTCACTATACTCTTAATTTCTAAATATGATAATTAATTCACTGTACCGGTCCCTGTGTCTAGACACATGATCCTAGCCAAAGGCCAGATATTAGGGCGTTGGGTCTTCACAGCGTTATTTGCGCTGTACAAATGCTATTCCCCTATAGATAAAATGAACATATTTTATTTTCTAATATTACTTTATTAAAATTTACACGGTAACACATTTAGATGCTACTGTGAAGACTATAAAGTGTTTATAAACTGTATATACTATTAATATTTAAAACATTTGATAAAAAATATATAAATAAATGAAGAATTTGCAACAAAATTAACAACATAAATATTATGGTGAGATGAAATCTACGTGTTTAAGAATAAGTGGGGTAAAAAAAAATGTGTTAAACTTTTGAGTTTTTTTCTCACAAATTTATGGTAATGAATTGTATCCCTTTAAATAATTTCCCTTTATGCTAATCTCTCTATTGATTCAATATAATACGTGTTGTGCTCCTGTCTGCACGTCATTTCTTCTACTTGATCGTGTAATAAGAGGCATATGGTGACTAGTCGACTGTTTCGTGGGAACCTTGCACTAAAGTGATATTGGACATCACTTTTTCATTCTTTCTTGCTCTTCTGTTTTCTTCCTTTCTTACTCTTCTGTTTTCTTCCTTTCTTACTCTTCTGTTTTCTTCCTTTCTTACTCTTCTGTTTTCTTCCTTTCTTACTCTTCTGTTTTCTTCCTTTCTTACTCTTCTGTTTTCTTCCTTCCTTACTGTTCTGTTTTTAAACTTTCATACTCTTCTGTTTTAATTCTTTCTTACTATTCCGTTTTCATACTTTCTTACTCTTCTGTCTTAACTCTGTTTTACTCTTTTTTTTTTTTTTGCCTTCTTAAGTTTAACCCGCTCTCTCTTCTTTGTCACCAGTAGACAGAGAAATAATAACAGATTACAAAGTTACTTCATAAAAAATAAAGACAATAAAGTGTTTATAAACTGTATATACTTTTAATATTTAAAATATTTGATAAAAATATATAAATAAATGAAGAATTTGAAACAAAATTAACAACGTAAATATTATGGTGAGACGAAATCTACGTGTTTAAGAATAAGTGGGGTACAAAAATTTTGTTAAACTTTTGATTTTTTTTCTCACAAATTTATGGTAATGAATTGTATCCCTTTAAATAATTTCCCTTTATGCTAATCTCTCTATTGATTCAATATAATACGTGTTGTGCTCCTGTCTGCACGTCATTTCTTCTACTTGATCGTGTAATAAGAGGCATATGGTGACTAGTCGACTGTTTCGTGGGACAAACATAAAGGTATGTTTTCAGGCACTCGTAAGAAATAAAGAAGTAGAACACTTGGACAACAGAAAAACAACAGACGTGAGTGGCTTACCCAGGGTTCGAACCCCGTATCTTCCGTACGACAACTCCGCCTAGCTATCAAGCGAATCACACTGACCCCAGCTTGCCCACTGTATACTTCCGGTGTTATCTTGTGTGTTTCGTACTGATAAATAGTCAGCAAAGCATCCTTTTTTTGGGGATGCCTAGCTGGCCGTGGGGTCAGTGTGATTCGCTTGATAGCTAGGCGGAGTTGTCGTACGGAAGGTACGGGGTTCGAACCCTGGGTAAGCCACTCACGTCTGTTGTTTTTTCTGTTGTCCAAGTGTTCTACTTCTTTATTTCTTACGAGTGCCTGAAAACATACCTTTATGTTTGTCTAATATTAATTTACTGTTTACAGGCCTCGGGTTTCCCTTCCTTATGTGTTATTTATGTTTCGTGGGAACCTTGCACTAAAGTGATATTGGACAACACTTTTTCATTCTTTCTTACTCTTTTGTTTTCTTCCTTTCTTACTCTTCTGTTTTCTTCCTTTCTTACTCTTCTTTTTCTTCCTTTCCTACTCTTCTGTTTTCTTCCTTTCTTACTCTTCTGTTTTCTTCCTTTCTTACTCTTCTGTTTTCTTCCTTCCTTACTGTTCTGTTTTTAAACTTTCATACTCTTCTGTTTTAATTCTTTCTTACTATTCCGTTTTCATACTTTCTTACTCTTCTGTCTTAACTCTGTTTTACTCTTCTGTTTTTATTCTTTCTTAACTCGTCATATATGTGTCACTTTTGTTGCCATGCTTAATTTTTTTCTTCACACTAGCGTATCTTCTCGCAGTTTCACATTATTATGTTCAAAAATTGTTTTCTTTATTCTGAATGAATTGCTTTGTGTTTTTGTGAAAGGTGGCTGAGATTTGTCCCTCAAGAGAACTGATATGTTTGTCACACTAGTTCTCACGTTCTTCTTGTAGTCAGGACCGGATTTAGACATGGTGAAACCGTAAGCTATAGGAGGCTATCCAGGCCCTATTTTGGCAATTGATAACTGAAAATAAGGCCGTATAACAACTGAATTTGGCCAGAATGTCGCCAAGATGCATAATAAATCCATACGAGGTGGGCTCCATTAGAGGTTTAAAAATAAGCCCCCAGCTTAGTTAATTCAGCGAATTCCTCTTATAATGGTATAGCTCTGTTTAGAGGTAAATATATGTCTAGGTATAGATATATTAAATATTCTGGCTCATACGTTTGCTTTCATACATATAAAACTGAAGCGACTATGATTGTATAGTTTTAAAACAACATGTAACAATTTTAATAATGAATTAGTCTTTAACAGTTAAAATAAATATGGAAAATTTGGTGAAATTTTATATTGAAATCAAATTTTCTCCTCACGGAGATTAAATAGAGGGTTTTATCAATGTCCGTTGCTTTCGCCTGTTAATAAGCACTTAGCTTGTTTACGTGAGTCCTGCCGTGTATGAAGAATTGATAGAAATTATGGGAAAACATGTGCAAGATGAAATTGTGAATCAAATCAACAACCTAGACACCAAATACTACTCTATTATTGTTACTTTACGCCTGACCTGACACATGTTGACCAGCTGGTAAATGTGGTTCAATACTGCTATAATGGAAAACCCTGTGAGAGATTTTTAACATTTTTACCGATAGAAAACCATTCATCCACGACCTTGTTTAACAAAAATACAACAAGTCCTGTGTGAACATAAGCTTTCACTTGAAAATATTCGTGCTCAGTCCTAAGATAATACATCTAACATGAAGGGCTCGGAGAAAGGGCTGCTCTTTAAAAACATTAACAGGTACGCAGACTATGTACCTTGTGCAGCCCATTCACTTAACCTTGTTGGAGAAAAGGCAGTCTACTATACCTGAAGGTGTTGACTATTTTGGCATTTTGCAGGAACTGTATGTTTTCTTTTCTGGATCTAAACGAAGATGGGGGATTTTAAACACACAGGGCAATCTACATTTTTCTCTAAAGAGCAAGATGGTCTGCACACTATGAAGCAATCCGGGCAATTAAAAATGGATATATGGGTATTTTACAAACTTTCTAACATATTTTTGAAGACTCAGAAGAGAAGACTGAATGTAAATGAGATGCAAAGAATTTATACAACAAGTTGGTACGGCTGGAATATGCTATTTTAACAGTCGTTTGGGAAGAAGAGCTGGAGCATTTCAACAAAACAAGTAAGAAACTCCAAACCCCTGGTTTTGATGTATTTGAAGGTTATCTTCTGCTTTCATCTTTACTTTCGTTTGTTAAAGAACTCAGAGAACATTCAGCCGATAGGATTGCACACTATGAATCAGAAGCAAAAGGTTTGTGTGAAGATATCACTTTTCTGATGCTTCCAAACGCATTGTTACAAGGACATTTTCAGATGGAACAAGTGGTATTGCTTCTTTGAGAGGAGCTGACAAATTTAGGATAGAAGTTCTATATCAACTCTATGACTGCTTGATAATCCAGTTATGCAAGAGGATTGGCCCATATGAGCAGATTGCGAAAAGGTTCAAGTTCTTCTCAGAATTGGTGAACAATTCTAAAATTGATGAGGACAGTATTAAACTTATAATATCGTATTACAAAGATGATATTGACCACAAATTAGTAAACGAGTGTTATCAGTTCAAAGAATATTTGCACCTTAGGAAATCCCAGAACACAGAAGAAAACACGCCATCTAAAATGCAATGAAGTTCTTCAGCTTATTTGTGAGTAACACCTAATTGAAGTGTTCCCCAATATTACTACTGCGCTTAAGCTGTACTTGACAATGCCCATCACGAGCTGTGAAGCAGAAAGGAATTTTTCAAAGCTATCCTTTATACAAAACAAATTACGGTCTACCATGACTGAAGAGCGCTTAAATTCTTTATGCATATTGTCTCTAGAAAATGACATTGCAAGGAAGCTCTCATATGATAAAACTGTACGTGAATATGTTGCTAGAAAAAACAGAAATAAGAGTATTTTGTAAAATGTGCTACATGTAGTATGAACATACTTACTCTTGGTAAGCTTAACTTTTCCTTCTGAGCACAAATCTCTTATGGATACACCTTGTCAGCCTTGTTTTTTTAACATATGTATTAAAATATTTTATATTTTCCTCATTGCTAATTTTCTTATCTTATAATTTTCTTGGAATGTCTTCAGCGAACTAATTCTGAATGATGGAGGCAATCATTAAAACAGTTAAGATTTTTAAAAATCACATATACCAAGGTGCATAGTGGTTAAGTGATCAGACCATATGCCTTCCAAGCAAATGTTCTACATTCAACTCCCAGCAGAGTTGTTTCTTTTTTGAAAATTCATTCATTTGTCTTCAGTTTTTATATGTGTGTTGTTGTGGATCTACTATAAAGCTTGAACTTCAGTTCCTCCAAGTCCATTTATCTCTATAATACATGTCTTTCCCATCCTTACAATTTTTTTTTGGTTTTTTTTTTAATAAAAGGGGCCCATCCAAGAGTTCAAGCTTCAGGGCCCCCAAAATGTAGATCCGCCACTGACTATATATATATATATATATATATATATATATATATATATATATATATATTTATATATATATATATATATATATATATATATATATATATATATATATATATATATATATATATATATATATATATATATATAAAAGAAAAAACATTAGATACATTTTATATATTTATTGACAAAGAGGCGTTAGTTGGTCTATGGGGGCTGTAGGGTGACGTCTAACCTCACTACTACGGTCGTGCCGGCCATACGCCTAGGAGCTCTTAGAGTCCGAGCACAGTCGGTTCGGATTACTTGGTGAGTCTGTCACTTCTTTTTTCGTGTAGTCATGTCAGGGGTAAGTGTCTAACTGTTTCTTCCTTTTTCTATGAACGAAAAACAGGTCCAGTCTTGTGGTTCGCTATCCAGGGTCTGACTAGTCGAAAAACTAATCGATCGTTGGCGTGTTGTCTAGCCGAAAAGGGCAGTAGGACGCGCTGCATAGTACCACCGCGAGCTTTGACCAACACGAAATAAATAACGTAGAGTCCACAAACGTTGGTAACTACATCTTGTAAATGTCTAGCATTGTAGTTAACAGGTCGGTTAGAGTTTCTGGCTATAAAATTAACCAGGTCCGGGTGTCTCGGTGGTAGGCCAAAATAATCAAAATATTCAAAAGTTCCAAGTCCATTATAATATAGAGCAATTGGTCACGAGCTAAAACTTTAAGGACACCAGTTCGTTTACCAAATATATCCGACAGGAGTATGGTCCGTATCTCGTCTGTATTCATCGTCTAAGTGGTGTAGTCTGTCAAAACGTGGCGCGATTTCGAGATCTCCAAGATCGAGTCTTGCTCGGCGTAGACGAGGACCTGTAATGGTTCGGGTGTGATCTCGGAGAATTTAAGTTCTATTGAGAGAGGGCCCGACTTGGCCATCTCAAACTGGTCACCGTCCAGTAGACTGGGGGTGAAGTCAAAGGCGTATAAGGCGTACCCATTCTTAAAATGCCTATACTCGAGGTCGTTGCCTGCGTCTTTGCCAACCAGTCCCATGGCTAGATTCGTGCCAAAGAAGGCTCTCACGTACTGGTTGTGCTCATAATCCATGGACAAAGGCTTGCCACTGACTGTTCTCCCATCCGCGCTGACATTTAAATATGTCAGAACAAAAGTACGAAATTGAATGGGTTAGACGTATACGATCCGTTAAAAGCGGTTGAAGTGATTAGGCCAATCACTATGCGGGTCGAGGTTTGACTGAGAAATAGATTATCCTGCATGTGCGATAGCATGCCTCTAGGAATAGAGAAAGTTTTTAGCACAACTCGTTTCAAAGGGTACTTGGCATTACCTCGCAACAAGGCTTTCTCGTGGGCTAGAGAGACGGCGGGATTTAATTTGGCTTTCCGGACAACCAGGGCCGCATAAGTTATAATAGATTTATAACCACCAGCGTGGTCGTGTCCCAGCACGTTGAACGCGTCTTTAGAGGGCGTGAGTTTTACTTTAACGGTCACACCGTTTAACATGTAGCGATCTTGGGCGAAAATATCTGAATGTAACCGACCCATCATATCGATGTCCTGAGAACCAGCCGCTATATGTCGACGCAGTCTTAGTCCGTTGTTATTATCGCCCTGTGTTTCAACAATACAGTTTGGCGTGTCTTCGTAAAACAGAGCCGCTGTCATATGACCTAGCTTGGCTTCCTCCCGTAATTCAACGTGGCTTCCATGTAAGCTCTATAAGGGTAGGTGTTCTCGCTGGGTGTAATCAGCGTGTCGTTCAGGGAAACGTCGACTTGGGAGAATAAACTGTGCAGGTAATAGTTGACCGGGGCCACATCCGCATCAGCGGGTAATTTGTCACAATTAGCTAACGTGATTTTGGCGCGCACGTGCAGAAAAGTATTGAACAAATCTAGATATTCTTCACCGTTTCCCGATATTACAAATTCCACCGAGGCTCCGGGTGCTAAGGCAGCCAACGGATGTATCTCCACAAATTGACCCTCTTCTACGGCTGTCTGCGTTGGTGGCACGCTAAACAAATCTAGACCACTGTGAAGACACTCGCACGAGCTGGGGTGAATAAGCGCCATCATTCAAATATATCAGGGTACCGTTTTTTTGTTCTGGTGGGAATGAGAAATGCGAGCTCGGTTACTTCGTTTTATTCTTTTCGGCTCACCAGGTGGGGCAGCTCTCGTTCTTTTTCTTCTAAGACCGCTACCCGATTGGTTAGTGGTGAGGTGGTCAACCGCTCCCTGTAATAAACGCTGACTCGATTCTTTGGTTCGCTCACGAAATGACTCACCAATATTTCTGCCAGCTAACGCATCGCTCGCGACCTGCAGACCTGTGCCAACCCCTTCTCTGAGTAAAGCTTTGCCTCCAGTTTTTAACCACGGGAGAACCATGCGACCGAGCCCGCTGAAAAAAACTACCCAAGCCATGCCCTCTTTGACTGCTGCCTCCGATAAACACTGGCATCCCGTGTCCAGCTTGGTTGCAGTATAACTCCTCATACATTTTGGGGTTTCGTCGTATTGGTACATGTCTGACCATTTTTCTATTCAAAATCAAACCGTCTGTGAGTTCGGAAGTGGAGTGTCAACACCGAGGCTCCGCTAGTGAATGGGATAGTCTTACCCTGGTCATTAGTTAAAAGGATTTCCACGGCGTCAAACGAAAAACGGCTTAGGGGTACGTAGTGTGGTTTGTCGTAAATCCTAAAAACCGAAGCGGTAGTCCTGTCCAAAATAGGGACAATCCGTAACAAAGGGACAGAGGCCTCCCCAACCGGTCTCGCCGCTACGAGGTCGCAGTACACGTATACATTTTTCATGTCGCTATCCATTTGTACTTCAGTCTCTCCTCGTAGTATTGGGTCGATGTCTGTGGCGATCGAGGCAGGTAAGCCTAACATGTGTTTCAACGTCTCGCTAATTCTAACTTCAGCCCCCGGTTCATACAGATTCAAGGTGGCCTTATTATTGTTAAAATGGATTCTAACTCAAACTTTTTCATTCACATCCGTGCCTAACAGCAAACGATTCAACTCGTCGATCAGCGTGTCGGGTGAAGTGTATAGAGCGGCGGGTAACGGGAGTATTATAGGTCCCTCGTCTTTGTTGGGGAAGTAATGTATCCATACTTCATCCTCTAGCACGTTATAATAACTTTTGGGAAATTGAATCTCAACCAAGCCAACCTCGTAACGTGAAGTGAAGTCTATAGTCTGTGGCAATTTAACGAAAAAGTGACCGGCGTTATTGTTTATGTATATTTTCATCGAGGCATTACTGGGTAAAGTCACGTAAAAACTCATCCTATCTTAGGGTTAGGTAACATGTAACCCAGACAACTACTCATTAAGGCGATCCAAAACTTGCCGTCCGGTCCCTCGGCATTGCTCCAACTCAGATTGAATAACGAGACCCCGATGACGACATATATAACGATCATCTGACAGATGAAAACGAGCTCTAGCCTCGGGACTAGTTTCCCAAAAAAAAGGCCAGAACGAGGTTCTCGTGGCCGTGGGAGGGGTTGACCGCAAAACTGGGGTGCTCACTTCTTCTATCTCCATCAGTCTCGAAATCTCGCTAGTTGTTTGGCGGAAATCCAGCTGTTAAATGACGAGTTATAACCGAACCATTTGACTAAATACTCTTTAACACCCCTGACACCTCGCCGTTCTTGCAAAATGGACTCGATTCGATAAACTATCTTGTCACCGACCCGCAGCTCTTCTTGGTAAAAAGAACCTTTCAGTTCCTCACCCGAATTATCTTTAAGGACGTACGTGACCGGTCTTGTCTGGTTTAGTCGGCTGACCGTAAACAGTTCTTCTGTCCACGCCAGTGTATAACCCTTTTTAAAAGTTTGTCTCGCTTGCGCGATCCGCACGCGATCACCCGCTTTAAAATAGACTTTTCTTCCGACGACGTCAGGGGTCGAATACAGCGTATGCCACACCTCTTCTTGATTGATCGGGGTAACTTCCGACGGCGCCATCGTAACACTCCGATGATACGAATAGTTGTAGTTGTGGACCAGTTGCTTTATCACGTCGACGTAGGGAAGACTGTTGGTTTTGGTAAAGTAACGCCACGTTTTTTTTCTTTGAGGGTTCGATTAAACCTCTCCACTATAGCGGCCTTAGTATCTTCATTCTCCGTAGTGAAGAAATGGACACCCTCGTCTTTAAGAAACTTTAAGAATATTTTGTTGACGAACTCACTGCCTTGGTCTGTTTGAAAATGTATAGGTTTGCGACTGGTAAAAATGGTCTTTACCGCTGCTACTAAAGCGTTCCCAGTTTTGTTTTTCAGCGGAACAGCCCAAGCAAATTTACTAAACACATCGATACACGTCACTAGATAGGAAAACCCATCGTTGACTTTCTTTAAACCCCGCAAGTCTATTAAATCAGCCTGGAACTGTTGATCGATACCACCCGAGATGGTCGCGCGTCTTTTAAATTTTCTGCGCACCGGTTTGTGTAAGGTGTACGTATCCTGATGACCTAACCACTCTTCAATTTTTTTACGAGTAAGTTTGGTGTTACGTTGCAAGGCAACGACTCCGCCACAAGACCCAGGTAGTTTCGGCTCGTAGTAATGTTGTTTTAAAATCTTATTCACTTCTTTGGCCATGCTTCCCACTTTGGAGTTTTTGTCTTTTTCCTTCTTCTGAGCGAATACGACGCTGTGTTTTGCAATTTACTGTCAACCACCTGTTTTCGATTAGTGGGTGTGACTTGTTCGGGCGGGGACTGAAGAAGTTAGTCCACGACCTCGTCTTTAAGTACAGTGGGTTGGTCGGTAGATTGTAATGGTGTTGGTTGTTTAATGTCCACGAGGCCTAGAGGCACGTTGTTGTACTGCTCTAGCCGAGTCAAATAACGCTGCAGTGTTCGCTGATATAATCTAGCTTTGTCACCCACCGGTAAGTCTTCTCGATCCAAGAATAGTTGCATGTGACTGTCCAATTCTATTAAGTTATCCCTCAGAGCGTCGGGGGTTCTATAAGGTTTTTGTGTTTCTAACAAACGAGGTTCCATCAAAATCATTTTCTTGGCCATCTACACACCTAAGACCCCTCTTAGCACTGTTAGTAGGGGGGTTAACAACGCACTTAAAAAACCACCAGTTTGTAAAAATTGTTTCCGTCTTTTGAACGACAAGCTCTTCTTGGTGAGGGCTCTCAGGGTATTTTTGTAACGACGCATACGCCTCTTCTGAGGGGGTGTCACTGAAACGTTACCTTTTAATACGTTGTGGCAACACTCACAGAGTGTTCCTACAAGATCGGGTGACGCTGTTTTCATAACAGCCTTGATGGCTGGGGGTTTGGCAGTGCCTAGAAACTTCAGCATTTCAGCATGACGTCTTACCTTGTCCCCCATCTCGTTATTTGGGTACGTAGACGACTTGTTGTTCGTGGGGAAATATGTGACTACGTAATCGCAAAGCGTCGGGTGTTGCCTGACGAAGGTCGATTAGCAAATAACCGTGTGGGGCCGACGTCGCGTCTTTAAAACTTTCTTGGACATAGGCAGTTCGATCTGGATACATCTGCGTGGCTAGATTAATAATCTGCGAACCATCGCGTGGATTTTTGAAAAGCCCTATATAATGAGAATTCAAACTAATGGTTCTGTGTTCTTTGTTCTTGCCAAATAAATTTTGCACAATGTACATTACGCTAATATCACGATGATGACTACCTTTCGTGAAAAGTTTAGTTATTCTATCATCCGTCTCACTCATCAGATCATCTATAACGAGAAGGCGTTTCTTATCACCTGCCCACTGCTCCATGTCCGGCAGTCCTTCAATAAACTGAATACCCATCATCGAATTATACATGGACTGCCACTCTCCATAACACCATATAATTTCGTCTGGGGTAGGCGTCATCATATCTCGGATATATTGTAAAAACCTTTGTACAAAGACAGTTTTCCCACTACCGGTTGGCCCGGCTATCAGCGCTGTGAAGGGATGCGACCATCTTGGATCCATTTCTAGTAATGATAAATTACACTCATACGCAGTTATTTTATTGTATTCAATGCGAGACCCTCTGCGACGTGTTTTCAACATCACGAGAACCACTTTCTAAAATGCGTTACTCGCCGCATTCACACCCGGTGTTTCAACATCACGAGAACCACTCTATATATATATATATACATATATACTATCACACTAACAGACAAACACTGTCACAAATAAAATATCTAGTTTGACAATCTAGTGTCGGTGAATGTTCGATCGTAAAATGCCATTAACTCTTTTCTGACCTCACCAACCCCTGAACACAATTAAAGAAACTTCGTTTTTGAAACGAAAATGCTAAATTACATATTCGATTCCGCTTTCCGACCGTTCTGACAAAGCTGCGTGAAATTATCGATCGTGACAAACCACCGCGAAAGCTTGCGCGTGCACACATGCGCGCGCACTATTTTCTGAAAAACTCCTCTACCCAACAAACGTTTTGGCACCGTCAAGAAATACGTGCGCGCGCACTACTTTTTTGACAAGCCTTTGTCTTGATATAATCAGAAATCCCTCCACAATCGTCATTCAAGCAACATCCCTCGAAGAACAAAGACGTCTGAGACCAGACCTCGAGCCCAACCTTCTGAAAAACCAGCCGTTGAAACCAGACCACCAAAACGTATGTTATTCTTTTTTTCGTGTTTTGTGTTAAAAGTTAAAATAAATATCTCTGTCATTTCTCTAAACCAAAAAATATATAAAGTTTTATATGTCTGTGTCTGTCTGTTTTCGTTAAGCGTATTAAGACTCTGGGGAAAAATATATATTTTTATATAGCTATGTGTTTGTTTCTGTATTCGTTTTGTTTTTCGGTAGGAAGTTAAAGAAAACCCTATGCAAAGTTTTTATTTCTACATGTCATTTCTCTGTTTAAAAATTATAAAAGTTTTAGTTGTTTGCTTGTATTCGTGTGTGTGTTTTCGTTAGGGTGTTAAAGCCTACCCATTCTTACATGGCATTTTTTTTAAATGTGTATATGGTTGTTTTAGATAAGTTAAGAAAATATCCTAAACCGGCTTTTTTATTGTATATGGTTGTTTTTCACTAGGAAACGTCTTGGTTCTGAAAAATTTCCTCAGTTTAAAACTTATCTTCTTATCACATATTGTTAAGCAAGTGTAAAATTAAAAACCACACCTTGGTTATTTCCTTTGTCTACAAACAGTATGACTCATCCTCGATATTGCATCATCAGAGTGCAATCATAATTTCTGACAAAAACATAACTACAAAATCGTACGCGCCAAAATATAATTTGTTTTACCCGCGAAAAAATAATTACGTGTTATTACTGTTTCGGTGGGTTTTTGAAAAAAATTGTCCGTGATACTTACAACTTGCAACGGGTGGGTAGATCGATAAATTGATTTGGTTCCAAACCACTAAAAAGCAAGCGCACGGGCCGTTTCTGTACTCAGAAGCTGATACCACAAAGAAACATAATATAAAAAGTTAATATATTACAAAAATAAAAATAACGTTGCGTATATCTTCGTTATTTTAAAAAAGGCGTGCAGAGTTTATTTCTATCTCTGTTTTAACAAAAATATAAACTCGGATGTTTGTCTGTATGGTTGTCTTTTTGTTTGTTTATGTTCGTGTCTGTCTTTGTTTTTTATGTTCATTTTTCGGTATTTGTGTTTGTCTGTTTTTGTCTGTATCTGTTGTCGTTAGGAAGTTAATATATAAACAAAAAAATATATATATCTTTATATTGCTCTTTTTCACTAGGAAGTTTTAAAAGTCTTCGACAGTGTATTATTAGATGACAGCGCGAGTCGTTGTTTTATACAAAGTGGGAGACTGTTGATGACTCATTTTTTGATTCGATAGATCGTGGTGGCCACCTGCTATCAAAACAAAGCAACGTAATTGATACCTGGCGCTGCGGGTCGAGACAAAGAAAAAATCAATCTCGAGCGTTTAAAAATTCACATGGATCCTGTTATTCTTCCGATGAAAAATTCATAGTTGGTTATGCTTACTTTGTTCAGCGAACGCGTAGACACAGTTGCACGTGAACCAAATGACATTTGAACACTTTGCGACTGGGAATAATTACCAATCGATATGGGATTTTTTTTAATAACAAAAGGAACTTGACAACTTTGCGCGTTTCTCATAAAAGAGAGCGAGGGTCTAAATCAATATCTTTGTCTTTGCTTCCACGCCGCTATATCGCGGGGGCGAAGTGTGGCATTTTAATATCAGAACAATTGTCAAACCATACTGTAGTAAAGCACAAAGACTCCTTCATAAAACGCAAGCGTTAATAAAACACTATATTACAATAACTAACATATAAAAATGGTCTGGAATCAGACAAAGGTGGAACATTTCTGATATGTTAAAGACCAACAATTATTTCACACAGACAGAGATGTACACTTGTGTGTGTGTGTTTGTGTTTGTGTGCGTATATACCTACATAGGTATGTGCCTAGCTATCTATAAGTCTGGTTTTTTATTCTCTCTCTCTCTCTCTCTCCTTATCTCTCTCTCTATCAGTTTGTTACATGTTTAATTTTAACGTTGTTTTAATTTTTTCTCTTTCTCAGATGTCTGCACCTCAAAGCCTGCGCTATGCGTGCTCGGAGTGTGAGCGCTCTTCTACCAGGGACCGTGATCTAACTCGTCATATGGCCACGGTGCAAGGGAAGCAGAGATACGCTTGCTCTCTGTGAAATAAAAACTTCACCATAGCGACTAACCTTCAACGCCACATAGAGCTCGAGCATGGACCCGTGTCAACTACTGAACTAGCAACGCAAACCACATCAGTGGGACACAACAGCCTAATATGTACCCGCTGTGGGCAGACCTTATCCAAACGTGACGCTCTATCACGACACATCAAGACAGCGCATTCTCTTACTCTGTTTTCTTGTGAGGTCTGCAGGAAAGACTTTACCCGTGTTGATAACTTGCGGGTCCACCTAAAACAGCAACACCTTTCTTCACCATCAACACAGAATCCAGCAACATCAGGTGCCACAGCAACACCAACCTCATCATCATCATCAGGTGCCACAACATTTACAACAGCAACTTCGAGAATGCCAGCCCCTGTAATATCGGCGCACTACTATCAACCATCATCATTAGACACCAAAACATTTCCCTCACAGAAGCCAGTAACACCTGCCTCAGTATATTCCAGAATACCTTCATCAGCACCATCGGCGCACCACTACCAACAGACACCCAGCCTCAGCCTGGCTCATGAGCAGACACTATCATTAGGAGCCACCTCAGCTGCCACAATTCACCCCACCCCGTCTCACCAACCATCAACAAATGCAGGCCAGACCAACCCACTCAAACGGCCCATGTCTAGTCATCAAATCTCTAACACGCTTTAAAATTAATTATAGTCATCATTCAATTTTGAGAAACAGAGAAAACAACGACTTCCGTTTCTACCACGCCTCACACAACAACGCCTGTGTCTTAGAAAATCCTCATCTAGTCAACAACATTACAGATTTCAAGTCTTTTGTAGCTCACTTACAATACAGCGACATTCTTACACACGCACAAGTAAACAGACCCAACACCAAATATTATGTCGAAGCGGTCCCGGCTACATCCTTCTATCTCTATCACATTCAAGACCACCCAATCGGCTGTTTTTTACAAGACATACCAAATTACATCACCGATAATAAGCACATCAATACATTACAACACGACTCGAACGCAAAACCTTACAGTGATAACTTTTGTTTTTTTAGGTGTCTGGCCGTTTCTAGGGGTGCGCCCGTTACGGATGTTAGAAAAAGCACGCGCCGGTTCCTAAAACAGTGACAATCACAGCAGGGACTGGACTCCCTCATAGATTTTCCTGGGTTTAATTTAACTGATATTCCATCCTTAGAAAAATGTTTTAAAATAAATATTGACGTTTTTGAGTTTGACGACGCGCAAACCCTGACCCCCAAACTTAGAGGTAGTGAAAGTTTTCCAGACACGTTGCGTCTTTTAATGTATAAAAATCATTTTATATATGTAGTTGATATTGATAGGGCCAGCCACTCCTTTTCGTGTCCCAAATGCGGCAAATTATGGAAGATCTTTAGGGACATGGAAAAACATGAGCAGACCTGTACCGGGGGTAAGAGGGTGGAAATATTTAAAGGTGGGGTGTATACCCCACCAGATACCGTTTGGGAATCGATCGCGGCGCAGGGAATAGATGTAGATTCAAAATTCGTCTTTCCCTATCGGGCCACCTTTGACTACGAGTGTTATTTCGATACCTCTGTAGGACCCAGTGGTAGCGCAACTACCTACACAGCTAAACACGTGCCCCTTTCTTGTCGGTGGCTTCCAATGTCCCCGGGTTTGAGGAACCCGTTTGTTTCATCACAACGGGTGATCCACAAGAACTGGTCAACAGGATGCTCGATCATCTGACCAACATTGCCGAGGCGTCTTACAGCATTTTCCGCGAGCGTTTTGATGAGGTATACACTCAACTCGGTGATTTGGAGGGGCTCATCGAGAGACTAGACGAGTATTTGCACGAGATGCCCGTGTTAGGAATCAACTCGGGAAAGTACGATGTGAATGTTATAAAACCCTACCTCATTAGATATTTCCTAGCTCAAGATTTTAAATATTTAGTCAAAAGAAACAATAACTTTATGTGTATTGCCACTCCCCAGTTAAAATTTTTAGATATCATATTACTTAGCCCCCGGTTTTAGTTATAGCAAGTATCTGACCGCCTATAAAGTGAAAGAAACTGAAAGCTTTTTCTGTTATGAATACATAACCGATTTAGAAAAGTTAAACGAAACGGCGCTACTACCCCACTCGGCCTTTTTTTCCGCCCTAAAGAATTCTAACATTTCCAGTGACGAGTATGCCGAATATCAGAGAGTTTGGATCGATAACCGTATGACCACGTTGCGATTTTCTGACTTGGTACAATAACAAAGACGTGGTCCCCTTCCTAATTGAGTTAGAGCAACAAGTTAGTTTTTACGCGGGCCTAGGGGTAGACATGTTTAAAGATGCGATTTCGGTGCCCGGCGTAACGTTAAAATATCTTTTCAAAACCCTCCCGTCAAACGTCTCTTTTTCTTTATGCTCGAAGCGGGAGCAGGATTTACATAACACGTTGAGACAAAACATAGTGGGGGGACCCTCAATTATCTTTCACAGGTTCCACGAGCAAGGCAAAACGTGCATTAGAGGGGCAAAATGGTTCAATGCATTAAAGGTTTTGATGCCAACGCCCTTTATTTGTGGGCGCTAATGCAGAAAATGCCCACTGACTTTCCCGTTAGAAGAAACAGGGAAGATGGTTTCAGGTATCACAAGGTCAATAGATACACCGTGCAGTGCCGCGACTGGTTGAGTTGGGTCTCGCACCAAAATAATGTGGTTTTAAAAACCCAGTTTAACGGACGTGAGATGTCTTTGGGTCATAGACACATTAGGGTAGATGGCTGGGACAAAGACTCTCGCACCGTCTACCAGTTCCATGGCTGTCTGTTCCACGGCCATCCTAACTGCCCACTAACCACCGGTCGTGACGTTAACCCAGTCAATAAAAAACCTTTGGCTGAGTTGTACGAAAAGACGCGGGAAATTGGCGCATATTTGAAGAACGAGTGTGACATCACCTTGGTCGAAATGTGGGAATGTGAATGGCAAACCTTGAAGAAAACCGATCGATCAATCGGTCGATTTCTGAGCGCCACCTTCCCGACCCTGAAACCTTCTTATACTAAATGTCGGTACCCGCTAACGGAGCAACAGATTCTCGCCTCTGTGAAAGACGAGACCTTATTTGGTTTAGTCGAGTGTGACATTCATGTCCCCGACAACTCGAAAGAGCATTTCTCGGAAATGACGCCCATTTTTAAAAACGTTGACGTCACGAGAGATGATATTGGGCCTTTCATGCGGTAATACGCCGAAAAACATAAACTCCTAACTACCCCCAGAAGGACGTTGATCGATGGTTATGTGGGTGTAAAAATTCTGTTGGCAACGCCTTTGCTTCGCTGGTACCTGGCCAAAGGCTTAGAAGTCACCTGTATATACCAGGTGGTTGAATATACGCCTGCGACGTGTTTTAAACAGTTTGGGAATACTGTTTCCGACGCGCGCCGACAGGGAGATACAGATCCTACCTACGCGATAACCAGCGAAACCATGAAATTGCTAGGTAACGCCGCCTATGGTAAGACGTTGACCAATAAGGCGATGCACGTAGATGTCTCGTACACGACGGAAGAGGGTACTTCTAAATTAATAAACTGCCCCCGCTTTAGAAAAATGACTTTAGTGACTGACGACATATTCGAAGTAGAAATGGTTAAAAAGAAAATTAGTTGGGACCTGCCCGCACAGAAAGGATTTTTTGTTTATCAATACGCCAAACTGCGCATGTTAGAGTTTTCTTACGACTGTTTAGATAAATTTGTAGATAGGGCAGATTTTCAGTTATGCGAGACAGATACAGACAGTCTTTACTTGGCCCTTAGCGCGAGTAACTTAGCGGACGTTAAGCCCGCTATGCGACGTGAATTTTATAGCCCCTACGACCAGTGGTTTCCCGCCGAAGTGTGTCCCGACCATCGTTCCGTTTTCAAAGCTAGTGAAGGTAAGACGCGAGTAGTTTGTCAAAAATGTCGCGAGCAAAAATTATACGACAAACGGACACCGGGCCTTTTTAAATTAGAGTACGAGGGCAGTGGGATGATTTCCCTCTGCAGCAAGACTTACCACTGTTTTGGTGATTACGACAAGACTACGACAAAAGGACTCAGCAAACACCACAACAAAATAAACAAAAACACGTTCTTAGAAGTCCTCAACACCCACCAAGCACAGGGCGGGAAAAATGACGGGTTCAGAACACACAACTCCGCATCTATACATACGAACAACACAGAAATGCCCTGTCTTATTTCTACATCAAGAGACAAGTGCTTGCTGACAATGTCACCACATCCCCCCTCAACGTCTAAACTCTCTGTACACCAACCAAAAACCATACCACACAGAGACCCAGGTATATGCACGCGCACGCACAATACAACACAAACCCAATACAATACAACACATAAACTCCCTACCCAAAAAATATCTCTCTGCCACTATGTATACACACCCAACACACAATACAACCCAAACCCAACACAATACAACATACAATACACGTGCACCTCTCTGTCCTTTTTTACGATGACAATGACGACTCCCCTCCCTCTATAATTGGTCTGGTCTGCAGCCTAGAACATAACTGTGATACATTTATTAAAGAACCTTTATTATCTATGTTGTAAATATATATATATATATATATATTGTTTAAAAAACAACACACTACCAAATTGTACAAATCCCATCTTTCAATATGTGATCATATAATGTTATTTGAAAATACTGTACACACCTCTTGCTAATTTATACTCCTATGTGTTATTTGAAAAATACTGTACATGACTCTTACTAATATATACATATATATATATATATATATATATATATATATATATATATATATATATATATATAAATATATATATATATATATATATATATATATATATATATATATATATTGTGCAATACCAATATATGCGCCTATAATGTTATTTGAAAAATAAAATTTATTAACTAACCTCTTTTGTTATCTATGTCTTAATATCGTCTATATGTATAACTTAATATATGTATAACTAAATATTGTAATATATGTAAATATTGTCTAACTGTTGTAATATATGTCTAAATATTTTAATATAAACAACAACACACAACAATTAAACTATTCTAGGACCACAGGATGCAAGCTGGTCGTCAGAGGAAGTCACCCCAGCTAAAATATATTACTATATAAAAAGTCATGCGGCGCCACCTGCCGCGCCACCTGCCGAATCGACCGGGAGTATTTCCTTATATAAAAGTCATGTCGCGCCACCTGAATACTAATCGTTTTGCGCGTACTATACTACTCAGGCTGATAGACAGGCTGATAGACAGGCTGGACGAAACACTAGAGCATCGTTGAATCATTATACACCGATTAACAGTACCAAAGAATGAGCAACTGAATCGTCCCATGTCATTTGACGGTAGCCGAAAAGGCGTAAAATAAATATTGATAGATGGTGTTGTTGAGGTGATTTTAGCCAAATAAGAATGTTGACTTATGACTGATAAATGTAGGTGAAATAGTGACAGGAAATATGACATTTTAAATTATGCTGCTGATAATAATGAAAGCAGCGATGGTGGTGTTGCAGGCACGTGCGCCGTCTGTTTAAAACATATCAGTTCTTCTAAGGCAACACAGGCAATGGGCGATGGTTTTATGAATTGTACAATAAAGCACTATAGCTTATAGCGCTAAGGTATCTTATTCGTTGCATTTCAGCAGATGACAATTTTTCTGTAAAGCTGAACGTTTTAACATATGTTCGTCTAGCAATTCAAGCTGTAGTTTAAATAAAACGTATACGTATGATATTTACCTTTAAAGTGTCCGCAAATCTCGGAGCAAGCAAGAGGACATGCACACCATCATAGCTGGCAGACGCTGGAGCTGGGTTGGCCATTGTTGAAGTCTGTTTGACAGTAAAGTTGGATTGCACGGAGACTGGAGATGTATAAGGTTGCTCAGTGTAAATGTACTGATGTAACGTACTGTTTTCTGTGTTATGAATGGTAGTACGTTGAGCGTGTCATGTTGTCCTGGGCAGTACCAAGTAGTAGCAAGGAATCTAGGTCACTAGCGTGAGGTGTCGCCAGGGTTCAGTAGACACATATCTAATGTCAGTATTCCTGCAGATTCGGACGTGTAATACTTGTATGACAATGTGGTTGATGGTGTAAGTGTGTAGGTAACAGTGCTGATAACACGAAGGCCGTATAGGCTCTTGGACGTCTTCACATTAACTCACACAACCCCAAGTAGAAGTCAGTGAAGTAGGGAATGCTCCTGACGTTTACAATATTTATTTGTGACGTACGATAATACGATGATGATGAACGAAACAGTCAATAGTATACAATCGGGTACATAATATGTGTAGTTACAAAGGTCAGCTTCAACCATCACAGATCCTAGACATGTAACAATGTCTTTATCAGTGTTTACAGTTTATGCAATAGCTCTAACCCCTGACTGAGCCCCGTCAGGTAAGCCCTAGCAAATATATGGCGTAGTACGGGCGATATCATCTATATAAACAAAGTCAATGCCATTGTCCTACAATTAGCAAAAAGACTTCAGACTGGCCTCACATGCCAGATACTTCATTCTGGTGAAGAATAGATATGGTGACAACGAAATCAGGCCGCAGGCCGCGGGCCTCGATAAACAGGTCACTCTCAGTTCACACAGGCTCCTGAGATTGAATATATATTTTCTGCCAAATCATATTCCGCCTGCATTGCGGATCCATAAAGATGATTCCTAGGCTTATGTGAGTAACAGGTCAACTAGACCTAGTCTTGTAGATATGAAGTCATACTGGAGTGCAGTATAATAACTTCTTGTGAGCTTCGCTCACTATGCCGCCATCAGTGATACATGTACCTGTAAGATCTAAACGAGACGAAAAGATCGAATAGCGTTTTCAGTTACCTTTTTAAAGAATCCTGACACTCTTAAGTAACACAATACAGCCAATACTGGCATAAAGAAAACACTCAGGGACTGAAGAATGCCAAACGGCCATTCCCAGAATTTCCACTCCCTATCGAAAACTTGGCAGAGAGGAATCTACGGATCGGGACATCCGTTCTAAGCCACAGGTACGCACCCTCTGAATATCGGTCTCCCGGCTTTTGCCGCAAAGACCCCGCGCATGCCCAAAAAGCATGGACCAGATCGAGGCAAACCAAGACCAGGCGTTTCCGACCAAACGGGTGATAAAATACACCGTATATGATCTTATAAATAGAATTAAGACATGTCAACTCTAAGACATGTCTGAGACAGGACAACATAAGACAGGAATAGATAATCACCAGTAAAACTTGTCACCGAAAGATAATAAATGTTCATCTCTCTTTGATTACATTAAACCAAACATACATTAGGTTGGTGTTATTTTTCACCGTCGAAAATGACGGTAACATTACCACACCTCCCGGGGGAAAAAAATGGGAATTTTTTTTTTAATACATCTATGAGCCAAGTACATTAAGCTCATAACGCATGAGTAATGCGCCGATGAAAGGATCACCCAAAAAAATAACATCATAGTGTCAGATCCAATCGACGCACAGTAGAGCGTCTGGTGAGAAGAAAAAATCTCACTAGATAGGAGAAAAAAAAAGTAAATATATATCCGGGGAGGTGTTACCAACCAACTCAAAAGTGCAGGTAATGTTACAACAAAAATTCATATCAATGTGTATAAATGGCGAATGACAATTTCCATTAAGAGATTACAACAACATCGAAATCTCACGACGTATAATGCATATATAACCATAAATTCATATGGTCAATCATTAACAACATTAACAACAATATCTGATGATGTTAGAAGACCAAGACGATGCTCTTTCGGAGATGTCTTGTAAGCAAAATCCTCAAGGAACATCAGGAGGTCTATGGAAGTCATCGTAGATATGCAGCGTTCCAACATATCCCACCGGTTTGCTGAGAACAATACAAATAGTACATTTCTTAGAATGTTGTAATGTACCATAGTCACATAATATATATTTAAACTATAAATGTGGCCGCATTAATTTTTTCGACCTTTATTTCATATGAAACAAAGCCTTCCTCTGTTTTACCGCAGACGGTAACAGAGAAAGCGAGTAATCAATACTTAACCATGAGTTTAAACAAAGTGACAACAAGTGTTACAGAAGCATGTTATAGTAAAAATAGATCATAACTTTAGATATGTAATAGTAGATCTAGACAAAAGAGCTAAGTAGCTTCATGTGGGCATCGAGACAATATGTCTGCCATCACATTATCCGAACCACGGATAGCTCGTACCGTGAAATGAAAAGGTTGAAGAGCAATAGCATATCGAGTGGATCTCGAACTCTTCACATCCTTATTCTGCATAGCTGTGAGAGCTTTTTGGTCGGTTTCTACTACAAAATGCGCGCCGAGAAGGAATCTTTGGAGTTTAAGAATTGCCCAGACCATAGCTAGCAATTCTCGGTCTAGAACAGAATAATTCCTTTCTGCCGCATTCAGTTTTCTCGAGACATACATTACAGGATGCAGAGTCTCAGAATACTCTTGCATCAGTGCCGCCCCGATCCCTATTGCTGAGGCGTCACTGCGAAGGACAAACGTCCTATCGGCTGTAGGTAGTCTTAAAATAGGAGGAGACGAAAATAACGACTTAATCTAATCCAATGAAGATTGGCATTCTTGAGACCAACGCACCATATTAGGAGACCCTTTCTTCAATAGGGTTGAGAGTGGTGCCGTAATAGAGGAAAGATTCGAAATGAATCTTCCATGGAACTGTATAAGGCCCAAGAGACTACGGATCTGTTTTTTAGTCTTAGGAATAGTGATGTTCAGTATCTTAGAAGTGTTGTGGTCTTCTGTTTTCAAGAGACCATGACCAACACGATGACCAAGAAAAGAAATCTCACTAAACCCAACATAGCCTTTAGAGGGTTTAACAGTCAAATTATGCTCACGTAGAGTAGACAACAGTTCATCTAATCCCAGATAGTGATCTTCCCAAGACTTGCTAAAAAGACAGATATCGTCTAAGTATGCAATCACATCAGACCGATATTCCAGTATTCGACGCATCATGCGTACGAATGTAGCTGGGGCATTCATAAGGCCAAAAGGCATAAAGTTCCATTGGAACAGACCCCTAGGTGTGGAGAAAGCAGTGAAAGGTTTGGCTCGTTCGGTTAAAGGAACTTGCCAGTATCCTTTAGACAAGTCCAGCTTTGTAAAGAAACGAGAGTTGGAAAGTCTAGTAAGTAACTCATCCAACAGAGGCATAGGTTCTGCATCGAACTTCGTTACTTGATTTAGTTTACGGTAATCGACGCAAATGCGTATGTTATTGTCTTTCTTTCGGACAATAACCATAGACGACGAGTATGCCGAATTGGATGGTTCAATTATTCCTAACTTTATCATTTCATCCAACTCTTTCTCGACTTGAGTTTGGAAGTGGATAGGAATAGGATAAGGCCTGACCATGATAGGAGTACGGTCAGTCAATACAATGTCATGTTCAATGACTAGTGTGTCCAGGGATGTCCGTGAGAACATCCTGAAATTCTTGTAACATGGAAGAGATTTGTGACTGTTCCATAGTTGATAAATTAGGTGAAATTGCAACATCCTTCCATGATTCCGTAGAATGAAGTGGAATCATCGGAAGAGGCAGATTAACATCAGAGAAAGTAGATTCCTCATCCTGTATGACAGACAGCGATGAGTAATGGCCACGAGCGACCGTAGCGTCGTCCGTCGCTTGAAAGATAGGTTGTAAGTACTCTGGACGTTCATAAAATTCTGTAAGTATATTTATGTGAAAGGTTTTATGCTTTCCGTCAATATCGACGACATAGTCGACATCAGAAATTTTAGACACAATCTCAAAAGGACCTTTCCAACCAATAAGAAGTCTATTTTCCCTGGTAGGAAGTAATACAAATGCTTTGTCTCCAGGACAAAGTTGACGTAGGCATCTATTTTTATTTGCAAACTGTCTTGCCTTTGCTTTAGCAAATTCAGATGCGGAAGTTGCTAATTTGCAAGCTTTAATGATTTTCTGCCTGAGAGCAATGACATACTCATAAGAAGATTGTGTGTCATCACTAATATCATCGGCAGCTGTCAGATCGTGAAGCAAGGACATTGGGCCTCGCGGACGCGCGCCAAAGACGAGCTCGAAAGGAGAAAACCCGGTATGTTTATTAGGAACCTCTCTATAAGCGAAGAGAGCAGCGGGTAAGACTCTGTCCCAATCTTGAGGATGATCCTCAGTTATCTTCCCAAGTAAATTTTTGAGAGTTCTATTGAGACGTTCGACTAGTCCATTAGACATAGGATGATAAATACTACTCAGTGATCTCTTGATATTCAGAGTAGACATCACTTGCGACATAGTCTCAGATATCAGTTGGGTGCCATGGTCTGACAAGATTTCAATAGGGAATCCTAACCGCGTAAATATCAGCAAAAGAGCGTCTGCAATATCGGCAGTCGAAATGCTCTTCAGAGGTGTGGCCTCTGGCCATCGAGTACACATGTCAACACATGTAAGAATAAATTGATGTCCTCTGGCTGATTTTATTTTGAAAAGACCAATGATATCTATCGCCATTTTCTGAAATAGACGAATAGGAATGTCCACAGCCTGGATAGGTGCTGCATGGCGAGGACCTTTCGATTTCACTTCTTGACAAACTCTACACGAGCGGCAATAAAGACAGATGTCTCTGTTGACGAATGGCCAAAAGAAAGCCGCAAGAACTCTCGACTTCGTACGTGAAAATCTCATATGACCAGCGCATTGGGAGTCGTGAGCATGTTGCAGTATTCTAACTCTCATGTCTTTCGGAACAAGAATTTGTGAATGTATAGACATGTCAGAGTGTTGTACCATACGCACTAGTACACCATTCTTCATAGTGATCCAAGATTTGTGATTTGTGTTCTTATTTGGGTCACCTTTTTTTGCCAGAACGAAGAATTTTTTTAACGAAATGTCTTCCTGTTGACTTTTAATAAAAGAGTCACGTGAAATGACATCATGATCATCTTGATCACGCACCTCAACACCTTCGGTCGATGTAGTCTGAGGCATATTCTGAGCCTGAGCTCTCGTTACAACTGCATTAGCAGCTTCTAAGTTATTTACTTCCCAAGCAACAATCTGCTGCGGGGTACACTCTTTAATGCCGTGTATACGCCCGACGATAAGATCCGCAATAGGATTCGGAAGCAGACACGCTTGGACCTCTCCCGTAAAGAAGGGAGTAGCTATACGAATGATAGCGGTAGAGTATTTTTCCACTGTGCCACCAAATGTTACACATTTGATTACTCTTCCAGTGGCACATGAAGGATCTACAAGAGATTGTCTAACCCCAATAGTGGTACATCCAGAATCAAAGAGAACTGAGACTGGATCACCATTCATTAGACCCCTATGTAGAATAAGAGATCCTCTCCCGTCATGCGCCGCTGCGGCAGGAAGAGCGGGCAGAGGATGACCGCAACTCAAGGTGGATACAGTAGTAGGTTCAAATAAAGTGGTGCACTGAGGGCATTGGGATGCTCTCCCAAAATCAAAGGCAGAACAAGAACTAGCACTAGCGCTAGGTTTACTATTATTTTGTTCATTACTAACTCCTTGTGACTCTTGTTCAGCACAGTTAGTATGATGACATGATCTGTTATTATTATGCTGCCATCTACCTCGATTACTATTTCCTTTGGGATTATGGTAATTACCCCTATTGCTATTATTATTTTGGTTTGAACAGCAGTTTTCACAATTGTGATTGTGATTTACACCTTGATGACAATATCTATCAGATTGATACTTCTGTCTTCCTAAAGAATTATGGCGAGATAGTTTTTATTGTGGCTACCCCTTTTAAAGTTACCAAATTTGTTGGAAGCATAATTATGAGGGCTATCAGATTGCCTCCAATTCCTAGAAGACGAGCCTCTTTGGCATGAATCACTTTGATCCTGACCAAAGTTATGCTTACTTTTCTTATCGAAGTTGCGCTGAGTACCTTTAACTTTACCTCCGAAATTAGAAATGTATGGAGTCGCAGAAGCCACGGGTAAACCTTCTTTAATCTTACTATTGCTCATTGTTTGTTGTGGATGAGCAGTGACATATTGGCAACAATATTGTTCTATTTCTTTTAAGTCCCTAGGTTTACGTTCGTGTATAAAGGCAAGAAAAGACTCATTAACAGACGACATTACTTTGTCTCTAAGCAACAAGTCTATAAGTGCCTCATAAGTATGTTCAGTCTTAGACAACTCTATCCATCTAGTGAAAGTAAAGCGTATCTTTCCTATAAAGTCCGAGAACTCTACACCAGATTCTGGTAACATAGTCTTAAAACGAAGACGGTAATCATCTACTTTAAGCTGATATCGTTTCAATAAGGCTGCTCTGACAACTTCATAATTAGTTCTATCATGTTCTTCTATTGCCATTATAATATTTAATGGTTCACCTGTAAGTGAATTCAACAGTTGTCTAACATATTGTGCCTTATCTACATTATATGTTACACAATTAAGTTCTAGTCTATCTAGATAGAACGTTATGTCATCTTTTGCAGGATTAAAATGAGGAAGTTTGAACTTATAATCATGAGTTTTTGTGCTCGAAGAAGTCGCTTGAGAAATCCCTATATTAGTCACTTTTAGTTTCTCTATCTCCAAAGCCATGAGTCTTTCTTCATGTTCTCTTTGATGTTTTCTCTCTTCAAGTTCTCTTTGATGTTTTTTTTCTTCAAATTATCTGTCTTGCTGAATCTTCCTTTCTTCAGCTTCAAGCTGTGCTTGAATCTTTTTCTCTTCAAGCTGTGCTTGAATCTTTTTCTCTTCAAGCTGTGCTTGAATCTTTTTCTTTTCAAATTCTCTGTCTAGCTTAGCTTGATTCTTCCTTTCTTCAGCTTCAAGCTGTGCTTGCATCTTTTTATCTTCAGCCTTCTGCGCTTTGGCATATTGAGCAAGCGCAAATTCCTCCAATTTCTCCTCAGTTTTTCCAAGGGCCAACCCTTGCTGGATAAAGACATCTAATGTAGACATCCTGTCTACAAATATGCTGTCAATATATCTGAAATAGCAACACAAGTTATCCCAATCTCAGTGGGAAATGAGTCTTTTATAAAGACTAAGTACAATTATCTTATTTATAAAGTCAACAGTAATCAGCTCAGTATATAATTTGCATCATATAACTAAACGTACATGATCAAGTATACATGAAGACTGTATATATCACCAATATCACGATAACTAGACAAAGACAAGCATCTAAACAAACGAAAACATTCGCAGAGGTCAAAAGAAAATACAGCTTAACTAAATCAAATGTTGTGAAAAATCACAATGATAACTGCGAAAAATCACAAAATTACAATGACAACACAGTGTATAAACAAAAGGGTGTAAAGAAATTAATAATAGAAAAGAGAAGGCAGACAAAAACAAACCAAAACGAATCAAAAACTAAAGTACGGAGAAAAAATAACGAAAACAATACTAACACATCTCGTCACAGCTAAGAAAAAAAAAATAACTAGCAACAAAAGTCGCTTGCAATTTCTACACTGAGAAATATGCACAATCCTAAAGAACGCTTACAGTACCCTCGGTTAAGTGGGATATTTACTGTAAGACCCTCCAACCTGAACCCGCAAAAAAATACACACTAACTCAACAAGTAAACAATGAACAAGTAAATAAATGAATGCATATAATAAATGTAACGAGGAAAGCTTATTTGCATACAAAATAAAGGCTAAGTTTGACACGTAAACCAAGGCCACTTATCTTTTAAGCGTAATCCTCTACAACTACAATGATGCAGTTCATTGCAGTACACTCGTAAATACCAGTAGACGTTCCACCGTTGAAGGTCACCGTAACTTGACAACGGGTGTAGTAGTCTCCAAAATGAAGCTATCAAATCAAACTCGACTTCAGTTGAGAATGTTTGTAGACTGTAGTAATAAACAGCAGGTTGAACTGTTCTATGTTTACAACCCGAGCTTGCACGTAAACATGTGACGTGAACTTTGACACTTATGTCCTTCGACGATTGTCACAGTGTTAACAACTTGGTCAGCACCTGTGGTCTATGTAGCACTATTGTAGCAGCTGTGGTTCATGTAGCAATTCTGCAGCAGCCGTGGTCCATGTAGAGATTCTGTATCATCCATGATTGTATACGTCGATCAGCAGACGTTGACCTATTTCCTACTGTGTAGCTGCCAACTAAACGTCAATCTTGCCTTCCGGATGTATAAATCCAGATGTGGGCAGGAAAATCCGTGTTGTTGACAAAACCCACGAATCTGGTCCACCAGATGTTGAAGTCTGGTGGAGAGTAGTAAGTAAAGTTGTATTGCACGGAGACTGGAGATGTATAAGGTTGCTCAGTGTAAATGTACTGATGTAACGTACTGTTTTCTGTGTTATGAATGGTAGTACGTTGAGCGTGTCATGTTGTCCTGGGCAGTACCAAGTAGTAGCAAGGAATCTAGGTCACTAGTGTGAGGTGTCGCCAAGGTTCAGTAGACACATATCTAATGTCAGTATTCCTGCAGATTCGGACGTGTAATACTTGTATGACAATGTGGTTGATGGTGTAAGTGTGTAGGTAACAGTGCTGATAACACGAAGGCCGTATAGGCTCTTGGACGTCTTCACATTAACTCACACAACCACAAGTAGAAGTCAGTGAAGTAGGGAATGCTCCTGACGTTTACAATATTTATTTGTGACGTACGATAATACGATGATGATGAACGAAACAGTCAATAGTATACAATCGGGTACATAATATGTGTAGTTACAAAGGTCAGCTTCAACCATCACAGATCCTAGACATGTAACAATGTCTTTATCAGTGTTTACAGTTTATGCAATAGCTCTAACCCCTGACTGAGCCCCGTCAAGTAAGCCATAGCAAATATATTGCGTAGTACGGGCGATATCATCTATATAAACCAAGTCAATGCCATTGTCCTACAATTAGCAAAAAGACTTCAGACTGGCCTCACATGCCAGATACTTCATTCTGGTGAAGAATAGATATGGTGACAACGAAATCAGGCCGCAGGTCGCGGGCCTCGATAAACAGGTCACTCTCAGTTCACACAGGCTCCTGAGATTGAATATATATTTTCTGCCAAATCATATTCCGCCTGCATTGCGGATCCATAAAGATGATTCCTAGGCTTATGTGAGTAACAGGTCAACTAGACCTAGTCTTGTAGATATGAAGTCATACTGGAGTGCAGTATAATAACTTCTTGTGAGCTTCGCTCACTATGCCGCCATCAGCGATACATGTACCTGTAAGATCTAAACGAGACGAAAAGATCGAATAGCGTTTTCAGTTACCTTTTTAAAGAATCTTGATACTCTTAAGTAACACAATACAGCCAATACTGGCAAAAAGAAAACACTCAGGGACGGAAGAATGCCAAACGGCCATTCCCAGAATTTCCACTCCTTATCGAAAACTTGGCAGAGAGGAATCTACGAATCGGGACATCCGTTCTAAGCCACAGGTACGCACTCTCTGAATATCGGTCTCCCGGCTTTTGCCGCTAAGACCCCGCGCATGCCCAAAAAGCATGGACCAGATCGAGGCAAACCCAGACCAGGCGTTTCCGACCAAACGGGTGATAAAATACACCGTATATGATCTTATAAATAGAATTAAGACATGTCAACTCTAAGACATGTCTGAGACAGGACAACATAAGACAGGAGAAGATAATCACCAGTCAAACTTGTCACCGAAAGATAATAAACGTTTATCTCTCTTTGATTACATTAAACCAAACATACATTAGGTTGGTGTTTTTTTTTCACCGTCTGGAATCAATTTGTTGTTGCCCTACAAGACGCCACAAGGCGTAATGGCCACTGACTGCTTTGACGGTCGGCGGCCATGGATCAAAGAAGAAGAAGAAATCTCTTGGTATATAAAAAACAAACAGGTTGTTTTTTTCACACATTATGCAACAATGTCGTAATTTCACGTTATACCCAAGGAACTCTGAATTCAAACCACCGCTGCCTTGCGGGAATATCCATTTGTGGAATTGGCTTCGGGAGTAAACCCTGAGGATAAATCCGGAGTCGGAGTCCCTAAGGCAGTCTAATGTCGATTCGACATTATTCTGGCAACTCCTGCGACATGGCTGGTACCAAACTGTATCGGCTACTGCCGTTCCTTTGGATCTACCGGCTGTGTGGAGAGGGGGAACATGCTGCATGGGCAACAGCTTGATCTCCATATAACTGTGCCCAAGCTCGCGCCCTGGAGAGGACACTCCAGCTTCACCCTATAGATGTCGGCAAAACACGGGAAGTAGCAGTTACCGGTTATAAGCATTTTGCCCAATTGGCGTAGGGCATGGCGCCAGGGGGCTGCTTCCGAGAGTGGGAGAGGTTCTAGGATCTCACTGGACAGCTACCGCCCGCATCAAGCTGGGCAGCCCCCAGTCAATAAGGTGTTGTCCCGCCACTGTCTGCTTTCCCCATTGGGTGCATGGGGATTAGGGTCAAACCCGAACTGTGGACAGAAAATTTTGCACCAAGCAATTATCGAAAAAATAGAAATAAGCAAACTCTCAGATTGGGATGCTGGAACGTCCGGACTATGTTGACTGGACTATCCGAAAACCTACAGGATGTAAACGATGTAAGGAAGTAAGCAGCTGAGGGCTGCCACCTCAGGGGCGCATTCCCATAGTCAGTTATGACTGAAGGGGCTATTATTATTATTATTACCCAAGGAAAGCGCCCCATGTCAAACTTACGCATATTAATTTAACGTTTAATAACGTATTATACGCATTTTTTTTTTTTTTTTTTTTTTTTTGCCCATAATTAGGTATAATACGCGTATTTTATTTTCATACATTCGAACATTGCTTAGGGTCGCATCACTTTTATGATATTTTAGCATAGTTCTCGCTTTTTCTACTGTGTTTGTGTCTTGTCCCTGGCAGAAGTCTTATAACCGTAACATTTGAACTTATACATTTTTGGGGGGGGCGGGGGGGGGGGGGGGGGGGGCGGGGGGGGTACTTTCTCTTTTTTTGGGGGGTACATTCTCGGGGGGGGGGGGGGGGGGGGGGGGGGGGTGGGGGGGGTTTCCTCTATTTCTCTTACCTTTAGGATTATACAGAGGGAGAAAAAATTAAATGGTTTGGTGTCACGAACGGTTTATAGAATGAATGTCAGTACTCATGCTCCGGTGGGAGCTAGATATGTTTATGTAAGTTGTGAGTTGAAGTGAATGAATGTTAAGTTTGACTGCGGGCATGAATGCATTAGTAGCAGTAAGCGCTAATGTCGAGTTCACGGGCATGACTGAGTTGTTGTGAGCGAAGTGGTGGTGAAGACTGGTCAGGTGTGAAAAGAGTCATGGGTAAAAAGTCATTGAGAGAGAGAGAGAGATTAGAGCGAGGAGAGATTACGTGGAGAGTGAAGGCGAAATGGTTGAAGAAAAATAGGAAATATATTAAGATATTGTGAAATTCGTTCCATGAGATGCTGTTCTAATTATGCACATCATACATTGTGCTTTTCTTATGTGATGATTTAGGGCCAAAGCGGCAGTCTGCCTGTGTTATTGTGTTATACTCAAGTTTGTGACATAAAGTCGTCGGATATCGTATCTACGTGTTGGAGTTTAGTGAATTAACAATTAGCTGTGAATAACGAGCCATGTTTGTCGCTCCATGTGTATGTAATACATATTTGTCAATGTGTACACACAGCAAGCACTTGACAATTTTTGGGCGACTCGTAAGTGGAAGAGAGGACCCACCCCTAATTTTCTGCAAAATTTTTGACAATTTCGCCTTCTCATGAATTGTTGTTGAAAAATTACATCAAGCGGAACAGAGAACTAGGCCTATTTGTTTGAATCAGGTCACAAGAACTTAATGTGCAAAACTTCATTTCAGTGATAGTCAGCAATGGTATAGCTGCAGAAAGACTGAATATTTAAGAACGAAGAATAGTTTAATCACTGGCGGAGAGGCGAAGGGACAGTTTTGACGAAATCGACAGTGTTATTTTGGAAAGTAGCACGAAGAATGAAAAGGCGGTAATCAGTCTTGTTTACCTCGGCGCACTGATATTGGGTTATTCCGCCCCGTGATGAGTGTGCTGATCTGTCGTCAATTTATCTGTGCTGTGTAGTTCGGCATGACTGTTGACACGAAAAATCGTCTGCTGGGTCTTGTAATGGAATAACAAGGCCATTGTGTAGCGGTGATCGGCTGAAATCGTAACATCTTGCCTGGAGATGGTGTAAGCAGTGAGAGAGGAATTTTCCTTTGCTACCCTTTGGACCAGTAGTGAAGAAGATCCGGTTCACCGTACTGAGAGCTGATGGGCACGTAGGAGCTGATTTCGACATTGACTGTGCTGTGTTACAACGTGAAGTGTGTTGTTTGTGGTGTCCATCATTGAGCTGTAACACCAGGACTCCAAGCCTGCGCCTATCTCAAATGGAGCAACGGACACAGGATATTGTTAAGTTAAGTTTATTATTAATTTTGTTAATTTCCAGTCTTCTGTTTACTTGACTTGTGCGTCTGTATATTTTCTTTTATATATATAGGCTATACTTCTTTTAATTAATTTATTTGTTTATTTATTTCTTCCTTGATAAGGTTATTGCCCGGAACTAATAGTAGGTTGTTGTTTTTTGTCCATTCTTTCTTCAATAGCATTTTTGCAGATTAATTAACGTTATATTTGAACCCTATGATCTGTTATATCTAAAGGTGTCCTAACGTTGTTTATTTTGATACTAGTTCCTTTTAGAACTTGACAATTTTGCTTCGTCATATCTAGACTTCCTTCTGTCTATCACTTCTACAGTGCACTCGAAACTTATGTTATTTTTATATTAGCTCTTGTTACTAGTTAAATATTCATATATTCATTCCTGTTTAGCCTTGCTGCAGGGTGCACGAGTAGAGCTCTTGGGTTACTTCATTGTCCAGTGTTTTGTTTTTGTTTCGTTCATATTGTGTGGTAGTATTTAATTTGAATTTCTGTAGAAGGGTGATTTTGAGTGGCGAGCACAATCCATCTTTCTTCATTGAAGAAATTTGCCTTGTGTCGTCTTTAATAGGTTTTGTGAGACAAATTGCGCTGTAGGGAACCCAATCTGTCTAAGACGTGGGGAGTTGTGAAGCCTCGTGTAATTTGTGGAACAATTGTTGGCGTTAGTTGTTTGCGTTTAGTTTGTTTACTTATTGTCTTGTATAATAGTCTTTCTTTCGTGGTGTTTTTCTGTCGCGATTCTCAGTCCTTTGCTCTGCTTTTCGTGTATATAAGTTATTTTACGATATCCTGTTTTTGTTCGTTTGATAGGTTTGGGTGTAAATATAAGGTCTATTCTTACTTTCTTGGTCTATAACTTCCTCTCCACCGACCTATCAGTTGTTGTAGTGTCGTGTGTTCTGTGATTATCATTTCAATCATCATCATACCATTTGTGTTAACATAAGCAGACACATTTTATTTTGGTCTATTACAGTTTGTAATGCCTACAAACTGATACAAGAGATTGACCCAGTGTGTAGACCCAGTGTGAAGAGTTGTTCAAAATCTGTTGTGTATGACAGACGTTCTTTATAGGTGAAGGGGCATCCACTATAGTTTTCCAGACACCATTTGACATATCAGGTGGTATACATTTTTTTCTCCTTAATTGTTTTTTGGTTGCATCATTTGTTCATAGTTATCATAGTTGATAAATATTACAGGATGACTAGCCTCTTGGATTTTATCACCAAGGGAGAGGCACTTGGTAAATCAGGGGATGAACTTGAATTATGGGCTGAGACTAAATTTGTGGATGCTGAGGAACGGAGAGTACGCAATGAGGAAAGAGATCTTAGGAAGTTAGAAATTGAGGCTGAAAGGGAAGCAAAGAAAGAAGAAACAAGGAAAGCTGAAATTGAGGCTGAAAAGGAAACAAAGAAAGAAGAAACAAGGAAAGCTGAAATTGAGGCTGAAAGGGAAGCAAGGAAAGCTGAAATTGAGGCTGAAAGGGAAGCAAAGAAGGAAGAGACAAGGAAAGCTGAAATTCAAGCGGATAAAGAAATTACTTTGAAGAAACTGGAACTTGAGAATGCTAGTTCTAGACCAGCTACTAAGGAGTCTACTCGTCCTTTCAAGCTGCGACTCCCATCCTTTGTTGAGGGCGTCGATATGACGGACGTGTATCTAGAAAGGTTTCAACAAGAAGCAGTATCTTGGAAGGTTAAAAAAGAAGATTGGCCATCTTTGCTCAATCATTTGTTAACCGGAAGAAGTTTACAATGTGTCTTTGCTTTGCCAGTAGAGGATCACATGAATTATGACACGGTGAAAGAGACACTGCTTCGGAGATTTAGACTGACAGCTCAAGGGTACCGTGAAAGATTTAAGGAGGCTATTCCTACAACAAGCAATGACTTTAGTGAGTTTATTGCGGAAATCAAGTTGCTGTTCAATAGGTGGATTGAACTATCAGGTATTGTGAAGGATTTTGATGGGCTATCTGACCTTATGCTACAGGACAAGGTTCTATCGTCTTGCAATCCAGAGTTAGTGGCTTTTCTACAAGAGCGAAAGCCAAAAGATATAAATATTATGTCAGAGCTAGGGCAGCAGTATGTCAATGCGCACCCGGGGAAGCCGATTCACAAGCAGATAGCTGCTGAGACCTTTCCAGCTTGTGTGGCTCAAGACAAAACTGAAAAGAAGCCATACATACATCCTCGGGCCCGCAGCTTAGACAGGTATGTTGGTAAAGATGGGGGAAATAGAAGATGGAATGGGGACAGAAGATATTCTCCTAAGAGACAGTACCCTTCTTTTGGGTCAGGCTACAGTAGAAGGGGTTGTTATAAGTGTGGCTCAAGGCGTCATTAATCTTATCAGTGTGGGAGGGACCCAGAGAGGTGTCCCTTCAACCCACAAAGAAGTCCATATGCCAGCCCAAAGAAAAATTATAATGGCAGTCCAAAGAGAAGCCCTTACAAGCGTCAAGAGACGGATTCTAGCTGCCCCAATTGTAATGAGAGAAGAAACAGTCAAAAAGAGAGCCCAAAGGAAAACACTGAGCATGCAAATTCAGCTACTGTACTTGATACATTTAATAGCGAGGAGTGTGAGGGGTGCAGACCTTTGTTCGAGCCTGATGGCAAGCCTATTTTAATATGTGGCCACACTTTGCCTTGCCTTTCATCAGTTGATGGGAATGACACCTTAACTTTACATAAGGGTTTTGTGGACAATAAACCTGTATCTGTTTTGAGGGACACGGGATGTACAACCATTGGCATTAGGAAGACATTGGTTAAGGATACGTATTATATTGGAAAGATGGCCAAATGCATTACATTTGGTGGTAATGTCGAGTACTATCCATTGGCGATTGTGCAGATCGACACCCCTTTCTTGTCGGGTAGAGTTCGAGTATGCGTCCTTGACTCTTCCGTCGCTGATCTCATTATTGGAAATGTTAATGGGGTTCATGATTGCACCAGTCAGGATATTGAGGAGTGGGAAAATGGGCATGATTTGTTTGCTAACGCAGTAATGACGAGGGCTCAGACAAAGGCTGATGATGCAAATATGATGATATCGCGACCCAGTAATATCCCTGGGGTGCCTACGGTTGCTGGAATTGCAGCATCTGATTTTGCAGACATGCAGAGGCAAGACATTTCACTTCTGCCTTTGTTTCGGTTGGCTGAGTCCAAGAACATACGGCATACCAAGTCTGCTCGATACTGGTTTGAGGTTAGGAACTCCATTTTAATCAGATGCTTTGAGGAGCAACATTCAGTCATTACACAAGTGGCTATTCCAGTGGAACTGAAGAATACAGTGTTAAGGACAGCACATGATATCCCTTTTGCGGGTCACATGGGTATTGCGAGAACTCGCTGTAGAGTGTTGTCCCAGTTTTACTGGCGTGGATACAATAAGGATGTGAAGGTTTACTGTCGGTCGTGTAAAGTGTGTCAGAAGACAAGCCAGAAAGGAAGGACTCCCAAGGCACCATTAGTAGCAACAGATTTGGCATTTCGCCCTTTTCAGAAGGTTGCAATAGACATTATTGGGCCCCTTCCAGTTATGTTTGATCGGGGGTATAGATTTATTCTAACATTGGTTGATCTATGTACAAGGTGGCCTGAAGCATTGCCAATGAAATCCATCACATCAAAAGATATAGCAGAGGCTCTAATGAGCTTATTTAGCAGATTAGGATTTCCTGAAGAGATTTTGTCTGACAGGGGCCGGCAATTCATTTCAGAAGAGATGAAACACATATCTAAACTGTTAGACATAGCCCAAGTGTTCACCACCCCTTATCATCCTCAGAGCAACGGGGTCTGCGAGCGGTTCAATGGAAAACTGAAAAGAATGCTAGGTAAGGTTGCAGGAGATTTTCCACAATTGTGGGATAGATACCTACCGGGAGTTTTGTTTGCATACAGGGAGATGCCACAGGAGAGCACAGGATTCTCACCGTTTGAGCTAGTATTTGGCGCAAATCCTCGGGGTCCAATGAAAATTTTGAGAGACTTGCTGACCGGGAATTACGCTGATGATAGCGTCAAGTCAAGTTATGAGTATGTCGTTGACTTGCGAGAGCGCATAATTACATCCTGTTCGATAGCACGTGTGGCATTACAGACATCGGGTGCAAGGTATAGAGCATACGCCAATAGGAATAGCAAACTTGTATCCCTCAGTCCTGGCAGTGAGGTATAGTTGTTGCTACCTACCAAGGAAAATCACCTGCTAGTGAGCTGGCAAGGCCCATTTCAAGTAAAGAAACAGATTACCGATGTGGATTTTCTGATATTAGTCCGAGGGAAGGAGAAGATTTTCCATATTAATATGCTAAAACCATTCGTAGTACGTCCAACTGAACTGGAACCAGTTGTGAACGCTGTTCTTGATAGTACAGTTACTGTAGCTAGTGCAGCAGTCATCGAGGAAGATGGAGAAAAAGGTGAGGAGGTCAATCTCCAGATCCCACTATTGCCATTGGTTGCTTCAGAATCATGGGGAGATGTAGAGGTCTCTGCATCTCTCCCACAGCATCAGAGGAAACAGGTGAAGTCACTGCTATGCGAATTTCAAGATGTGCTCACAGATATTCCTGGAAGAACTGATTTAGTTGAGCATAATATTAAACTGACCTATGGAGAGCCCATCCGGGTGAGACCATATCCTATTCCACTACATTATACTTCTGCAGTTGAAAAAGAAGTGAATGATATGTTACGCTTAGGTGTTATCTCCCCATCTGAATCATCATACTCATTTCCCATGGTCATCGTGCGGAAGAAGGATAAATCCCTACGGATATGTATAGGGGGGTGGGGGGGGGGGTGGGGGACTTCTGCCGCTTGAATAGTGTCACAGTGATAGATGCGGAACCTATGCCCAACCAAGAGGTCCTCCTATCCCAAATAGCGGGGGCAAAGTATTTTACCAAACTAGACTTACTGAACCTCTACACCTCACGGTAGAAGGGGAACGACTAAGTAAGTAAGACTTATTGAGGGGGTATTGGCAAATTCCCTTAGCAGAAGGAACTAGGCCACTTACAGCATTTTGTACCCCTCAGGGTCTTTTCCAGTTTAATTATATGTGCTTTGGACTGGTGAATGCCCCTGCAACTTTTGTGAGAATGATGAGAATGCTTTTGAGGGGACAGAAGGATGTTATCACATTTATTGATGACATCTGTTTGTTTCATGACACGTGGGATGAACATGTAGAGGGATTGAAGTCACTGTTATCATGCCTTCGGGTGCATCACCTTACAGCAAGACCCAGTAAGATTAAGGTGGGGTTTCAGGAGTTAACGTTTCTGGAATATGTGGTAGGACAGGGTGTTTTAAAACCAGTTGATCAGACAGTTGGAAGAATTTTGAATTTGCAACTTCCAAAAACAAAGAAACAAGTACGTAGTTTACTCGGTCTGATAAATTTTTATCATAAATTTATCCCCAGGTTTTCTTCATTGTCGGCAGCTCTAACATCACTCACTAAAAAGGGCACGCCAAATAGAGTGGTCTGGACTGAAGAGTGTGATAGAGCACTGAGGAACATCAAAGCTGTATTCTCCAGCGAGCCCATTCTTCTACTGCCAGACTTGGCTAAGCCTTTTGTACTGAGGACTGGTGCTTCTGCAGTGGGCATTGGTGCGTGTCTGATGCAAGAACATGATGGGTTTCTACATCCTGTCATGTATGTCAGCAGGAAGTTGCTTCCGGCTGAAACGCGATATGCCACTATAGAGAGAGAGTGTTTAGCTATTATTTGGGCTGTTTCCAAACTCTCTAGGTATTTGTTAGGATCTCATTTTGTACTGGAAACGGACCATTGTCCATTGACTTTTCTTAAATCATCTAGATCACCAAATTCACGTTTGACAAGGTGGTCGTTGTTGTTACAACAGTACAACTTCACTGTTTTTCCTATTCAGGGTAAATTAAATGTTCTTGCAGATTCATTATCTAGATTATGAACACTTGCTTGAAGTAAATGGGTGTGTTTTTTTAACCACCATTTCTATGTAATATTTGATACTTGTACATGAGTAATATGTTGTCAACTGTATTCTGCATGATTTTTGTATAAGCTAAGTTCTTATCATATGTTGTGTATCCGGTACAGGGTTGTAGAATAGATATTCTCCGGTATAGTGGAATTTGGTGAAATTGATGTAATGTTTATCACCTTGAATTTTTTGGGTAATTAGAGATGCATGATTTCTGCCATATGGTTGCTGTTGTATTTTTCTAGCAACTCGGTTCTATTATAATTTTTATTCTTTTTTTATTTTTGTGTTGTTCAGAATGTTATTATTGATTATTTGTAGATGGCATATTTTCACGCTGATGCTATAGATTTTGCCCACATATGTAATCAGAGGTTTTGGATGGTTGGGTTCCTGATATCTACCACCCATCCAGTGAAAAACTATGTTTTTCACTTGGAGAGGGAGGGGTGGATGTCACGAACGGTTTATAGAATGAATGTAAGTACTCATGCTCCGGTGGGAGCCAGATATGTTTATGTAAGTTGTGAGTTGAAGTGAGTGAATGTTAAGTTTGACTGCGGGCATGAATGCATTAGTAGCAGTAAGCGCTAATGTCGAGTTCACGGGCATGACTGAGTTGTTGTGAGCGAAGTGGTGGTGAAGACTGGTCAGGTGTGAAAAGGGTCATGGGTAAAAAGTCATTGAGAGAGAGAGAGAGAGATTAGAGCGAGGAGAGATTACGTGGAGAGTGAAGGCGAAATGGTTGAAGAAAAATAGGAAATATATTAAGATATTGTGAAATTCGTTCCATGAGATGCTGTTCTAATTATGCACATCATACGTTGTGCTTTTCTTATGTGATGATTTAGGGCCAAAGCGGCAGTCTGCCTGTGTTATTGTGTTATACTCAAGTTTGTGACATAAAGTCGTCGGATATCGTATCTACGTGTTGGAGTTTAGTGAATTAACAATTAGCTGTGAATAACGAGCCATGTTTGTCGCTCCATGTGTATGTAATACATATTTTTCAATGTGTACACACAGCAAGCACTTGACATTTGGTTATCTCAGAGAATGGAGCCCGATATATTACTACGGCGTGTGCCTACAACACGAGGTCTGGGTTGAGAGCACGGAGAAGACCAAGAGGCAGGCGGCTGGACAAACATCGCAGACGTCCTACAACTACGCGGGCTTGTAGCAGCCAAGGCGACACACTTAGCTCGAGAACGCAAACGAGCTCCACACTGCGCTTCACGGCAATAGTAGAAGGAGAAAGTAAAGTACAAACTTACTGACTTAGTCGTGTCTCTTCTACCGTGAGGTGTAGAGGTACAAAGTAAAGTAAAAAGTAACTAACTTTGTCCTACAAAGACGTCGCCTATTTTCGTTCATTCGGCTGTTTAAAATTGTACAAAACTGCTTACTTGTGTAGTAATTTACAGTTTGTCTAAGTAATTTACAGTTTGTCTAAGTAATTTACAGTTTGTCTAAGTAATTTACAGTTTATCTAAGTAATTTACAGTTTGTCTAAGTAATTTACCGTTTGTCTAAGTAATTTACAGTTTGTCTAAGTAATTTACAGTTTGTCTAAGTAATAGTGGCCCTAGATTGACATCCATCATCATCATCGTCAAGGAGAAAAAAAAAGAACAAGACAACAGCTTCCACATGCGTGTCGTAAAAGGCGACTATTATGAAGTTTGGCATAAGGATGACATCCTCATCACGTAACACAAATTGCTGCAGAAGCTACATCTGCAAAGGCATATTCATGTTTTGGTACAGGCCTGCTGGAAACCAACTGTAGTAGTGACGTCATGCTTTAATGCTTTAAATGAAGCAAAAAGAGAATTAATGATAACTATCATCATTGTCATGTGCCACGCCCATTTTCCAAACTCTAATGTTTTCTGTCCCTTTAGTTCTTCACACTCTCCACAGATTGTACAACAATTTCTTTAGTGTCGTACTATATCCCTCTCTCCATAAACTGTGTATATTTCTGGTGCCATAATCTGTTTTAAACTTTCTCTTCACAGAACCTACCTAATCTTCTTCTTCTTCTTCTTCGTTCGTCCTGAAAAGGGCGTTGGTTGCGTTGTGTCTGTTTACACCGGAGCTGCGATATCTGCGCCTTTCGGTCGACACATCCGACTTCAGCACGGCATTTTTTGGGACCAGGTTTGCCTTCCCTCTTCGATCCCTACTCTCTCAGCCAGACTGCAGTGATACAGCCTGTTTCCAGGACCACCACGGGGAGGTGGAGTAGGGTCTTGGTCAGCTCTGGTTCACTGACCAACCTACCTAATCAATGTGGATAGTGTCTGTTTAATTATATGTAATACTTTTTCCCTTTCGCGTTGAGCTCTTTTATTATGCTGTCATTAGATTTTTCGGCCATTCTTGAATTTGATCATGCTGACACTGAGACTCTAAGACATTCTGAAGAATGAAAAACAAAACACTTGAATAACATCTACAAAAGTGGATTCATTCATGGTGATCTACTAAGATCATTAGTTGTTGAGTGCCATTCAAACCCTCGGAGATCATTAACTGCGAAAAACATACAGCACAATTAACTTCATAAGCCACCTACATTCATTCCTTACACTTAAACTTCCTGTATACCAAAGCACTTCAACAAGTTCATGTCATTCCTTCCTGACTTGTGCCATCCTTTCAAGGATGTTCATGGTTTCTTCAAATGTACGTGGCCAGTTCCTTTCTTCTTGTGTTTTTCAGTCACTGTTAAGTCATATTTTAATTAAGGGGAGTTAAGTGTTTAAGACTCGTGTGTACGGGTCGGATTTTTGTACACACACTTTTTGAACACAGCTCTTTTGACTAGCTGTTAGTTTGCTTTTTAAAAATAGGATAAAGAAACTGTCGAACGTACTATGAATTAGTTTTGGGGGGAAAGGCGGATGAATTCTGTTCACATCTCAAGCTGCGAGTTTGCGCTTGAATGAATTGGGTACTGAGCTGTTTTAAGCAGCGGATTTTTCGTGACAATATTTGGCTGGCAGAGCTTGAAAATGGACGCTTTACCATTTTTGCTAGTGTGTCCCAGCATATATTCTTTTGGTGAAAGGAATATTTGATAATTGTAGAATGTACTTTATTGAGGATATTATGAGGCCACGGATTGTACAGTAGAGGTGGGCAAATTGACACACTCAGCTGTTTCGAGACATTCGAAACAGTGATTTAAACTGTGTCGACACACTGTTTCGACACAACGGCACTTTTGCCCGTATCGGGGAGAAAGAAGTCTCTTATAGACAGTATACATGAACTGTGTGAGACAATCTCTGTTTTTTCTTGCGCGCTACTGGCGTGTGTGAAAATCTATGGCGTTTTGTGTGACCACAATTCAATATTTTTACACAAGTCTTCATTATGATGAAATAAAACGGAGATATGATGATAGCTGCAGTATAAGTGAAAATAATTAAAAAAACAACAATAATAATATCAGTAATAATAACACATGATATCAAACTAAAGTAAGCTAGTTTTGGTAGATAATGATTCAAATCCACACCGAGTACACAGATATCAGCAGAGCTCATAAAGTGTCCATTACATTTATACGAACACACGGACACTTTCAACTTTAACATAGTGCCTAAAACATTGACAACTGCAGCACTGACACAATTTCCAGGGTCTATAACTTCTCAGCAAAAATAATATCACTTGTAAAATCAAGTCATCATAACACATCCATGAAAAATATGACATGTTTGATATTCCATACTAATGTTCCGGAGGGTTGACTCAAATTTTACATAGGCCTACGGAAGGTGAGACAGTGAGACAGTGTGCCTCTTGGCAAAACAGCGAGGCAGACAGAAACTATTTCGAAACAAGAAGCAGGCTATGTGTCGAATCTGTCGGACTCAGCGCTGTTTCGAAGCATTGTTTCGACACACACACACAGTAGCCATCTCTATTGTACAGGCCATTATTCCATATCCATATTCTGTGATGGATTGTTTTTGCAGTTAGATAGTGTGTTGAAGAGAATGTTGTTTTCTCCCAGGGAACTTGTTATTCAAAGCCACGGATCTCGTTGGCTTGTTAATGCATTGTATTCATATTGAGAACTGGAATGATATTTTTGCTGTACTATTATGAGATGAAATATGTGCTGCTATGTCCTGCAGCCTATTCACCTATTTGCTGATTCATGTTTCCTGATGGATATTTTGTGCTTAATGCCCATGATTTGCTGTGGTGGTTTATGCAACCGTCGTTATGGATTTACTTGCATGTTGCTTCATGAGTATGCTGTGAATTGTCTTGCTATGATGTCCACGTGACCGTCTCGTCAATAAACTGTATAACGTTGCCAGGTCTTACAACAATTCCTGACTTCTACGTTGCTGTGGTGTGAGTGACTTATCATAGACACACTTAAAGAACCTATATGTCACGAGTTGGATTTAAGTTAGAGTTATGCCTGAGTGCAGGACAAGACCCTAGTGTGAGAAAAGGCTAAGATGATAGATTTTTGTTGAGAAATGACAGTGAATGTAGTAAGGTGAGTCTATTGGCTCGAGGATGATAACCGAAATTAAATCTTCCTCGCCAAATCGTGACTTCAAGAAATGCTATAAACTCACCCCCTCTGACTACCTTTAACAAAGTAAAGGAGATAAGGTTAAACTAACACTACAGACACCACTGTACAGACAACAGTTAAGGACTATACAGTGAAGAAGCTGATCCAGTGAACATTAAATAAGTTTATTATACAAATCCACATAAGTTCATAACATAGTAACAACAATATATATCGTGCCAGGTTTGCACTGACCTGGAAATAAAAGACTCAGTTTAAATTTATAAGACACATCAAAAATATGAACCCAACCACTCTCACTCATTCATTCACCTTGCTGGGGGAAAAAAATCAGAATGATTAATTGGATTCTTACTACCGTCTAATTTAGTGGGCATCAATTGTAGCCGCCACTCTCTATTACACTACTATCTCTATTTTCAATAGCTGCTGACACTGCCTGAATACTATCTGCACAGCTGCTAACTCTGTCAGCGATACACGCCACTAAGTCACACTCTGCACTGCTATTTAATAGACTTATTTAATTCTAAGGCTCAGAGGCTACCCTCTAAGAACAATATGAGACTCTACAGGTCCCTGATATATTTTCACTCTATCTCACTCCTTCTCCTGCTTGCTTCTCTCGTTTCGTTCAGCAACCAGGTATGATACCCTCTCTCCTGGTTCTGACTCCTACACTGATGACCTCTGGAAAAAAACTATTGACTAGTTGCTAGACTTCACGGTAGAGGCTGCACTGTTGGCGAAACAAACTGATCTTCACTTGCTATGTGACCCCTCATTTGGGTTTAGGCCCTTCGGTATTATTGTGACCAAGGCTATAAACGACACACCATTCCGCTTGCTTGGGTTCGATGGGTGTGTATATGAGCTTAGAGCTCCAGGTTTTAAGAAAACCCTGTCACTGAAGACTGCGTCGCTGTCTCTACCTGCTCTGTCTCATTCCCTCTCTCTCTCTTTCTCTGGGGCCAATATATTCAGAGCCGATACCCACCGCGGTACAAGCTCTTACGCCTCTGGCGTTTCCTCGACTTTTCTCTCCTTGAGAAGACTGGCTACCTTTGCCAGCTGTTAGGAACAAGATTTACTGGCAACCCGAACTAAAGGCCGTGACCATATGCTGTGGACACAAGAAAAGCCACTATGTATACAACTTCACAATACTCTCATAAAATAACTTACTTATAAAAACATATACAGTTGATGCTTCAGTCACACTCATATCTTAGCACAAACATGTAAACACCCAAAACGAAGACTGCCCCACCATTTCCTCTCTCTTCTTGTGCACGACGATACATAAATATTTCCTGACCCTGGGTCAACTACTCCCGACAACACCCCGTCTGTCTAGTAAAAATCCAGACGCACTGATCAAATACGGATTATACACAGCTTGCCTCAGGCATTAAACATTTCAACCCGTTTGGGAAACCTCCCGTACTTAGGCCTACTTTAATTCTGTAAGCGGTATACGCCGCTACCATCGTTTCCCCCTTACGATAAAAATGCACAACGATTAACTGCACATCAATGATTAAAATTCACCAATACATTTATATATTACCTCTCTATACACAGAAATTTATATCTCTATAGACTATATTTCCTAGAACTCATTTAGTCCCATAACACAAAAATCAAATACTCCTCTACATAATATTTAATTACACAGCCACTTACGGCACCCTAACTTTCCTTTCACCTCTACCCCACGTGGTTACACTGCAATTATTATACTTTCACAGATAGAAAAAATAATTAATATCTTCTCTATCCGTCTAGAATTCCTACTCAAATAAATCCCAGTAACCACTACGAAATCCGTTCCCGTATTTTTATGAGACTTATCAGAAGGAAACTCTCAATGAAATAAAATACACGCGCTTCCGAATATTCTGTAAATTAACCTAAATCAAGGATGCGTGTATTTCTACAGACTTTCTATTAAATCTTACAGAGCCCACCTACGTAATATCTCTTTATCACTCATGGACACTGCTATCCTCAAAGAAATAATTGATGGCGCTACAAGTTATAAAGTTTTTAAAATAAATTATACTAGAACGGGCTAAGGCTCTATTAGAGAAACTAGATTTAATTACCACGCTACTTTAAATTACAGACGTACCAATACTGCTTTTCTTCCGTTTTCCAGAAGCAGACACTACTGCGTGGCGCACGGCCAGGAATTTCTGCAGACTAAGAGGCCGCTAAATTGAAAAGCGCTCGTATATATCTTTACTTTACCCACGCTGAACCAAAAGCCCTGCGTCACCCTAGCGTCCCATTGTAGCCAATAGAATTAAAGATAAACTTAAAATTTTCCATACGCTCATCTCTAAATTTTGAATCTGGGTAACCTGCTTACTTTAAACCGCGCGTCTTTCCGGCTACGTAACGTTACCTAACGTCGTCTGTTTGCGTGAGCAGAAACAAATGTGATTCGCTCTCCCGTAAGTTGGATGTTACCTGGGTAGTGGTTCATCGCCCCTTCCCCCGATTTAGTGGGTAGGGGTTAATTAAATCACGCTCAAGCTTACCACACAAAATGACAGCGATAATTTTAACCAAAGAAAAATGGAATTACAAGATCGCGATTTTCTAGAAAAAGGCCGACTGGTGCCATTCATTACTAACTTACATTAATCCCTATAGAAAAAAAAAACCCGCAATTACTTTACCACCCAATACTAAACACGCCCACTATTTAAAAAGAAGAAGAATATATTCCAATCTTTGCTAGAGAGAAGACAAAAATGGCAAACTCATATAGTTAACAAGAGACGAAGACCCTTGCAACTCTTATAGTAACAAAGAGAAAACGAAATGGGACCTGTTGAAGACTAAATCACAGTAACTCCATCACATTACCCCACCCTTCGAGGTCGGAGCCTGCCGATCTAATTTACTGTGGTCTTGGTGTTCAGATTGGCCCCTATCTATGTCTAAGGAGATGTCTGTAATCGCTGAAGTTTCAGGGTCCCTACTGGGATTTTCCCTGGCAGCCGCACTCCCAAGTTCTTTCTTCACCTTTCCTCTCCTGCGAGTTCTCCCCCGTAATTTCCTAACGGTGCGCGGTAAGGTATTGTTACTGGTATCCGGCTGACTGACTGGGTCAGAAATCGCCGTAACCGTGCGTAACTGTTCACCGTTGTCCAAAGACCCGTGCACAATTCTCTCCTTCTTTCTCTCCTTATCTACTCCACTGCTTCTGTTGAAGGGCTGTTCTCTCTCTAGACCCGTGCCGTCCCATGGTGGGTCTAAAACTGCCCTGGTTATGTTTCTCAACAGACGGACATGATCAGCCGACCTGACTGGCTGGCTCTGTAGAGGCCTGGCGATGGCGACTACGGTGCTGCTCGCCAGCGGGGTTGTGACCTCTGGTACCTTGCAATGAACCTGAGAAATCTCGTGTGTTTCTGACACCGGGTTTCCGTTCATTTTCTGGGTGTCTACTGAATCCTTCCTGATCCCAGTAGCTTCTATCTTTGGAACAAGATAGGTAGTATCTGCCCCTGGCAGTGGTTCTGTGATCGCTCTTCCCCTACTGTCGTGAAACATTCTAAATCCACATATATAAATTAAAAGGTAAATGTAAAGCCTAACACATAAATTCAATAAAAGGAAAGAGAAATGGTAAAAGTACAGTGCTGTCACAATGGCGTACAAAAATCCCCCTTGTTTTCTACTTCGTCTGCAAATTTTAACGTTTCACGTTGATAGTAAAGCATACTGCATCACTACACGCTTTCTACAATAAAACGTGTACTGTATTTCTAAGAAAACCTTGAGCTAGGCACACTGCATAATGACCTAAATTAATACTAGCATTAATTTCATTTTATACACTACGTGATGAAAAGACAGATGGACTTAGGATAGAGAGAGAGAGGGGTATTGAGGGGACGCATGCAACACTAACACGCAGTCGCGCGATATACAATTAATGCCACCCCCAACACGTGAAAGGCATGAAGCACTAGCTTTTTTTCAAATGGACAGTGATAAAAAACACTACCCATACGAGAGTTAGGTTTAAAAACCTGAAAAATACTTATTAGGAAATATGACATTATACTGGTTTACGTTTGAAAGCCTGACAGTACCCAGACACCACATCGTATCGAAGTGAACGGGAGGTAGAAGAAAATGCATATTTTGAACGCAGCCCCTTAGCCCCATTAAACTTATATATTTGGGTTCCTTAGGACTTGCTGACAAAGAATATGTTAAGTGTTATGCAAATAGTCTAGGAATTAACAAATTATAGCCAAAAGAAAATAGTGCGGGTGTCAGACAACACCAAATAATAATCGCACAGTGGCATGTTTTGAAACCACCATTTGACGGGAAATAGGTCACCATGTTAAATCCTATTTGATTGGATAGAAGTAAATGTAAGGCGAAACACGATTAGTCGGACTATACATACTAATTTTGGTTGTTAGGGGAAATGTGAGTAGGGGTACTTTTTTTGAAAAGCTGTGTAAATATGGCCCGATTGGTTAGACCCGCCAATATAGTCAATTAGGAGCGTCAGTTCAGTGCCACATTTTAAAATAAACTTACTAAGAAACAGTGCGTTGAGATCCAGTGCATAATTTTCTAAATAAAAGCCTGGGACAGAGGCAGATCGGAATTTGTGCCATATTCATCGCCAGTCAACGTATTTGTGTATTATTTCCATGAATTGTGGTAAGCTTGACATATTCGATATCTTTTTAATGAAAATTGAATGTAAATTGATAATTTATGTCTGTATATGTGTGTGGTTCAGTAGCAAACATGAGGCAAGGCCTAGATAGTGCTCCAACCTGAACAGGACGTGTCGGAGAAAAGTAAAACTGCATGGAATTGCCAAATAGTACACTGACACCTATCTTATTGACTAGAAGGAAATAATGCTGGAATTGCAGAGGCGTAGTAACCATTAGGGAGGAGTATACTGGTGTAAATTGTTTCAGATGAAGCTAGCAGTTGGCCTACCGCTCTGAACTCAGTGTTTGTTATGTATTGTATTCAGTGTGGAAATAGATTATAAATTAGATCTGAAGTAGGAGGTACAACCTTCTTGTTTCAGGGACCGTGGTCCTAAGTTATTGAAGCAGCACCTGGTCTGAGTTTTGCTGAATCCAGAGGCTGACAGCATACTCCTTGGTCCAGATAGCGACCAGTGAGGTGTCTCCAGAACACAGGAAGCAATCGAGCAGAGGAGTCTTTTCCTGCCGCCATCACGAAAGATAAGCTTCTGTGGCCAGAGTAGCTCAACATTATGTGCCCCCCCCCCCCACAAAAATTGACAGTATATTAAACACAGAGGGACAATAAATTGGTTCAATGAACAGGAACTGTGAACTTTTCCCAATACTATTTCACGATAATCGACGCCACTCCTCTTAGCTCTTGCACATTATTTAGGCCCAACGTTTTTCCTTCTCTTATTATTGTTCTTCTGAGTGTTTCTTTTGGTCTTCCTTTTTTCCGCTTACCCTCAGGAACCCAAGTGAGCGCCTGTAGTGGTATTCTGTTGTTTTGCATTCGTAGGACATGACCGATATATGTCCATCGTCTTTTCCTTATATAGTCGGAGACATATTTCTGCCTAGAGTCTTCTCTTATTTGTCGATTAGTCTTGAATTCTTTCCAACTGATGTTCATGAGTTTTCTAAGACATTTGTTCTCGAATGTATTCAGCTTGTTCTCCAATGATTTTGTTATTTTCCAACTCTCACAGCCGTATGTTAACACTGAGATAACATTTGAATTAAACAGACGAAGCTTGGTATGTATATTCAATGATAGTAATTTCCAAATGTTAGATAATCTATTGAAGGAGCTAGCTGCCAAAGCAATTCTAGTATGGATTTCTCTTGTTGTGTCACCTTCCTGAGTCATTTTACTGCCTAAATAATTGAAACTTTCAACTTTCTGTAGTTTTTCCCCGTTCAAGATGATATCAAAGGTCTCGTTAGAAAAGTTCATAGCTTTAGTTTTAGAGGCATTTATTTTGGACAGACCCCTATTTTTAACCGAAGATAAAGACACAAATTATTTACTATTGCTTCTTGGGATTGTCTTCGGTGTTGAACTTAAGAATATTCAAAATAAATTAGTCCATTTTATACCCAATTGTTCATTGTGGGTATAGTTTCTCATAACCCAATCAATAGCTATTCCAAAAAAGTAGTGGTGACATAATACAGCCTTGTTTCACCCCTGTTTCTACTGTAAACCATTCTGTATTCCCTTTATTTGTTCTAACACAACATCTTGCATTGTCATATAGCGCTTTGATTATATTCACATATTTTGTTGGAAAACCATAGATTGTACGTATCTTCCACAATGATGGGCGGTGTAGACTATCAAAGGCTTTTTGAAAATCGACGAAGGTGATAATAAGTGGCGATTGCCTTTCCACTGATTCTTCTATAATTGTGGGGGGTCTTTTTGAGGTGTGAATATTTGAAAGTCAATACATGATCGTTTCGGCCTGAAACCCGCTTGTTCTTTCTCTGAAACTTTTCGTTCAGCATGCAATTACTACTTCAGTCAATTTACACACACTAGAATAATAATAATAAAATATGTCAATGGTGCAAAGTATCATATATATAAACTGTGTACATACTAACTTGTAATTACAAATGATTGTGATTCCTGGTTTACACTGTGTAGTTGAATCAGGATACCCATTATTGAAAGAATTAAATACATATATTTTTTCCCTAAACTTAAAACACTTGACTCATAATTACAAAACGATAAGTCTTCATATAGAGTGTTTATTGTGTGTGCATGTCACAGTGTTGTAAAGTGTTTGTTGGAATAAATTAAATTGGTTTATCTGCTGTTGTGATGTTGTTGTGACTTACACTCTTCATCATTTTCATAACCCTAGACTTATCTTCACGTAGTCATCACAAGGTATTCCAAGAATAATTCTGACTGGGTATAAATAATTCTGACTGAGGTAATAACATGTGGTAAGCAAGTAAGGTCATCTGTAATACAACCATACTTATTAGATACAGAAGATACCTCCAGCTATTGGATCAGCTCTGATCAAGTACACTAAGTTACCCCTATAAATATTTATAACCATCCACACTTTACCACATATATTGGGGTTCCTGGGCTCCCGGGATTTTGAATCTTTCCCTATTTATCCCTTAAATAATTGGGGGTAATTCCACTTCAAGGGAATAATAAAAATATAAAAACACGTATCCTTGGGTGGAAATAAATAAAGTTGAGCACTCTCAGTCAGGCCTGTGGTTTGTCCTTAGTATTTAATTTAGAGGAGAATCATAGATTAAAATTGTTTAGTTAAATATTTTGTACATTTACCTGTTAGAAAAATGGCGGACCCTCTGGCCAAAATTTTCTCGATCTGCTGCCTGTGGGGCAGACAGACTGCTAAGAGTTAGGAATCAAATGGAGACGGGCAAGTTATGATTTTGCCTATGTCACTATTTACGGAATTTTGTGAGGAACAAATATATATTGAAACGTGAAGAAAAAAAGGATTAGAAAAAAGAGGGCCGAAAGAAAATTAGAATCTGAAAAGATTTGGCCGAAGATAAGAGCAATAGAGGGGGCTGCTGAAAAAGAAAATTAAAGAAGGGATTGCAGATTGAGGCTGAGGGAGGGCTAAGGCATTGGAGGGGCAGAATAAGGGGGAAGATTACAGATGGCTCCAGTTGGAAGAGAAAAAGGCTGAAAGGCGAAAGCAGAAGGGAAAAAAGAGGATTAGCTGTCAGAAAGGGAAAGAAACAGGGGTGTGCGGCTTGGGCAAAATTGAGAGATTTAGCTGCAGAAAGAGGGTGAAGGAAGAAGCAGAAAGGAAGGAACATTTAGGCAGGGGAAGCAGATGGATTACAAAGGGACAAGTAGGTGGTAACGTTTACGGACTAAGGGAGTTTGAGTTTTCAAGGCCCATGCTCCTGAGAATGGTGCCAGTCCCCTTTGCCACTCACGATGCTTACCCCAACTGAGCTAGTCAGGGAGGCCTCAACCTTCAGCTAATGAACCTTTCATTTAGATCATTTTGTTTGAGAAAAGAAGACGATGAATATCGAGAAGCTATCTAAAAATAGATTATTTGAAACTATTAGCTACCACGTATGGTTTAGAGAGAGAAAGGTGGAGCTTAAAGTTATCTCAAGGGCTGCGTGGGGCAGCTTATGAAGTTTTTGCCAAAATGAGCAGAGGTGATCAGGAAAATTATGACATGCTAAAGCAGGCTCTTTTGTTTAGATATGAAAAGAACGCAGAATTTTATAGGAAAAAATTTAGGAATGCTAAACTACTGTCAGGTGAAACCTATCACCAGTTCTCTGCACGAATAGAGACATACTTGGAGAAATGGACTTCTCTGGGGAAAACCCAAGATCTTAAGGAAATGGGAATCCTTATAGAACAATTAAAACTAAGAGCGCCCATTGCTCCAGACCTGAGAAAGTTTCTCATGGAACAAGGTGCAGAGAGGCTGGGTGAGTTGCTAAACAATGTTTAGCTGAAAAAAGGTATCAGGCGCTACACTCTTAAGCTCAGGCAGAGGTATCAGGTAATAAAAAGAGCAGGCAGGTAGCAATTAATCAGAGAGGCACCACAAAACTTTGATACATTTGAGACTCCTAGAGATCATAACAAATAACACAACAGGTAAGCACCAGTTTGATTAGGCCACGAACTGAACAAATAAAAAATAAAACACCCAACATTGTCAATGAAAGGAAATCTATGATAACAGGAAACCCTTCAGACAGGAATGAAAATATTGTCAAATATGCAGGATGCATAATCATAATACTAGTGAATGTGGTAGGAAAGTTCCTCCATATCACGCGGCATGCATGATAACAGTGGACCACATGGGGAAAGAATACGAACTGACAGAGAATCATATAAATCTTCAATATCCCTTCATCTGTGAAGAAGTGACATGTAATGGGGCCAAGGTTAGGTGCCTTTACGATTCAGGTTTAGAATATGACTCAGTTGTGAGTGCAACCCTAGTGCACCCTGAACAGTATACCACAGAGAAAGTGGAGATACAAGGGGCCGTAAAGGGAATATCCACCATTACACTTCCCGTAGCCGAGATCAATGTAGAGACAAGGTACGTGGAAGGAGTGATTAGAGCAGCCGTGTGTGACGATCCTAATTACCCGCTGGTGTTAGGAAGTAAATATGTTTTTCTTGGAAGCCCTGTAAAACCTGTGGTAATGGCCACGCTTCAGGTCAGGTCGACCTCTAGTAGAAAGGAGGAGGAACCACCATTAACCTTTTCTGATAAACAGATGAGAAAGGCCCAGGCAAAGGACAAATCATTAAAACCTTGCTTTGGCAAATTGCTAAACAGCCATGCACACCCTAAGAAAGGACAATTTTACTTGAGGGATGGACTGCTCCACAGGAAGGCGGGAGCAGGACCCAAAGGATATGGACAGTTGGTACTCCCAACTCCCTACAGAGAAGAAGTGATGGCACAATCACATGTTGTACCAGACGGTGGACACCAGAGAAATAGGACCACCCGTCAAAGGACATCGGAAAAATTCTACTGGCCCCACGTAGCTGCTGATATTGCACAATTTGTGGGGGCCTGTGAAAAATGTAGCAAGGTACAGTCCCCAAGTTGGGAAAAACATAATCAGATGCCAGCCAAGCATTCTGAAACATACGGGCCTATCAATAACAAGGAAAATAACAATAATAAGGTTGACATAGAGGATAGGTATCCCCCTTTCCCCCAACAGTGTTCACCAAAAATATTTAGATTCGCAACTCTGAGAAGGGCATCCAGAGAAAATAGAAACTCAGACCAGTCAACCCAGGAACAGTTTGAAGCTGCAGTTATGGAGCTGGCTGACATTGACATTGAAGATGATCCACCTAAAGTAAAACCGAAACAAATTGTTAACAGAAGAACAGTGGGCAGTGGACGAGTGAGCAATTCGGAAAATGCTCACAGCGCTTCACAATATGGCTATTAACTTAGCATTAAAAGGGCACTGGTGACATTGGTAGTCACCCGACCCTACACCGTCCAAGGGAAAGTATTGATTGGACCCTGGATGGAGATAACCCACACATCTTATAGCAATGCTAAGGGCGAATTGATTTCTGATGCAGAAACTCATTTCCCCACATATTATCTTAATTCACCAGATTGTCGGTAGGCGGAACTATAGTTTATGAATATGGCCTCCATTTGAGTGGCACATTATAGAACATTATAAATATATTATTAGAAGGGTGTTTCCACATTCAATCACGCCTGAGATCAGACCAATTGTTGGCTGTGAACATTTCGGAGGAGCAGAGTGTCTCCATTGTTGCCTTTTTGAATTGAGGATAGTCCGAGTGTTTATTAAGGCTGATCAGGAAAGTATTGGATCCACTCCACAACTCAGATATCACCATATAGATTAACTCCTCATAACGTACAAATTGAGGAACATCTAATATTCTCGGGACATGTCGTTGAGCAGACTCAGAGAAAAGAAATGGTGAATATTGATTGCTAAGCAGTAGTAAGACAAGCTGTAACACTTGCAGCTGTACAGTAATATAACTGAAATGGATTCTTGGATTGCAGAGGTCTGAGGCAACCTTCGTCAGTAGTGCTTACTTTGAATTGACCCACCTGCATTAATCCATGATCAAAATAAAATCAGAGAAATGTTGATGCAGATTTTCTAAGCCGCCATCCGTGCGATGAAAATCAAAGAAATCATCAGGCATAGACATAAATTTCTCTATGTGAATATAGAATTATAGACTGACGTATAACGTCTGTTTTAAGAGGGGAGAATTTGTCGTGAAACATTCTAAATCCACATACATAAATTAAAAGGTAAATGTAAAGCCTAACACATAAATTCAATAAAAGGAAAGAGAAATGGTAAAAGTACAGTGCTGTCACAATGGCGTACAAAAATCCCCCTTGTTTTCTACTTCGTCTGCAAATTGTAACGTTTCACGTTGATAGTAAAGCATACTGCATCACTACACGCTTTCTACAATAAAACGTGTACTGTATTTCTAAGAAAACCTTGAGCTAGGCACACTGCGTAATGACCTAAATTAATACTAGCATTAATTTCATTTTATATACTGCGTGATGAAAAGACAGATGGACTTAGGATAGAGAGAGAGAGAGGTATTGAGGGGACGCATGCAACACTAACACGCAGTCGCGCGATATACAATTAATGCCACCCCATACACGCGAAAGGCATGAAGCACTAGCTTTTTTTTCAAATGGACAGTGATAAAAAAACACTACCCATACGAGAGTTAGGTTTAAAAACCTGAAAAATGCTTATTAGGAAATATGACATTATACTGGTTTACGTTTGAAAGCCTGACAGTACCCAGACACCACATCGTGTCGAAGTGAACGGGAGGTAGAAGAAAATGCATATTTTGAACGCAGCCCCTTAGCCCCATTAAACTTATATATTTGGGTTCCTTAGGACTTGCTGACAAAGAATATGATAAGTGTTACGCAAATAGTCTAGGAATTAACAAATTATAGCCAAAAGAAAATAGTGAGGGTGTCAGACAACACCAAATAATAATCGCACAGTGGCATGTTTTGAAACCACCATTTGACGGGAAATAGGTCACCATGTTAAATCCTATTTGATTGGATAGAAGTAAATGTAAGGCGAAACACGATTAGTCGGACTACAAATACTAATTTTGGTTGTTAGGGGAAATGTGAGTAGGGGTACTTTTTTTGAAAAGCTGTGTAAATATGGCCCGATTGGTTAGACCCGCCAATATAGTCAATTAGGAGCGTCAGTTCAGTGCCACATTTTAAAATAAACTTACTAAGAAACAGTGCGTTGAGATCCAGTGCATAATTTTCTAAATAAAAGCCTGGGACAGCGGCAGATCGGAATTTGTGCCATATTCATCGCCAGTCAACGTATTTGTGTATTATTTCCATGAATTGTGGTAAGCTTGACATATTCGATATCTTTTTAATGAAAATTGAATGTAAATTGATAGTTTATGTCTGTATATGTGTGTGGTTCAGTAGCAAACATGAGGCAAGGCCTAGATAGTGCTCCAACCTGAACAGGACGTGTCGGAGAAAAGTAAAACTGCATGGAATTGCCAAATAGTACAGTGACACCTATCTTATTGACTAGAAGGAAATAATGCTGGAATTGCAGAGGCGTAGTAATCATTAGGGAGGAGTATACTGATGTAAATTGTTTCAGATGAAGCTAGCAGTTGGCCTACCGCTCTGAACTCAGTGTTTGTTATGTATTGTGTTCAGTGTGGAAATAGATTATAAATTAGATCTGAAGTAGGAGGTACAACCTTCTTGTTTCAGGGACCGTGGTCCTAAGTTATTGAAGCAGCACCTGGTCTGAGTTTTGCTGAATCCAGAGGCTGACAGCATACTCCTTGGTCCAGATAGCGACCAGTGAGGTGTCTCCAGAACACAGGAAGCAATCGAGCAGAGGAGTCTTTTCCCATGATGAAAAACAACAACCAAGCTTGAACAAAACCAGTATTACCTCATATTACTACTTCACAAATTACACACATAGAATAATAATAATAAAATATGTCAATACAAAGTTCATATATATAAACTGTGTACATACTACTTGTAATTACAATTGATTGTGATTCCTGGTTCACTGTGTAGTTGAATCAGGATACCCATTATTGAAAGAATTAATACATATATTTTTAAACTTAAACACTTGACTCATTTAAGATAGTCTTATAGAGTGTTATATGTGTGTGAGTGTCACAGTGTTGTAAAGTGTTGTGGAATAAATTAAATTGTTTATCTGTCTGTTGTTGTTTGACTTACACTTCATCATTTTCATAACCCTAGACATTTAACGTAGTCATCACAATATTCCAGAATAATTCTGACTGAGGTATAAATGTGGTAGCAAGTAAGGTCATCTGTAATACACCACACTTATTAGATACAGATACCTTCACAGCTGATCTCAGTCAGTACACTAAGTCCCCTATAAATATTTATAACATCCCACTTTACCACACCTACCAACATGAAGAGGGACAGAGCTCTCTAACATAGCCCCTTGCAAATTCGTAAGGCTGCTTTCCTCACTCTTTTCTGGCCTGAAAAGTTCGTGAGAGGTAACTGTAGACCACGGGAGTCCTCCGTCTAACACCCTGGTTCTACCCTCAACCTTGCCCTCCCCTGTGAGAGTTACTGGCGTCAGTTGGAATGTGTCCTGCAGTGACACTTGACGGTTTAAGATCCCGTTAGATCGCGGAGTATCTGAGATAAAGTGGTCAGTGACTGGTTCCAATGTTCCTTGAAACAAATTGGAAAATATAGCCAATTTTTCAGGCTCCTCGTTACGTGGGTCGTTTCCTGTAAACGAGATACGAGAGTTGTGGGGCCCATCTCCATTTATAGGCAAACGGACACTCAGATCACTGTCCTCCTCCGTCTGAGTAAAATGCTGGTCGGATGGGGCTCCAGGGCTGGTTGGAAACATATGTTCGCTCGATTCGCCGTCTTGTGCCCTTTTAAGAGTGCGCTGGTCGTTGACATATGTGATACAGTTCTTGTCAGCATGTCCCTCTCCTGAAGGAGCTAATACCATCGGGGGCGTAATTCCCGACAACAAAGAATGTATTTCCGAAATCAGAGGCAACTCCGCCTATGCCGGTCCCAAGCCCGGATGAAAAAGGAGGAAGGCGGCCTGCATGGAGGCCGTAAGGAGGCGGCCCCTCCACCAAACAAAGGCACAACAGGCCAATCACCTGTTTGCTTTAAACTATGATTACGAGCAATATAAGAGAGAAAACCGGACTGATTCTAAAGGCGACGAACTGGAACGGACTACGGACTACGACTTATGGAACTTGGAACACAAGAAGTATAAATGGGAAAGAAGAGGAGCTGATGGAAGAGATGAGGAAAGCAAAATTAGAAATCCTGGCTATTACCGAAACAAAGAAAAAGGGACAAGGAGTCATGGATCTCGATGGCAACACGCTGTTATACAGTGGTGTACCCACATCTGAAAGAGCTAAAGGGGGCGTGGGTTGCATTGTGGCCAAAAACCAGAAAGATAGTATCAAGGGATGGAACTTTGTCTCGGAGCGCATTATGGTTGTAAAACTAAAAGAAGGAGAAACCATAGTCAACCTGGTCATAGTGTATGGGCCAAATGAGGATGAGAGAGCAGAGGTCAAGGATGAATTCTTCGAGCTGCTTCAAAGGACAGTGGATGACTGTCTAGATGAAGTTATCATGCTCGGAGATTTTAATGCCAGAGTTGGAAATGACCATGCTAGATGGGGTGGAGTTATCGGAAGATATGGAGAAGATACTCTCAATGACAATGGAAAGCGACTCCTTAGATTCTGCAGTGAGCAGAATCTGATCTTCACAAACACAAAGTTCCCCCATAAGCGCATACATGCAAAGACTAGATGTGAACCAAAGAAGAATGAGAAGTCAGTGATCGACTATGCCATTGTTAGGAAAAGCTCATTCAAATATGTCCGGGATGCTAGAGTCTGGAGGGGGCCAGAGATTGGAAGTGATCACTACCTGCTAACAATCAAAAGAACAACTGAAAGAGTTGCTCAGCCTAGGAACTGCCCAACATCACGCAAGAAACCAAGTAAACGAGGGGGAGAAATGAGCATTAGGATCTACAAGTTGAAAGAGCCAGAAATTAAGACCAGATATCAGGGGCTTATTGCTGCAGCGGTGAGCAACACAGAAGAACGACCTGATGACTTGGAAACCCTCTGGAATAAATTCAAGGATATCATAAAGACAGCTGCAGCAGAAGCATGCAGTGAAGTCCGACTTAGGAACAAGAGAAAGAGGACACCTTGGTGGACAGAGGAAGTCAAAGAGAAAATAAGAGAGAAGAAAATGGCATGGAAACAATACTTAGGAGCTAAAAACACAACAGGACAGATGGAAAAATATAGAGAATTTGTGACACTTGGAACAGAAGCAAAGAACAAAGTGCTAGCAGCAAAACAGAAGTCCTGGGAAGAATTTGGAGAAAAGCTAGAAAAAGATGCACAAGAAAACCAGAAATTGTTCTATAAGACCCTAAAGAACATGAGAAAGGAAAAACAATGCCCTCTCAAATTTATAAAGGACAAGCAAGGCAAATTGCTTACTGCCCCGAAGGAAGTAATGGAAAGATGGAATGAATATTTCTCAGAACTCCTGGATGGTGAGCATGGTGAAGCATCAGAAATGATAACCACTAGCACAGAAGAGAAAACCAATGATGGTGAAGATGACATAAAGATGGAAGAACTGAAGGCAGCACTGGAGAAAATCAAGATGGGCAAAGCAGCAGGGCATGATGGTATAACACCAGAAATGGTTAAGTACATGGGAGCATCAGGCGACCTATTACTCTTAAGGGTTCTACAGGCAGCGTGGTACAACAAGACCATACCAAAGGATTGGCAGATTGCCATCATAACACCAATTTTCAAAAAGGGTGACAATCGACAATGTGGAAACCATAGAGGCATATCCCTTCTCAGTGTCCCTGGTAAAATCTACTCTAGAATCCTAGAGCAGAGACTCCGACGCCTAGCTGAGCCACAATTGGATGAGGTCCAGTGCGGATTCCAAGTGAACCGAAGTACTCAAGACCTAATCTTCACACTCAGACAGCTGAGTGAAAAGGCCCTTGAGTATAAGAGTGAGATCCATCTTTGTTTCATAGATCTGGAAAAGGCGTTTGACAGGGTCCCCTGGAGCAAACTTTGGGATTGTTTGGCAAGGAAGAACATTCCAGCACCTCTGATTCATGCTATACAGAGCTTCTACAAGTCTTGCAGAAATTATGTGAGGACAGCAAACCATAAGTCAGAAGAGTTCAGGACCACCACTGGTGTAAGACAAGGTGATATCCTGTCACCTTACCTTTTCATACTCCTCATGGACGCTGTCATTAAGGCACGTAAGGAGAGAACAAGAAAGTATTCAGTGGGGTACTGGAAGATGAGACAGGTCTGTATTTCGGAGCTGGCATTTGCTGATGATGTTGCCCTGATTGCTAAATTAGAGGCACATCTCCAATTCAACCTGCAAGTCTGGAAGGAAGAGCTGGAGAAGAGAGGGATGGTCATAAGCAGCTCTAAAACAAAATCCATGGTGATATCACGAGAAGAAAGAAGACATCAGATTAAGCTGGGAGAACAGGTCCTGGAGCAGGTCGACCACTTTAAATACCTCGGAGCTATTATTGACCGAAAGGGAGGCATCAAAGAAGAGTTGGCCACTCGAAAAGCAGCAGCTGGGAGACTTTTTCAAGCCATAAATCGAGGATTCCTCAGCAAGAGAGAGGTTGGTAAGAAAACGAAGATGGCTGTATACCGCTCCACCTATGTCCCAGTCTTGACATATGGATGCAAGTCATGGGCAATGACTACAACCCACAAAAGCCAGATCCAAACCTCGGAAATGAGGTATCTGAGGAAGGTGGTCGAAGTAACATGAAGAGACATGGTACGCAACCAGACGATACGTCAAGGCCTTAAATCCCACCCCCTGCAGACCCAAGTAGAACAGTCCCAACTAAGATGGTTTGGCCATGTCATCAGAATGGAAGAAGACCGGCTACCACGACAAGCATGGGAAACAAAGAGCCAAGGATCCAGACCCCCAGGACGACCCAGAGTCCGCTGGGAGGACAACATTAGACAATCTTTGAAGGACCGAGGACTAGAATGGAACCAGGCCAGGAGGAAGACAACCGATAGGATAGTCTGGCGCTCTCTCTCTCTTCCAAACCTCTACACCTCACGGTAGAAGGGGAACGACTAAGTAGTAAGTAGAAATCAGAGGCGTCACCTCTGTTTGGCCATTAGGCTGAACATGGCTGACAGGCGAATACGCCTCTGCAGTTAACATACCGCTGTCCTTAGAGGCTCCTAACCTCTCCTTAACAAGACAGGGCTGTTCGAGCTCGCTCGGGGCTCCGTGAATTAGGGGTTCTCCCTGTTCACTTATCTGGCCTGTAGTAGGCCCCCTTGCTTCAGCAAGGATTGGTGTACTTGGGGTTCCCAAAACTAAATGTGGGACCCCTAGGATGAAGTCGTAAGCTGGCTGTGCCATTACAGCAGCTTAATCGTGCCACGCACAAACTTGCACTTCACCTCAATATTGGCTACCGGAAAGCGCTGTGAGGTCCCTTTCCTTAAAACGCCACCAATATCAACTTTCTCCCCTGTCATTTGCCCGGGCTTCACCAGATGTCGGGCAACTATGCTGGGGTATGTAAGAACGCTGTCAAATAAACACATAGTCGCAGTCCCGTTCACTTCTGCTGGTCCGCTGTTGGAGAACAACTTCTCTGACTGAATGGGTTCCCAGGTGTTCCCTTTTGTCGCTCTCACCGGCCTTAAGAAAGCCGCATGATGCACGGGTTGTTTATTCATACACCTGGAGGTCCAATGGGAAGTGGTCCGACAATTTCGACAGTATCTCTCATTATCTCCTCGGTTTCTGGCGGGTTCCTGAGAGTTTGGCCCCTGTGATCTGTTGTGAGGCTGGGGGCGCAGGTTATGACCGGAATGGGGCTCCTTACGTGAAGGCCCCTGCTGCTGGTGAGCATGAGAAGACGACTGTGACGATGAAGCTCCTTTGTCCTGGGCTGGCAGATCCGTGTGTTTTCGTTTCTGGCCCAGTACTTCGGCCTGTGCCGTCTGGAACCTTTCCGAAAAAAGAATAATCTGGTCCAGTTGCTGGGCGCCCTGCTCTGCCAGGTACCTCCCCAAATCAGGAGACATGGTTGCTTTGATTTGTTCCACCATTATTAACTCTTCTAATCCTTCAAATTTTTTGGCCAGTCCCGACAACTCTCTCCAGCGAGTGAGGTAATTCCTCAGCCTTTCAGCAAACTGATGAAAGCTTTCTCCCTTCTCCAGACGACTTTCCCTGAACATGGTTTGGCATTTACGGGGGGTTCACTGGAATCTTTGCAACAACGCGTTCCGTAGTGCCTCGAAGTTGTTCTGGTCGTCTATGAATAGCTTGTGGTAGACGTCATACGCATGACCTCTGAGGGACTGCGATAATTTCAGACACCAAAGACTTTCATCCAACCCGTATGCCTTTGCGATCCGTTCGAATTTTTCCAGGAATACTTCAATTTTCTCATTCCCGTTAGGGAAAGAGTCCATCGGAAAATGCATGGCTGTCATCCGGGGGCCTCCGTTTCCTGAGGTGTCTATCGCCACTGCTCCGGGGGAATCTCCATTAGCCGAACTGCCCTCCGAAGACCTGAGCTGCAGTTCCAGAGAACGCATGGCAAGTTCGTGCTGTCTCTCTGCTGTCTTTTTCCTTTCCTCGACTTCTGCAGCCCTTTTTCTTTCCTCAACTTCTGCTGCCTTTTTTCTTTCCTCAACTTCTGCTGCCCTTTTTCTGTCTTCAACTTCTGCTGCCCTTTGTCTTTCCTCAACTTCTGCTGCCCTTTTTCTTTCCTCAACTTCTGCTGCCCTTTCCCTTTCCTCTTTCTGATTATGCCTATCATTTTCTCTGATCATATAGGCCTTAGTTTCCTCCTTGTCCATTCCCATGTCCTGAGCAGCCTCACGCCAGGCAGCTCGTAACTTGGCCATATCTGCCATCTTACCGGTAAGTGCTGTAGCTTACCAAAGACAAGGAATGACAGAAAGAAAAAAAAAGAGAAGGAACTACCTGTTACCTTCTGAGGAATGCTCTCTCTATAACCTCGGTCCCAAAACCCGAACTCAGACTAGCGCCAAGTCTGACTAATAACTACCTGAAAAATATTGTTATGCAGCTACTTAAAATTCTTCCTTCCTGTTAAGAAAAAAAAATCAGTTAGCCATCAATTACCTCTAAGTTCTATAAACTAACCTATCACTACAATCCACATGCCTGCAACCTGTGGAAAAACTTTCTGTGGAAAAACTTATAACTGGATGAGTTCTAATAGCTCAGTCTAGGGGATATTGAAAGAATCTATTCTCAGACTTTCCTATAGAAAACAATTTGTGAATCTAGATAAGATCCCAGAATGATCCTACAAAGCTGATCCCAAGGACGATCGCCACCCACTGTGTCACGAGTTGGATTTAAGTTAGAGTTATGCCTGAATGCAGGACAAGACCCTAGTGTGAGAAAAGGCTAAGATGATAGATTTTTGTTGAGAAATGACAGTGAATGTAGTAAGGTGAGTCTATTGGCTCGATGATGATAACCGAAATTAAATCTTCCTCGCCAAATCGTGACTTCAAGAAATGCTATAAACTCACCCCCTCTGACTACCTTTAACAAACTAAAGGAGATAAGGTTAAACTAACACTACAGACACCACTGTACAGACAACAGTTAAGGACTATACAGTGAAGAAGCTGATCCAGTGAACATTTAAAAAGTTTATTATACAAATCCACATAAGTTCATAACATAGTAACAATAATATATATCGTGTCAAGTTTGCACTGACCTGGAAATAAAAGACTCAATTTAAATTTATAAGACACATCAAAAATATGAACCCAACCACTCTCACTCATTCATTCACCATGCTGGGGGGGAAGGGGGGGATCAGAATGATTAATTGGATTCTTACTACCGTCTAATTTAGTGGGCATCAATTGTAGCCGCCACTCTCTATTACACTACTATCTCTATTGTCAATGGCTGCTGGCACTGCCTGAAGACTATCTGCACAACTGCTAACTCTGTCAGCGATACACGCCACTAAGTCACACTCTGCACTGCTATTTAATAGACTTCTTTAATTCTAAGACTCAGAGGCTACCCTCTAAGAACAATATGAGACTCTACAGGTCCCTGATATATTTTCACTCTATCTCACTCCTTCTCCTGCCTTGCTTCTCTCGTTTCGTTCAGCAACCAGGTATGATACCCTCTCTCCTGGTTCTGACTCCTACACTGATGACCTCTGGAAAAAACTATTGACTAGATGCTAGACTTCACGGTAGAGGCTGCACTGTTGGCGAAACAAACTGATCTTCACTTGCTATGTGACCCCTCATTTGGGTTTAGGCCCTTCGGTATTATTGTGACCAAGGCTATAAACGACACACCATTCCACTTGCTTGGGTTTGATGGGTGTGTATATGAGCGTAGAGCTCCAGGTTTTAAGAAAACCCTGTCACTGAAGACTGCGTCGCTGTCTCGACCTGCTCTGTCTCATTCCCTCTCTCTCTCTTTCTCTGGGGCCAATATATTCAGAGACGATACCCACCGCGGTACAAGCTCTTACGCCTCTGGCGTTTCCTTGACTTTTCTCTCCTTGAGAAGACTGGCTACCTTTGCCAGCTGTTAGGAACAGGATTTACTGGCAACCCGAACTAAAGGCCGTGACCATATGCTGTGAAAACAAGAAATGCAACTATGTATACAACTTCACAATACTCTCATAAAATAACTTACTTATAAAAACATATACAGTTGATGCTTCAGTCACACTCATATCTTAGCACAAACATGTAAACACCCAAAACGAAGACTGCCCCGCCATTCCCCTCTCTTCTTGTGCATGACGATACATAAATATTTCCTGACCCTGGGTCAACTACTCCCGACAACACCCCGTCTGTCTAGTAAAAATCCAGACGCACTGATCAAATACTGATTATACACAGCTTGCCTCAGGCATTAAACATTTCAACCCGTTTGGGAAACCTCCCGTACTTAGACCTACTTTAATTCTGTAAGCAGTATACGCCGCTACCATCGTTTCCCCCTTACGATAAAAATGCACGATTAACTGCACATCAATTATTAAAATTCACCAATACATTTATATATTACCTCTCTATACACAGAAATATATATCTCTATAGACTATATTTCCTAGAACTCATTTAGTCCCATAACACAAAAATCAGATACTCCTCTACATAATATTTAATTACACAGCCACTTACGGCACCCTAACTTTCCTTTCACCTCTACCCCACGTGGTTACACTGCAATTATTATACTTTCACAGATAGAAAAAATATTTAATATCTTCTCTATCCGTCTAGATATCCTACTCAAATAAATCCCAGTAACCACTACGAAATCCGTTCCCGTATTTTTATATGAGACTTATCAGACGTAAACTCTCAATGAAATAAAATACACGCGCTTCCGAATATTCTGTAAATTAACCTAAATCAAGGATGCGTGTATTTCTACAGACTTTCTATTAAATCTTACAGAGCACACCTACGTAATATCTCTTTATCACTCATGGACACTGTTATCCTCAAAGAAATAATTGATGGCGCTACAAGTTATAAAGTTTTTAAAATAAATTATACTAGAACGGGCTAAGGCTCTATTAGAGAAACTAGATTTAATTACCACGCTACTTTAAATTACAGACGTACCAATACTGCTTTTCTTCCGTTTTCCAGAAGCAGACACTACTGCATGGCGCACGGCCAGGAATTTCTGCAGACTAAGAGGCCGCTAAATTGAAAAGCGCTCGTATATATCTTTACTTTACCCAAAAGCCCTGCGTCACCCTAGCGTCCCATTGTAGCCAATAGAATTAAAAATAAATTTAAAATTTTCCATGCGCTCATCTCTAAATTTTGAATCTGGGTAACCTGCTTACTTTAAACCGCGCGTCTTTCCGGCTACGTAACGTTACCTAACGTCGTCTGTTTGCGTGAGCAGAAACAAATGTGATTCGCTCTCCCGTAAGTTGGATGTTACCTGGGTAGTGGTTCATCGCCCCTTCCCCCGATTTAGTGGGTAGGGGTTAATTAAATCACGCTCAAGCTTACCACACAAAATGACCGCGATAATTTTAACCAAAGAAAAATGGAATTACAAGATCGCGATTTTCTAGAAAAAGGCCGACTGGTGCCATTCATTACTAACTTACAATAATCCCTATAGAAAAAACCCGCAATTACTTTACCTACCACCCAATACTAAACACGCCCACTATTTAAAAAGAAGAAGAATATATTCCAATCTTTGCTAGAGAGAAGACAAAAATGGCAAACTCATATAGTTAACAAGAGACGAAGACCCTTGCAACTCTTATAGTAATAAGGAGAAAACGAAATGGGGCCTGTTGAAGACTAAATCACAGTAACTCCATCACACTATACACATTCGCGTATGTCATATTCCTATAGTCACACACCTGTCGGCCATCCGTAAGCCCGACTTATGCTGATTGCCATTTATCAGCGAAAGTAATAATAACATTTATCTTATTGATGACCCCACCAGTATCTTCCATCAAATAAACCTTTAACAGAAGTGGTCGCCAGTGATTCGGGGTATAAACAGTCCAGAAGTTTACTGCGATGTCAATTCAGCTGGATTTACAGTGTTGTCAGTACTGACTTTTATGCACAAGTTATTCAAGTCAAGAGTGGCAGTGTTCCAGTTTTTCTTCTCGTGCGCCAACTTAGGATTTCAGTACCCGATGTCAGGAATTTCATTTGAAAGCCGCTATCACTTTGGAGTTCCAGTACCGATCACCATTGGATTTATTCAGACTGTGTGATACCTGATTTACATCATTGTTGTTGCTGCGGAGGCTGGGATTTTTTTCCTTTTGAAGATAAGTGGTTTGTTTGTTTGTAAACTGTACCACTGTTCGGTGTAACATTGAGCCTTCCTCAGAGAATAATCTATTTATTCGTTCATGTGTTCTATATTATATGTTTCATGTTTATGTGGGCGGTTGGAGCGATGACTTATGAAGGGAATATCCCAGTTCACACAGGGCCTTCATGAGCGTTCTATAGGGTCGAGATTGTGAGTTTCAATTGAGCGGTAATTGCGGTTCAAGGCTAAAAACCTTGCCGAGGTTCAGACCGTTACTTGTCCCTCACGACAGTAATTATTTAGGTGTGGCGAAACGTCTAAGTGTTGTTGTCATTACATTTTTCTTTGTACCTTAGTTTTTGATTAATTTGTTTGTGAGTGTCTTCCTCCTCTTACTATCTTTGATTTGTATACAACTTTTTCGTTTATACACTGTGTTGTTGCTGTATTGTCTTACTTTTCGCAGTGTCATTGCACTCTTTGCAATATTTTTTCTTTGGTTTCGCTTTCAGATTTAGTTGATTCTGCGAACGTGGTCATTTGTGCTTTATATCTTATCTTTGTCACTTTTGTTTGTACTATCTATTTTGTCACGCACTGTCAATATTATAATGCATAATATATATATATAGATAATTAATAACATTATTAGTAGTTAAAAAGGTAATTGTACAAGTCTTAAGTAAGGACTTGTCACCCACGAAGTTGGGATTAAGTGAGTTTCTTCTGGATATTTACATTACTTACATATCTTGTAAAATACAGCATAATGTCTAGTTTGGATTATTTCATTACTCAAGGGAAATCCCTTGGTATGACTAAGGAGAAATTAGAAGAATTCGCTTTTGCCGAATATGCCAAGGCGCAGAAGTCAGAAGAAAAGAAACAGAAAATGGAGGCTGAAAAACAGAAATTAGAGGCTGAGAAACAGAAATTAGAGGCTGAAGATAGAAAAATTCAACAGCAAATGGAAACGGAAAAACAGAAATTAGAGGCTGAAGATAGAAAAAAAATGCAACAGCAAATGGAAGAGAAAAATATGCAAATGCAAATGGAAGAAAGAAAGCTTCAGATGCAAGCTGAAGAAAACCAAAGACTACACGAGGAAAGGATCTTAGCTATGGAACTGGAGAAAATAAAGGTAGTGAATATTGGTAATACACAAAATGAGACAAACAATCAGACAACTTCTAATAAGGCAAATACTAATTCTTATAAAATCAGATTGCCTACTTTCAACTCTGCCTATGACGATATTTCATTCTATCTGAATAGATTTGAACTTTCATGCAAATCTCATAAGATAGATGAGTCGGAATATTGTGCACGACTTATGGAAATACTCAAGGGTGAAGCTATGAACACTATAAGTATGTTGGAGGGTCCTGACAAGAATAACTATGATGTTGTCAGAGCGGCCTTGTTAAAAAAATACCAACTGGATGAAGACGGTTATCGCCTACGCTTTAAGTCTTTATTGCCAGAGACAGGGAAAGATTTTTCAGACTTTATAGCAAATATTCGCCTTACTTTTTCACGTTGGGTGGAACTTTCAAAAACTGAACATACATACGAAGCCCTCGTGGACTTATTGCTTCGTGACAAAGTCATGTCGTCTGTAAATGCTTCTTTTCTTTCTTTTTTACATGAGCAAAAACCTACAAGCTTGAAAGATATGGAACAATACTGTCGCCAATACGTCACTGCACACCCAAATGTGACTGTTGGCCACTCTGAGGTCAGAGAAGGTTTACCCGTGGCTTCAGCAATAACATATGGTCCTAATTTGCGCCGTAGATCTCTAAGTGCGGATCGCAATGTTGGTAGGAGAGATAGTCGTGATTTTGGACAGTACCAAGGGTGTCCATCACGTAGTAATTCTCCTTCTTCAAGGAACTGGAGACAATTTAATGGTCCTCAACATTTTGGTTCCAACAATTATGGAAATTTTGGAAGGGGTAACTACAATAGAGATTATCAACCCTACAATAATTTTTCTCGAAGACAACAAAATCCATCGAATAGATATTTTGATCAAAGGGGAAATAGTAATCGTGACAATGCTAACTGGGGTTCAAATCAGAACAATAGTTTCAATAGAGGAAATAGCAATGGTTCCAATAGAGATAATAGTCGTAATAGATCGCGATATGACAGTAGATCTCCAAATAATAATAGATCGCATCGCCATGCTAACTCTGCTCAACAAGAGTCCCAGTTTATTAATGATCAAGGTAACAATAATAATAGTGTCCCTAATGCTAATGCTTGCTCTGCTTTTGATTTCGAGAGAGCATCTCAGTGCCCGGAGTGCACAATTTTGTTCCAACCTGCAGCGGTGACTACCTTGAGTTGCGGTCATCCTCTTCCGACTACTCTTCCTGCCTTGTCTGCACACGACGGAAAAGGGTCTCTTACTCTACAGAAGGGATTTGTGAATAATAATTCTGTTTCAGTTCTATTTGATTCTGGATGCACTACTGTTGGGATTAGACAGTCTCTAGTTCATCCATCTTGCGCAACAGGTAAAATGGTGAAATGTGTGACATTCGGTGGGACAGTAGGAGGTTGGGCTTGGGCGCCCGGTTACACCATTTCCTTCTTTCTTCCAAAGACTAGGAGAACTTCGGAGATTTGGCAACACTGGAAAAGAGTCTGTGTTCTGACTATTAAATTTGGCGACCTGGAAGTTCGACAATTAAACGAACAAGGGAAAGTGGCGCAAGTAGCAGCAGAAATGAGGGAATACAAAATCGAGGTTCTGGGAATGTGTGAAACAAAGTGGAAGGGGGTAGACAGGAAGAAACTCATCACAGGTGAATTGGTGCTGTCCTCAGGACATGAAGACGAAAGTTCACACCACAGTGAAGGGGTAGCTCTTATGCTATCTAAAGAAGCACAGAAAGCACTAATTGAATGAGAAGCTGTTGGACCCAGAATAATAACAGCTTCCTTTAAAACAGCTAAAAAGAAAATTCATGTAAATGTCATCCAATGTTATGCACCAACTAATGACAAAGAAGAGTCTGTGAAAGAAGCATTTTATGCTAGACTACAGGAAATTATGGATAAAGTAAAAAGAAGAGACATCACAATTTTGATGGGTGACATGAGTGCAAAGATGGGTACAGTCAACACTGGATTTGAGGGGGTCATGGGAAAACATGGGCTAGGAGTAATGAATGAGAATGGAGAGCTGTTCGCAGGCTTCTGTGCTTCATGTCAACTGGCTATAGGAGGAAGCATGTTTCCACATAAGAGAATACACAAGGCAACATGGATATCACCGGACCATAGAGCAGAAGGTCAGATTGATCATGTATGCATAGACAAGAAGTTTAGATCATCATTGCAGGATGTAAAGGTATATAGAGGAGCAGATGTGGCATCAGATCACCATCTTCTGATAGCCAGGGTGAAGATGAAACTCAAGAGATATGCAGCGATGCAAAATTATAGACAACAGTTTAGTGTAGGACAGCTAGGAAATCGGGAAACGAGAGACGGGTTTGCGGTCACGGTATCCGGCGGGTTCCGGGTGCTCCAGCGGCTGGAGGATGTGGGGAATGCAGAAGACTATTGGCGGCAGGTCAAAATAGTATGGAAGGAGACATGTGAGGAGATGCTGGGGAAGGGGGAGGGACAGCAGAAAGCGTGGATAACAACAGAGGCCATCGATAAGATAAAGGACAGAAAAAACAAGAGGGCGGAGTTGAACACAGGCAGAATCACAATACACGACACCAGAAGTCCTCCATGGGCAGTTCAGCCTATTAATGACGCAATCACTTCTGTTGTATTTCTATCAAGCAGTATAGGCCGAATCCAACAAGACCCTTAGGACCTTAATACTGTGTCCAGTGGGTAGGTTTGGTATTGGTGTCGTGTATTGTGGTTCGCACTATTGACCTGCCATTGAAACATCATTTTTTGATGATGCGTTGATGGCAGAGCGGATAGTGTGATTCGCTTGCATGGCTAGGCGGGGTTGTCGCACGGAAGGTCCAGTGTTCAAATCCTGGGTAAGCCACTCATGTCTGTTGTTTTTCTGTTGTCTGGTGTTCTACTTCTTTATTTCCTGCGAGTGCCTGATAACATACCTTTATATTTGTTTCATATTAATTTCATATTAATTTACTGTTTACAGGCCTCAGGTTTCCCTCCCTTATTTGTAATAAATGTTTGTACAATACCAAACCTACCCACTATCCTGTTCTCACTGTTCTAGTCTACTATCATTTACTGGACACAGTATTAAGGTCCTAAGGGTCTTGTTGGATTCGGCCTATACTGCTTGATAGAAATACAACAGAAGTGATTGCGTCATTAATAGGCTGAACTGCCCATGGAGGACTTCTGGTGTCGTGTATTGTGGTTCGCACTATTGACCTGCCATTGAAACATCATTTTTTGATGATGCGTAGATGGCAGAGCGGATAGTGTGATTCGCTTGCATGGCTAGGCGGGGTTGTCGCACGGAAGGTCCAGTGTTCAAATCCTGGGTAAGCCACTCATGTCTGTTGTTTTTCTGTTGTCTGGTGTTCTACTTCTTTATTTCCTGCGAGTGCCTGATAACATACCTTTATATTTGTTTCATATTAATTTCATAATAATTTACTGTTTACAGGCCTCAGGTTTCCCTCCCTTATTTGTAATAAATGTTTGTACAATACCAAACCTACCCACTATCCTGTTCTCACTGTTCTAGTCTACTATCATTTACTGGACACAGTATTAAGGTCCTAAGGGTCTTGTTGGATTCGGCCTATACTGCTTGATAGAAATACAACAGAAGTGATTGCGTCATTAATAGGCTGAACTGCCCATGGAGGACTTCTGGTGTCGTGTATTGTGGTTCGCACTATTGACCTGCCATTGAAACATCATTTTTTGATGATGCGTAGATGGCAGAGCGGATAGTGTGATTCGCTTGCATGGCTAGGCGGGGTTGTCGCACGGAAGGTCCAGTGTTCAAATCCTGGGTAAGCCACTCATGTCTGTTGTTTTTCTGTTGTCTGGTGTTCTACTTCTTTATTTCCTGCGAGTGCCTGATAACATACCTTTATATTTGTTTCATATTAATTTCATATTAATTTAGAGATGAACAAGCAGGTTTTCGACAAAACAGATCATGTACAGACCAGATAGCCACTTTGAGAATAATAATTGAACAAAGTCTGGAATGGAATTCACCACTATACATCGGATTTGTGGACTACGAAAAGGCATTTGACAGTGTAGACAGAGAATCACTTTGGAAATTGATGAGGCATTATGGAGTTCCCCTGAAGATCATTAATTTAATAAAGAAAACATATGAAGACATGACATGCAGAGTTCTTCATGAAGGACAGCTTACAGAACCGTTTGGGATAAGAACAGGAGTGCGACAGGGATGCCTCTTGTCTCCATTTCTTTTCTTGCTGGCAATAGATTGGGTTATGAGATCATCGACAACACACAACAGAAATGGAATCCAGTGGACTCTGACTAAGCAGTTGGATGATCTGGATTTTGCTGATGACTTGGCTCTTCTGTCCCATAACCGTAATCAGATGCAGGACAAATTGAAAACACTCGATGAGAGGTCACAGCAATTGGGTCTGAAAATACACAGGGAAAAGACAAAAATAATGAGAATAAATGCAGGTAATGATAACAGGGTTGAACTTGAAGAAACACCAATTCAAGATGTAGAATCATACACATATCTTGGCAGTAATATATACAAAGTTGGAGGGACAGACAGCGATATCAAAATAAGAATACAAAAGGCAAGAGGAGCTTTCATTGCATTGGGAAATATATGGAGATCAAGAGAAATAGGATCCAACACGAAAATAAGAATCTTCAACTCAAATGTGAAGTCAGTCCTATTGTATGGCTCGGAGACATGGAGAACAACAAAGACAACAACCAAAAAGCTACAGACTTTCATAAATGGGTGCTTGCGTAGAATAGAGGGATTGAAATGGTATGACAAGGTTACCAACGTGGAACTGATGACAAGAACTAGACAAGTGCCGGTGGAACAAGAGATGAGAAGAAGACGATGGCGATGGATAGGACACACACTGAGGAAACCTGTTGATAGCATTACAAGGCAGTCCTTGTTCTGGAACCCCCAGGGCAAGAGAGGCAGAGGAAGACCAAGAAGTACATGGAGAAGAGAGTTGGAAACAGAGGTGAAAATGATGAGGAAAACGTGGAAAGAACTTGAGATGATGGCACGGGACAGGAGGACTTGGCATGTGTTTGTTGAAGGCCTATGCTCCTTTGGGAGTGTAGGGTTATGAAGAATAGTCCACATTGCCACACCGTTTTTCACTGGTTATATACACGCATGTATGCTCAGAGCGCCTATCGCTGACCTTACTGTCGGACAGATACATGGTATAAAGATATGTACGCCGGTACAAATTGCTGCTTGGAAACGGCAACATAATCTTACTGCCGCCACTATGCCAAAATCTTATCACCAAGTACATTCTGCTAACGCAATACATTCTGCTAATTTAGTGCAATCTTGCAGTGTTGATGATACGATTGTTCATCATGCTAACTTTGGTGCTTCTTTTAGCCCAGTTCGACATACCTCAGTACGTCGTCACTCTAACTTTGATTCTTCTTACTTACTTAGTCGTTCCCCTTCTAACGTGAGGTGTAGAGGTTTGGAAGAGAGAGCGCCAGACTATCCTATCGGCTGTCTTCCCCCTGGCCTGGTTCCATTCTAGTCCTCGGTCCTTCAAAGATTGTCTAATGTTGTCCTCCCAGCGGACTCTGGGTCGTCCTGGGGGTCTGGATCCTTGGCTCTTTGTTTCCCATGCTTGTCGTGGTAGCCGATCTTCTCCCATTCTGCAGACATGACCAACCCATCTTAGTTGGGACTGTTCTATTTGGGTCTGCAGGGGGTGGGATTTTAGGCCTTGACGTAGCGTCTGGTTGCAGACCATGTCTCTTCTTGTTACTTCAACCACCTTCCTCAGATACCTCATTTCTGAGGTTTGGATCTGGCTTTTGTGGGCTGTAGTCATTGCCCATGACTCGCATCCATATGTCAAGACTGGGACATAGGTGGAGCGGTATACAGCCATCTTCGTTTTCTTACCAACCTCTCTCTTGCTGAGGAATCCTCGATTTATGGCTTGAAAAAGTCTCCCAGCTGCTGCTTTTCGAGTGGCCAACTCTTCTTTGATGCTTCCCTTTTGGTCTATAATAGCTCCGAGATATTTAAAGTGGTCGACCTGCTCCAGGACCTGTTCTCCCGGCTTAATCTGATGTGTTCTTTCTTCTCGTGATATCACCATGGATTTTGTTTTAGAACTACTTCTGACCATCCCTTTCTTTTCCAGCTCTTCCTTCAAGACTTGCAGGTTGGATTGGAGATGTGCCTCTGATTTAGCAATCAGGGCAACATCATCAGCAAATGCCAGGTCTGAAATACATATCTGTCTCATCTTCCAGTACCCCACTGAATACTTTCTTGTTCTCTCCTTACATTACTTGATAACATCGTCCATGAGGAGTATGAAAAGATAAGGTGACAGGATATCACCTTGTCTTACACCAGTGGTGGTCCTGAACTCTTCTGACTTATGGTTTGCTGTCCTCACATAATTCCTGCAAGACTTGTAGAAACTCTATATAGCATGAATCAGAGGTGCTGGAATGTTCTTCCTTGCCAAACAGTCCCAAAGTTTGCTCCAGGGGACCCTGTCAAACGCCTTTTCCAGATCTATGAAACAAAGATGGATCTCACTCTTATACTCAAGGGCCTTTTCACTTAGCTGTCCGAGTGTGAAGATTAGGTCTTGAGTACTTCGGTTTGCTCGGAATCCGCACTGGACCTCATCCAATTGTGGCTCAGCTAGGCGTCGGAGTCTCTGCTCTAGGATTCTAGAGTAGATTTTACCAGGGACACTGAGAAGGGATATGCCTCTATCGTTTCCACATTGTCGATTGTCACCCTTTTTGAAAATTGGTGTTATGATGGCAATCTCTCAATCCTTTGGTATGGTCTTGTTGCACCATGCTGCCTGTAGGACCCTTAAGAGTAATAGGTCGCCTGATGCTCCCATGTACTTAACCATTTCTGGTGTTATACCACCATGCCCTGCTGCTTTGCCCATCTTGATTTTCTCCAGTGCTGCCTTCAGTTCTTCCATCTTTATGTCATCTTCATGACCATTTGTTTCATCTTCTGTGCTAGTGGTTATCATTTCTGATGCTTGACCTTGCTCACCATCAAGGAGTTCTGAGAAATATTCTTTCCATCTTTCCATTACTTCCTTCGGGGCAGTAAGCAATTTGCCTTGATTGTCCTTTATAAATTTGAGAGGGCATTGTTTTTTCTTCCTCATGTTCTTTAGGGTCTTATAGAACAATTTCTGGTTGTCTTGCGCATCTTTTTCTAGCTTTTCTCCAAATTCTTCCCAGGACTTCTGTTTTGCTGCTAGCACTTTGTTCTTTGCTTCTGTTCTGAGTGTCACATATTCTCTATATTTTTCTATTTGTCATGTTGTGTTTTTAGCTCCTAAGTATTGTTTCCATGCAATTTTCTTCTCTCTTATTTTCTCTTTGACTTCCTCTGTCCACCAAGGTGTCCTCTTTCTCTCGTTCCCAAGTTGGACTTCATCACATGCTTCTGCAGCAGCTGTCTTTATGATGTCCTTGAATTTAGCCAGAGGGTTTCCAAGTCATCAGGTTGTTCTTCTGTGTTTCTGACCGCTGTAGCAATAAGCCCCCGATATCTGGTCTTAATTTCTGGCTCTTTCAGCTTGTAGGTCTTAATGCTCATTTCTTTCGTTCGTTTACTTGGTTTCTTGCGTGATGCTGGGCAGTTCTTAGGCTGAGCAACTCTTTCAGTTGTTCTTTTGATTGTAAGCAGGTAGTGATCACTTCCAATCTCTGGCCCCCTCCAGACTCTAGCATCCCGGACATATTTGAATGAGCTCCTCCTAACAATGGCATAGTCGATCATTGACTTCTCATTCTTTGTTGGTTAACACCTAGTGTATGCATGTATGCGCTTATGGGGGAATTTTGTGTTGGTAATGATCAGATTCTGCTTACTGCAGAATCTGAGGAGTCGCTTTCCATTGTCATTGAGAGTATCTTCTCCATATCTTCCGATAATTCCACCCCATCTAGCATGGTCATTTCCAACTCTGGCATTGAAATCTCCGAGCACGATAATCTCATCAAAGCAGTCATCCACTGTCCTTTGAAGGAGCTCGAAGAATTCATCCTTGACCTCTGCTCTCTCATCCTCATTTGGCACATACACTATGACCAGGTTGACTATGGTTTCTCCTTCTTTTAGTTTTACAACCATAATGCGCTCCGAGACAAAGTTCCATCCCTTGATACTATCTTTCTGGTTTTTGGCCACAATGCAACCCCCGCCCCCTTTAGCTCTTTCAGATGTGGGTACCCCATTGTATAGCAGCGTGTTGCCATCGAGATCCATGACTCCTTGTTCCTTTTTCTTTGTTTCGGTAATAGCCAGGATTTTTAGTTTTGCTTTCCTCATCTCTTCCACCAGCTCCTCTTCTTTCCCATTTATATTTCTTGTGTTCCAAGTTCCATAAGTCGTAGTCCGTAGTCCGTTCCAGTTCGTCGCCTTTAGAATCAGTCCGGCTTTCTCTCTTATATTTCGTGTAATCATAGTTTAAAGCAAACAGGTGATTGGCCTGTTGTGCCTTTGCATGGTGGAGGGGCTGCCTCTTTACGGCCTCCATGCAGGCCGCCCTCCTCCTTTTTCATCCGGGCTTGGGACCGGCATAGGCGGAGTTCGATTCTTCTTTAACAACTATTATAGAAGAAGATCCTTCAGTTTTGTCTGATACACACACTTATTTTATAGCTGCGACTGAATCTACATCCAACCACGTTGATTGCAACTTCTTTGCTGCAACGACTAGCGTTTTCTTTGCCACATGTACGGACTTAGTTGTTAGTACATATATGTACCTTATGAGTTTCTTTAGCTTTCTTGCTGGACCGGTTAGCTCGGTATCTTGGTCTTTTACGACTTTTTGTCGCACTCACTGCGCTCCTTTTAAACTTCGACGTTGGTCCAAGTTTACTACTGTATGCTTTTACATCTTTAGTGTATGTTTCTTGCTATTTTCTTTGCCCAATACACAGAATGTGACTTCGGTTCAGCCTTTGAAACATACGCCTTTGTCAACTGCATTTCCTTTGTCTTGCGCAAAATCCCGGATTGTCAGCCATCATGATACTCTTAGTCATCATTACCATCTTTTAGATTTGCCTTTTTACGTGGGTATCATTTGTATATTCACGACTTTATTATACATTAACGCACACTGGTATTACATTTTTATGACCCTGTTTAATTCAGGAATTTGGTTTAGTATGAGCTTCTTTCTCTGTTACCTTTTCGCGAGTAACGTAGGAAGGTTTGACTGAAATCGTACAGGGGTCGGAAGTTTACACGGCCACATTTGATAGATTAAAATTAAAATTGACTGTTGTATTTCATAAAATCCTACCTTTACCAAATAGAGATTTTCATTTGTGTTTTTTTCACAGCGACGGCTTTGCGATGAGAGTCAGAGCTGCTATACTGATTGAGTAGGCTGGGGTATTGATCGCTAGATTTGCTGTTCCAGTGAAACCAGTCGGCAGTTTGACGTCACACTAGATGTTTTTGGTATCTTCATATACATAAATTCGTTCAAGACCTCTGGAGATAGTAGATAGTATTGTATTTTAGTATAGTATAGTACATTATATACCAACGGGCTGATCACCCGTTTGCCAGACACTTCGATTACGGAAACAACGGCAAATGGGTTGATTTGCCATTGCCCTAAAGACGCCACTAGGCGTGATGGGAAACAATGGCAAAGAAAACCTATCTGCTGTTGCCCTAAGACGCCACTAGGCGTAATGGCCACTGACTGCTTTGACGGTCGGTGGCTAAGGACAGAAGAAGAAGTACATTATATAGTATTGTATTAGGATATGGCATAATTTCTTTACGATAGTATGTAGGTTCATCTTTATGCACCGTTTCATTACCATATTTTTTTTTATGTGACTGTGTTCTGATAATGCATCATTTCATTACCATGTCGTTCTTATGATACTGTGTTTTGATAAACGTTGAGCTTATGACAATTGTAATGATGATACTATTTCTATTTGACTTATCATTACATTTCGGTGTTGTACATTTTTTTTTGAAAAAAAAAATGAGGACAAGAAAAAAAAAAAACAAGTATTTTTTCTGACATTGAGATGTATTTTTTTTTTCTTTACCCAGCGCTTGATTGTGCGCTAGAAAATGTGTTTTTCTGACATTGTATGTATTTTTTCTTTGCCCAGCGCTTGATTGTAGGCTAGGGGTAACTACGCATAGCGATATTGTTAATTGATGTCTATAATGAGTTCATCATTGGTACTTTATAAGTTGATTAACTTGGTTATCATGCACATTATGTTATTTTTTAAATGGTAACTAGTTATTTGTATTTTGATATAAATATGCATTGTGTAACTTATTGTTTACCATGATATATCATTGTCTGCTCATTCTTCTTGTACTTCATCTGCTCTTTTCACTTTTCATTTATGATAGCATAGCTAGTCTATACTTGATATACTTCATATTTCTTTGAATTTGTTGATCTTCGTATCCTTATCTCATTATCTTTCTATACTTCATTTTCTTTTACTTTACACTTACTTCTATCCCTCTTTTGTTCTTTTATGGTAACATGACTTAACATAGGGTAATCTTTATGTGGAGATATTAGGATTGCATCGACCTCAATTTTTTTTGTTCGATGTAATTTTTTCCAAACAAAAATGATCATATCATTTTTCCCCCGGGGGTCGGTGTAGTCTGTTAAGTCATATTTTAATTAAGGGGAGTTAAGTGTTTAAGACTCGTGTGTACGGGTCGGATTTTTGTACACACACTTTTTGAACACAGCTCTTTTGACTAGCTGTTAGTTTGCTTTTTAAAAATAGGATAAAGAAACTGTCGAACGTACTATGAATTAGTTTTGGGGGGAAAGGCGGATGAATTCTGTTCACATCTCAAGCTGCGAGTTTGCGCTTGAATGAATTGGGTACTGAGCTGTTTTAAGCAGCGGATTTTTTGTGACAGTATTTGGCTGGCAGAGCTTGAAAATGGACGCGTTACCCTTTTTGCTAGTGTGTCCCAGCATATATTCTTTTGGTGAAAGGAATATTTGATAATTGTAGAATGTACTTTAATGAGGATATTATGAGGGCACGGATTGTACAGGCCATTATTCCATATCCATATTCTGTGATGGATTGTTTTTGCAGTTAGATAGTGTGTTGAAGAGAATGTTGTTTTCTCCCAGGGAACTTGTTATTCAAAGCAACGGATTTCGTTGGCTTGTTAATGCATTGTATTCATATTGATAACTGGAATGATATTTTTGCTGTACTATTATGAGATGAAATATGTGCTGCTATGTCCTGCAGCCTATTCATCTATTTGCTGATTCATGTTTCCTGATGGATATTTTGTGCTTAATGCCCATGATTTGCTGTGGTGGTTTATGCAACCGTCGTTATGGATTTACTTACATGTTGCTTCATGAGTATGCTGTGAATTGTCTTGCTATGATGTCTACGTGACCGTCTCGTCAACAAACTGTATAACGTTGCCAGGTCTTACAACATTTCCTGACTTCTACGTTGCCTGGTGTGAGTGACTTATCATAGACACACTTAAAGAACCTATACACATTCGCGTATGTCATTTTTCTATAGTCACACACCTGTCGGCCATCCGTAAGCCGGACTTATGCTGATCGCCATTTATCAGCGAAAGTAATAATAACATTTATCTTATTGATGACCCCACCAGTATCTTCCATCAAATAAACCTTTAACAGCCACCCTCTATTTCTCTTGCCCCGGGAACTCTGGAACAAGGACAGTATTGTAATTTTATCAGTTGACCTGCTCATGGTGTGTCTTATCCAGCTCCAACATCTTTTCCTGATCTTTTGTTCCGCTGGTACTTGTCTGATTCTTTCCATCCATTTCATATTGGTGATCTTGCGTCAATGTCAGTTCTTCTATCCTGTGCAACTATCTATGTACGAGAGTCCGTACCAATGTAATTTACTTTACTGGACTCAATTACTTACTTACATAGTCATCCCTCTTCTAACGTGAGGTGTAGAGGTTTGGGGGAGGGAGAGCCATATTATCCTTCTGGCCTGGTTCCAATCTTTTACTGGACTCATGCATTTGTTAAAGCGTTTGTCGTGTCTACTTTTCTTGTTATCGATGGTGTCGTAGATTTCCGATAGGAGAATTAAGACTAGGTTTGGTCCCTTCTGAATAGGTTTGAATAGGTGATAGACTCAGTGAGAGTTTGTGAAAGGTAATAGAATTTCCACCCACGTGAGATGATAGATTTGATATAGTGGCTGTCTCTGAAAGCGAAAAGAATTCTTCTCTCTCTCACCTATCTTCTACAACAGTTGTTACAGCGTCAGACAGACTACACCAATATACATATTACGTATATTTCTATCACTCACAGGCACGCACATACACGTGACGACAGGTAAACACACAGACGTGGGAAAACTATAACAATGATATATATATTATCTAGAACGAGCTGACCAAACACGATTATTAAGTTCAAGAGCGATTTTATTATCAGGAAAAATCGGCTCACAACATCAAAGAAAGTACATCAAGGAAAATACATATACACATAGTCATAAAAAATCAAGGAAATGTTGCAAGGATGATAGCCCCGTTATAGTGTTAACTCTAGGTTTAGCCCGGCCCCGTTAAGAGAACAGATTTTGGCGCCCGAGTCACAGATACATAGGGTTTGAGTCTAAGAGTTGTCTTTGTTTTATCTCGTAATTATATGCACAGAGTTTGAAAAAAATCTGATTTAACCTAAGACAAAAACACAAGAACTCTAGCCTTAGCAACAAATTATGCAGATTGAAAAAAAACAAATAGGACAGCAACAGGGTGTCAAAGATATAATAGTGAAAAATATCACTCAAACCAGCGTACACTCATTCATTCCGCCATGGCTTCTCACACTAGTACTCACGACTTTGCTTGCTGCCTCTTGGAACACATTGATTTTAGATTTTCACACAGACTCAAAAAATGCAGTCTACTGCCAAGAAGTCCCCAGTTCCAAAAGACCTGTTTAACTTGGAGTCTCCGGGAACGACTACTTGGGTATGCAAATTTGTTCAAATGTCTGATTAAGTCACCTAACAATTATTCCAGGCGCGGGAGTTAACAGAGCACAGTGTCAATAGCGTAGGTTTCTAAAAAAAATGATGAATGTCAGGTCGGTGCCTTCCCTCAGTATAGGATTCACTTTAGTCACACCACAGATTTGTCCACAAGATATAATCTAGTCGGGAAATGATTGTTAATATTCACGCCGCCAGGCAGCAAATTATATAGAGTTTCTAGAAGAAATTAAGTGCTGGCTCCAAGGTCCAGTATTTATCATTACAGTCTTTGAAAACCCGTTATAGGGATATTAGTATTTCTGTCTAACTTGCACCGTCAGATCAGTGTTACTTGAGAAAACCCACGTGGTTCAAAATAAGGACTGTCTATTTCTTCACAAGTATGGAAACTACTACTAGGTGCTGGTAAAGTTAGGGTCACCCCAAAACTTTCACTGTGTGGAGGAAAAATAACACATATAATATAATAAACAGAATCTGTACTGGTTATAACTTTCATTTAAACTTGCAAGCAGAGAGCTTTGCTTATCATTTAAACTTCCCGTGACGTAAGTTATATTTAAAAATCAGCAATCCTCATGAATTTAGGAACACGTGCGTATCCCGTCATCATTCATGAGGCTAGATTCTAGAGTTTATACGTTAGTTTAGAAAATTACACTCGACTGAGTATTAGCAGTTAAATTAAATTCCTAAATAGCTACAATTGCCGTTTTAAGCTAGAAATTAAATTAGTCTGCTTTCCACTGAATGCTTCCCTAGAAAATATAATAGCCTACCACTTTATTTCTCTTCTGCGCTAAAGAAATAGATTTAAATGAATTAAGCGATTTAACACTTTAACACTCACAAAATCTATATATCTATCATATTAATTACCTCAACCACAGAATTACAGGTAGTCGCACAACTTAAGAATAAAAATGCTGAAAATATTTCTGGAAGTCTAGAAGTTCGACAAATTGCCGAAACAAACTGAGATCTTCGCTAACAGCTATTCTGTTTTTTCGAGCGACCTATCTACTGTGGAGTCTATGAGCGAGAATGAAATTAAAGTTTCAAACTTGGCCAATATCTTAAAATCAGACAAAGGGCCCAAACTTATTTCGCCAAGCGAAATTATCTCCCCTACTCCCAACATTTACGTCCGCTTAACGCGTGTCGTAACTGTCACCTACTGACCACGATGTACGCGTGTCAGTTTCAAATCCCAGACAGCCTGACTCCATTGCCCAAGTGAGCGCCGTGTCAGTTTGGGATTTTCCAGCCAAATGTCTGGATACTGCCGGTGCAGATGTAAAGTATCACACCTCACCGGGACTAATGCCGAGAAGAAGCTCGCGCGCTCGGTGAGAATGTAGACGATTTGCTACGTCCTGTGTTCAGCGAACCGACTTATCACGCCTTATGACGCCCTGCAGCCCTGACATCTACGTAATATCGTCCTAGCGCGATTCTCAGTTTAAGAGAAAGGAAAAAGGTAAAGTTTGCGAATTATATGAGAATAATATTCGCAAAACGAATGGATGAAAAATATACAGGAAAAATGAAATACAGAGATAATAAAAGAGAGAATTTGGTGAAAGAATAGGAAGAAAATGTAGGAAATTAAATGAATATAAACCCTACGTGACAGAGCCTCCCCCCTTTAAGATATGGAAGCACTCCATGTCTACGTTATGGAGTTTAATTTCCTATAACCGTAGCTTCGGGGTGTCTGTCTTCTTCCCTCTCCTCTTCCCCCTCCATCTCTGTCCAATTCCTACTCAAGTCCACTCCTCAAAGTTTCCTTCCCCTGGAATGTCTCATATGCGCGCTTGAAAGAGCGTCGCCGCTTCTGACATTTTTGAAAGATTTCCTGTGATAGCGGTGGAATATCCCTGCCACTATCGTCATCTTCGTCAGTTTTGGCGATCGTCAGGAGATGGTCGGAGGTTGGCACTGGTTTTTCCAAGTATCTCTTTAAGAGATTTAAATGGAAAACCTTCTCCTTTCCTTCAATAGAGATCTGGTAGTTAGCCTTAGAAATCTTTTTCAGGACGGTAAACGGCCCTTGCCATCCGATCTTCAGTTGGTTGTTCTCAGTAGGGAGCAACACCAAAACTTTCTCTCCTGCTTCCAGTTCTCTCTCTTCCGCGACTTTCCTGTATCGGTTAGCGTGCTTTGTGCGAGCTCGCTTAAAGTTAGTCGTTGCTAGGTCCCACCCTAGTTTCAACCTTTCCTTTAAAACCGACACATATTTACTTGCTGAGACGACTGTCTCATCCGCCTTCTCGTCTGTCAGAGACTGAAGTAAGGCTTCAAGCGGGCCCTTAATGGGTCTGCCGAATAAGAGTGTAGCTGGCGGAAATCCTGTGGAAGTATGAGGAGATTCTCTGTAGCCAAATAATGCTGCAGGAATACAGAGATCCCAATCTTCAGGTTTCACTTGTGCCAGCTTACTTAGCATCATGGTGAGGTTTCCATTAGCACGTTCCACGAGCCCATTTCCGCTCGGAGTATATGGCTTAGTGTGGATGTGCTGGGTCCTCAAGATCTTAACGATCTCATCCATCAACAGGTTTCGGTATGGAGATCCATTATCCGTCAACACTTGCTGCGGGAATCCCAACCGAGTGAAAATCTGCACGAGGGCTTCTGCGACATGCTTGGCATCTGCGCATGTTAGCGGGATAGCTTCTGCCCATAAAGTGCATGTATCGACTAAGGTCAGGATGAACCTGTTCCTTCTTTTAGTCCTTTCGAAAGGCCCTAAAATGTCGATCACAACCCGTTCGAATGGTGTTCCCATTATTGGCATTTCACCCATGTGGACTGGGGGTGTCCGTTGCTTGGGTGGTACCCGTTGGCACTGGGCACAGGATTTGACATATCTGATAATATCAGTATTTTACTCCTGGCCACCAATAATGAGTGGTTATACGTTGGTTTGTGGCGTTCTGTCCCATATGTCCGCTAAAGGGAAGAGAGTGCCCCATTTCTAGGATTTGGCTTCTGTACTGTTTCGGTACTAGGAGCTGGTTGTAACCTTGGTCAGGCTTGCCCGTTCTCCGATAAAGTACGCCATCCTCAGAAAAAATGTCCCCGTGCTGTTTGGGTTCCTTAGCCATGGGCAGTTTCCTAAAGCAGGGTGCCAAAGTAGGGTCCTTGTATTGCGCTTCTTTAAGTTCCATAGGTAACAAATTTGGCGCAGGCTCCCGTTCCTTCTTGGTTTGCCCTCTTGTAGTTACTGCTGCCACAATCGGCTCTTCCGGTTTCCCAATACACACGTATCTCCCGCCAAGTATGACTGGGTAGATGGGATCATCCATAACAGCCGCTTTGATCACACCTCTGACAAAGTCAGAGTGTATCTCCACCAATGCGATGGGAAGCGCTGTAGGTGCATCACTCTTACGAACTCCACAAAGTTGGACGGTCTCTGCTGTCTCTTGACCGGGTTTGACCAGGTTTCTGGCAACAATGCAATCGTAAGAAAGCCCCGTGTCAAATAAGCAAGAAGTTTGAGAACCGTTCAAAGTAACAGTACCTCGCGTTGAGGGTCTATCCCCAACAGGTTGGGAATCACTGTCAATAATTCCGCCTTGCGAGACTGTCAATAAGCATCCGATGCGTTTCGGCTCGGTGTGCTCGGTCTGATCATATGTCCCGTGCTCAGGGGTTCTCCCTTTGCCACCTTGTCCTTTCTGGCTACGCTGCCATGTAGGGCGGTCGGGTTGATCAGACTGTTTGGGGTGGTTGGGGTACTTGTTCTTGTAGAACTTGGATTTTTCAGGAGGGGGGTTTTGAGGTCCAGTTTCTCTGTGGTTGTTTTGGTTAGAAGCCTGAGAAGATTGCTCTAGGTTATGTTTTCGAAAATGCTCCTCTGTCGGTTTCCGCTTTGTGGCCGGTAGTTCAGCCAGCGCATTGTGATAACGCTCAGACTTTTCCAAAATGTCTTCAAGTTTTTCTGCCCCCTGCTCAGCGAGAAATCTCCGGGTATCAGCAGACAAAGTGTTCTTTATTTGTTCAGTTAGAACAAGTTCCTCAAGACCTTCATAGGTAGAGGGGAGCTGCGAAAGCTCAAGGCACTTTGTTAGATATCCCTTAAGACGAGATGAGAACTGGTGAAAAGTTTCAGAATTCTCTTTCCGGCTGTTGCGAAACAGTTGCAAAAACTTGCGAGCGTTCATTTCAAAGCGCTCCAGTAACGCTTTCTTCAACACATCGTAGTCGTCTTGTTGGCTACTTTCCAGCTTAGAATAAACATCATAAGCAGAACCTTTTAGGGCCTGGGAAAGTTTCATATTCCAACGCGACCTCTCTAACCCGTACAGAGTTGCAATTTTCTCAAATTTTTCTAACCATGTGTCAATCTTCTCATTTGGACAAGGAAAAGATTCAAGAGTGAAAGACATAGCATTTAGTTGAAGAGATTGAGTGTTAGCAGGGTCAGTTAAGGAAGAATGAGGAGAAGACTCTCCATTGCTGGAGGTAGAGGCAGCACCACGGCTTTGGAACTCTAGAGTCTTAAGCGCCAGCTCATGCTGTCGTCGTTGCTCATTTTCTCTTTCCTCATGCTGTCTCTCCTTCTCTCTCTTCTCTCTTTCTCTCATGCTGCATCCTGCGAATTTCCATTTCCTCGTCCATCTTCTTCTGCTGCAGTGCTTCGGCTGCTTCTTCTTTCCTCCTTAGTTCTTCTTTTTCCTCTTTAGCTTCAGCTGCTTTTCTCTCCGCGTCATATCTCTCAAGTTCGTCCCTGACAAAAGCTTTCGCTTCCTCTCCTTCCAGTCCCTCCTCTCTCGCTTCGTCCCTGAGAAGTTGTCTAAGCTTTGCCCTCTCGGCCATATTATGTCAGTGACTGAGACACGTGGAGATAGAAAATAGGAAAAAGAATAACCTGGTTCCTACCACTTACGAGAAAAAAAAAATTTTTTTTCCCAAAAAATCAAAAGATGATATATTTAACCCTGGGATACCTCCTCCAAAATAAAATCTAACTATCGCTGCTATTATCGGCAATAAAGCACTCAATGCAAAACACGACTACGCCAAATAAATGGTAGTTAAGATTACAACTGAAAAATAAGTTGCTACAGTGGAAAAGCAAAAGAATATTGCAAAAATTAAAGAGAAAAATAATCCCTTAATTTTTTAAAAATCCACTATAAGTTCGCCCCTGAAGTCAGATCGGGTAAGGGAGGGAATTAATCTGGACAAAAAAGTCCGAAACACACTCCTTAACTTAGTTCAAACGCCGTTCTGCCTCAGTACCCAGTGAATGTTATACACTCACCACTTTACCAGCATTTAGTATTACAATCAGCAGTTAACATATATCCCGACAAAATCAACCTGTAACCAAAATGTATATTATTCAAAGATGCTGTGGAAAAAAAAACTTATTAGTTTGTGTGGTCAGCACGCCCGTAAACAGATCGCTAGTCTAGGGGGTAATTATTTTTAAAAAAGATACACAACTCACAAGACATCACACTCTTACTCTATTACAGAATAAGAATCTTAAATACAAAATCCAGATAGACGAGTCCACGTTTGTCGTACTCGTCTTCCTATTCTAAGTTCAAAGACCGGAAACGAGCCCTCATTTGTTTGTCGTAGATTTCCGATAGGAGAATTAAGACTAGGTTTGGTCCCTTCTGAATAGGTTTGAATAGGTGATAGACTCAGTGAGAGTTAGTGAAAGGTAATAGAATTTCCACACACGTGAGATGATAGATTTTGATATAGTGGCTGTCTCTGAAAGCGAAAAGAATTCTTCTCTCTCTCACCTATCTTCTACAACAGTTGTTACAGCGTCAGACAGACTACACCAATATACATATTACGTATATTTCTATCACTCACAGGCACGCACATACACGTGACGACAGGTAAACACACAGACGTGGGAAAACTATAACAATGATATATATATTATCTAGAACGAGCTGACCAAACACGATTGTTTAGTTCAAGAGCGATTTTAATATCAGGAAAAAATCGGCTCACAACATCAAAGAAAGTACATCAAGGAAAATACATATACACATAGTCATAAAAAATCAAGGAAATGTTGCAAGGATGATAGCCCCGTTATAGTGTTAACTCTAGGTTTAGCCCGGCCCCGTTAAGAGAACAGATTTTGGCGCCCGAGTCACAGATACATAGGGTTTGAGTCTAAGAGTTGTCTTTGTTTTATCTCGTAATTATATGCACAGAGTTTGAAAAAAATCTGATTTAACCTAAGACAAAAACACAAGAACTCTAGCCTTAGCAACAAATTATGCAGATTGAAAAAAAACAAATAGGACAGCAACAGGGTGTCAAAGATATAATAGTGAAAAATATCACTCAAACCAGCGTACACTCATTCATTCCGCCATGGCTTCTCACACTAGTACTCACGACTTTGCTTGCTGCCTCTTGGAACACATTGATTTTAGATTTTCACACAGACTCAAAAAATGCAGTCTACTGCCAAGAAGTCCCCAGTTCCAAAAGACCTGTTTAACTTGGAGTCTCCGGGAACGACTACTTGGGTATGCAAATTTGTTCAAATGTCTGATTAAGTCACCTAACAATTATTCCAGGCGCGGGAGTTAACAGAGCACAGTGTCAATAGCGTAGGTTTCTAAAAAAAATGATGAATGTCAGGTCGGTGCCTTCCCTCAGTATAGGATTCACTTTAGTCACACCACAGATTTGTCCACAAGATATAATCTAGTCGGGAAATGATTGTTAATATTCACGCCGCCAGGCAGCAAATTATATAGAGTTTCTAGAAGAAATTAAGTGCTGGCTCCAAGGTCCAGTATTTATCATTACAGTCTTTGAAAACCCGTTATAGGGATATTAGTATTTCTGTCTAACTTGCACCGTCAGATCAGTGTTACTTGAGAAAACCCACGTGGTTCAAAATAAGGACTGTCTATTTCTTCACAAGTATGGAAACTACTACTAGGTGCTGGTAAAGTTAGGGTCACCCCAAAACTTTCACTGTGTGGAGGAAAAATAACACATATAATATAATAAACAGAATCTGTACTGGTTAAAACTTACATTTAAACTTGCAAGCAGAGAGCTTTGCTTATCATTTAAACTTCCCGTGACGTAAGTTATATTTAAAAATCAGCAATCCTCATGAATTTAGGAACACGTGCGTATCCCGTCATCATTCATGAGGCTAGATTCTAGAGTTTATACGTTAGTTTAGAAAATTACACTCGACTGAGTATTAGCAGTTAAATTAAATTCCTAAATAGCTACAATTGCCGTTTTAAGCTAGAAATTAAATTAGTCTGCTTTCCACTGAATGCTTCCCTAGAAAATATAATAGCCTACCACTTTATTTCTCTTCTGCGCTAAAGAAATAGATTTAAATGAATTTAGCGATTTAACACTTTAACACTCACAAAATCTATATATCTATCATATTAATTACCTCAACCACAGAATTACAGGTAGTCGCACAACTTAAGAATAAAAATGCTGAAAATATTTCTGGAAGTCTAGAAGTTCGACAAATTGCCGAAACAAACTGAGATCTTCGCTAACAGCTATTCTGTTTTTTCGAGCGACCTATCTACTGTGGAGTCTATGAGCGAGAATGAAATTAAAGTTTCAAACTTGGCCAATATCTTAAAATCAGACAAAGGGCCGAAACTTATTTCGCCAAGCGAAATTATCTCCCCTACTCCCAACATTTACGTCCGCTTAACGCGTGTCGTAACTGTCACCTACTGACCACGATGTACGCGTGTCAGTTTCAAATCCCAGACAGCCTGACTCCATTGCCCAAGTGAGCGCCGTGTCAGTTTGGGATTTTCCAGCCAAATGTCTGGATACTGCCCGGTGCAGATGTAAAGTATCACACCTCACCGGGACTAATGCCGAGAAGAAGCTCGCGCGCTCGGTGAGAATGTAGACGATTTGCTACGTCCTATGTTCAGCGAACCGACTTATCACGCCTTATGACGCCCTGCGCCCTGACATCTGCGTAATATCGTCCTAGCGCGATTCTCAGTTTAAGAGAAAGGAAAACGGTAAAGTTTGCGAATTATATGAGAGTAGTATTCGCAAAACGAATGGATGAAAAATATACAGGAAAAATGAAATACAGAGATAATAAAAGAGAGAATTTGGGTGAACAAATAGGAAGAAAATGTAGGAAATTAAATGAATATAAACCCTACGTGACAGATGGCAGCATCCTCCCAGATCTATATGTCGATTTCAGCTGTATACACCTCCTCTTGACTCTCGTCACATTCACTCCTCCCCTGCGACGACAATATTTGTCAGTGACTAATATTTTAAAGAAGTACTGTAAAAAGTGAACCTCATCAGCAAGTGTATCAATATAAGTGTATACTCTGCAACACTGGTGCCTAGTTGTGTTTACAACTACTAAAGTCATTACAGACCCCCAGATACATCTCAGCTGTTACTGTGTATCATTAAAAGCGAAATATACAATAGTAATTCAAAGTTTTACTGCACTAATATATGAACCTTAACACGATTATGTGACAAAGTACAGGGGAAACCGCATAATATAAAATAGTGTGAATTTTCGTTACATCCAATATTGTGTATACAGTTAATCCACCTCAATGTTTATGGTAATCTGGAATTAATATATGCATGTTTCTCCTGATTAAGATGGTTTGGCCATGTCTGCAGAATGGGAGAAGATTAGCTGCCACGGCAGGTATGGGAGGCTAAGAGCCAGGGATCCAGACTTCCAGGACAACTCAGAGTCTGCTGGGAGGACAACATTAGACAATCTCTGAAGGGACTAGAATGGAACCAGGCCAGGAGGAAGACAGCCGATAGGATAGTATGGCGCTCTCTCTTCCAAACCTCTACACCTCATGGTAGAAGAGGAACAACTAAGTAAGTAAGTATGTATGTTCTTCCTGGCTAAAATGTTTACCTTGTCTCTGAATGAAAAAATTGGTAACTTTTCCCGAAACTCTTCACTCTTTTAAACTTTTCGCTTCTGAAGTAATAGTGGCGTAACTGTCAACGTTTAACAAGAAATTCTTAAGTGTGCCAAATTGTCACCATTGGTTACTTTTAAGAATTATCATTACAATCATCACTTCTGCATCTAGTGAAGGCTGTGGCGTACTAAAGGGGGATGCAAAAGGGGGCGGTTCGCCCCGGGTGACAATCAGGAAGGGGGTGCCATCTGACACTATTAAGATAGTTTCTGTTACTGTTACAATTATTACTGTTAAAATGTTATAGTTACTGTTAAAAGTGGCAAGAGAACAGTTGGGCGACCGCAGCTGAGGTTCAAAGATGTGTGCAAGAGAGACATGAGGGCACTGGACGTAAATCCAGCAACCTGGGAGGATGTTGTTATTATTACTGTTACAAATTCCCTTGAAAGATAATTGGTCCAACCGCATTTTTCCTCTATTAAGCTAAAATACTTAAGCAATGGTTGCCAAACTTCAACATCAAGTATATTAAAAGTTAATGACATGTTTTTTTTTCAAGAATGATGATAATATTATGGTACTACTATGTTATGTGAAGATTTTCGCAAACGATCATTGGACAATGTACACATATAATCCAACTTAAAAAAAAAAACCAAGGGTGACTTAGTAGTAACTTGAGTGCGAGCCTTTTGATTATCTATACGAAATTCTAATGACAGAAGAAAGCTCAGAGAGACCAGGAGCTATCTTCTCAGATGCGCTGTCAGTGATTACAACGCTGAAAAGTCAAAGTAATGCTGAACTGGATGACCTAAGAGTAACACTTCACAGACTATGTCAGCAGTACAAAAGAGTCGTGATACAATGGATCCCTTCTCACTGCAACATCCCTGGAAATGTAGAAGCTGACAGATTGGCAAAGGAAGGGGGAAAACTTCCTCAACTTGACACAAATATAACCTATGAGGAGTCCAAGAGTTTTATCAAGCGCAGGTACAGGCACAAGTGGGAAGAAGAGTATCCAGGCCACACACAAAAATGATCCGTATTACCAGCTCAGCAGAAGTGAACAAGTGGTAATCTTCAGACTTCGCACAGGTCATAACAGATTGAGATGCCATCTATTCAACAAATTAAAGATAGGAACTACTGATGAGTGTGACTGTGGCACCGATAAAATGACTGCCGAACATCTGCTTCAAAGGTGCCCAACATATGAGGAACAGAGAAAACGCATACGGCCATCACCAGTACCATTCCTGGAGAAAATCTACGGAGATATCAACAGCCTCAGGCTGACCACTGCTTTCTTTGAACTTATTCAAGTTGACATCTGAGGGTGAACGAAGAAGAAGAAGAAGATTACCTATACTGTATAATAAATGCATAAAGGAACGGGATTCAACACTAACATTCATTCATGACTCTTCAGCTCCCAAGGGAACATAGGCCTTCAATAAATTCATGCCAAGACCTCCTAGCACGTGCAATCAGTTCGAGGTCTTTCCGTATCATCCTTATTTTCGTTTCTGTCTTCAGCTATATTCTCCGTGCGTTGTTGGGTCTACCTCTACCATGAGGGTTTCAGAACAAGAACCCTAACAACCAACCATAAACCCATAACCATGTATAGCCCTCTTCAAAAACAAAGCCAGTATACAAAGATGTGACACATCCGTAAGTTACAACGGATTTTGAACAAAAAACAACATCATAATTTAAAAGGACGTGCAACACAACTTGACAAAAATTCTTCATTTAACAGAAAAAAATGAGTATACTATTAATTACAAAAATAGCACATGCTTCAATGGAATGCTTCGCCATTGGTACGTCCTCATATGTTTTATCTACAGACTGTCCAACATATGAGAATGGCATATTTCAAGCAGAGCATAATTTACAATGATTTCTAATACTGATAAAAGGAATATCTAAGCCTGTAATGAACCCCTTGAGGAGTAATAGTTGTGCTAAATTCAAGAACATAATAACAATCCCAAAAAATATTCACTAACATTCAAATGTAACTCTAGATTCTCAGACACAATTTTGTCAGTACCTAATACACTAAATTAATATGAAACAAATATAAAGGTATGTTATCAGGCACTCGCAGGAAATAAAGAAGTAGAACACCAGACAACAGAAAAACAACAGACATTAGTGGCTTACCCAGGATTTGAACACTGGACCTTCCGTGCGACAACCCCGCCTAGCCATGCAAGTGAATCACACTATCCTCCCTGCCATCTACGCATCATCAAAAAATGATGTTTCAATGGCAGGTCATCAGTGCGAACCACAATACACGACACCGGAAGTCCACCAAGGGCAGTTCAGCCTATTAATGACGCAATCACTTCTGTTGTTTCTCTATCCTGCAGTATAGGCCAATCCAACAAGACAAGGACCTTAATACTGTGTCCAGTAAATGATAGTAGACTAGAACAGTGAGAACAGGACAGTGGGTAGGTTTGGTATAGTATAAACATTTATTACACATAAGGAAGGGAAACCCGAGGCCTGTAAACAGTAAATTAATATGAAACAAATATAAAGGTATGTTATCAGGCACTCGCAGGAAAAAAAGAAGTAGAACACCAGACAACAGAAAAACAACAGACATGAGTAGCTTACCCAGGATTTGAACACGGTAAGCCACTAATGTCTGTTGTTTTTCTGTTGTCTGGTGTTCTACTTCTTTATTTCCTGCGAGTGCCTGATAACATACCTTTATATTTGTTTCATATTAATTTACTGTTTACCTAATACACTAGCTCGCACTTCTTCACGCATAATGATCAAACGCATGCCAAGCCCTTCAGTCGTGTGTCATTATCAATTTTCAAAAAAATATCTTTTACATTTGGACATGTGCCCTAATATAGCCGACTACGTTGAACGGGACGCGCTTCGCCACATCGAGGCAAAATTTTAATTTTTTTTTAAAAAGCGTGCCATTAGCTTACGTTCTTTCCATGTCTTTCTCATAATTTTCATTTCTGCCCCCAGTTCTCTTCTCCTTGTGTTGTTCGGTTTACCTCCCCTTCTCTTATCTTGTGGGATTTCAGAACAAGTAATGTTCGTTAATGCTATCAGACGGTTTCCTCAATGTTTGTCTTATCCATCGCCATCGTCTTCTTCTCATCTCTTGATTCACCGGCACTTGTCTGATTCTTACCATCTGTTCCACAATGGTGACTTTGTCGCACCATTTCAATCCTTCTCTTCCCCGCAAGGCGCTCGAAAAACACCATGACCACATGAAAAAGAGACGGAAGGAGAATAAGATAAAAGCAGATAAAGAAAATATCTGAATGCATGAAGCTAATGTAAAGTAAGAGATAAACAACGAACTGATGGAGTGCATGACAAACCAAGATCCATGGAAGAACATGAGCTCCTACAACTCGAAGTACGGCACCTTATATCTATCTGTTCAAGGTCTTTCTGTCTCTCATATCCCTTTTGTGTATGTCGCCAGTACTCTTCACGTGTTTTTGATCTTCCTCTATTCGACTTACCTTGGGGATTCCAGGATCATGAGTGCCTTGTAATGCAATCAGCTTGCTTTCTTAATGTATGTCATATCCAAAGACAGCATCTTCTCCTGATCCTTTGTTCCCATGTTGTCTCTCTGGATCTTTAAAGATTAATTATTGTTATATCTTTTCCGTCCCTCTCTGTGCAAAAAACCCATTTATGAATCTGGTTGTCATTTTTTTTTTATTCTCCATATTTTAGAGACATGCGGTAGGTTTGATTTGACATTTGAATTCAACATTTTTATTTTTTGTATTGGACTTGTTTTCCTGGGATTTCCATATGTTTCACCCTGTCTCTTCTAACAAACACACACGTCATCTATCAACCATCTGGCGTCTCATACATCTCTAGTGATTTTAAAACAGAAACTACTGTACCACTGGATTAAGTCCCGTTTGTGCAGTAACATATACTGGTTAAAAAAAAAAGTCGAGGCTCGGTGTTTAATTACGATGCACTATAATTCAGGTCAGTGGCGTACTAAAAGGGTGGAAGGGTGTGCGCGAGGGACCTGTCCGCCTTGGGTGACAGCCCGGGGGGGGGGGGGGGGGGGGGTGGTGCCTTCGAACACTATAATGCTTGTAACAAAATCTGTTTCTGTGTGTTTATTTATAAGGGGGTGGGAGGAGGGGTGCTACAGGTCCGATCCGCTCCGGGTGCCAAATATTTTAAGTACGCCCCTGGTTCAGGTACAGTAATCTCTCTCTCTCTCTCTCTCTCTCTCTCTCTCGGCTGGGCTTTCTGCTCTGATATAATCGAAGAACTTCTGTCTATGATTACAAAGAGCCGCACCTCGCTCGAAGAAAGCAACTACCTCAGTTGAAAAAAAAACGAAAAGGCTACTAGTTGAACTTTTAAAAAAGTACACAGAAATCAGTCATAATATTCAATAAAAGTGCTCTGAATTGTAATCCGATATGTATAAAGAGCGAGAGAGAGAGAGAGAGAGAGAGAGAGAGAGAGAGAGAGAGAGAGGAACGAGAGAGACAAAGAGAGACAGAGAGAAAGATACAAACACAAATACACACAGAGCGAGAGAAAGAGAGCGGGGAGGGAGAGAGAGAGAGAGAGAGAGAGAGAGAGAGAGAGAGAGAGAGAGAGAGAGAGAGAGAGAGAGAGAGAGAGAGAGAGAAATTACAGTACCTGAACCAAGGACGCACTTAAATTCAACAACAGAATTTGTGACGGTATTGCCTCCCCTGCTTTGCAGTAGTGGTCCAACAGTGGCCAAAACTCAAGAGTATCTATTATAGGCTTCAATGGAGTCTATCTTTACACAAGATTACTTTTGGCAGAAATGTCGATAGAAGAGTAGTAAAGCTTCTATCACATGGGAGTCTTCACAAGATATTCAGATAAGCGAAAACAATGCTGGCTGTTGCTGAGCACGTTAATTCTGTAATCTGTCGACAACTTTTGTGAAGAATTTAAGCAATGTTTATTCTAGCTCGTTAAGCCCCCACCCCTCAGTTAATCAGTGGAATTATTACTATAATATAGCTCTGTTTAGAGTGTGTGTTTAGTAACTTTGACTGAGACAAACATGTAGTACATTTAAAATGATTGAATCGAAGTTAAATTGGTATAATTACAAATAACAAAATTTAATAATCACTTTAACAGTTTAAAAGAAAGGAATAATAGTTAATTACAAAATAAAGTTTTCATCACTCGGGTGATGGTTTTTGATAAGAGGTTCAAGTGGCAGCATATGGATTAACTTAGCTGCCAGTGACGATTTTGATCCTCCTCCTGATGAGTTGGTTTTCTGTACACTGCGTTCACTCGTCTCTGGTCAATGTTCGTAGGGTTGTGGTGGGTTTTGATGTTAAGAAGAATAGTGTGCGTATAGTTGTACTTGGGTGAGATCAACTGTGAAGGTCTCTGAGGTAAACAATGGACAACTGTGTTACAGAGTACCTTTCTTGTTACCACCCTACGATCTCACTCTAAGTTATATTCTTTATTGACTAGCGTGACTGAAAGCTACATAAAGTGTCTAGGGTATTGTAAGAGTGTTGTTAAAGAATCTCAATACAAAAACATATACAAACATATACTAATTACTATGATAAACTCAACTAACTCCAGCTGTTAAATTTTATATTTAAAATTTCTTTTGGTAAACTTTATTGGTCCTGAGCCTAAAGTTGTTTTGGTCAGGACTACAGTTCAATGAGAATCAATTTAGATGGATAGATATATTTACAAATATATATAAAGATATTTACATACAACAGACAATATGTCCATAGTACATTGTTACAAATTTTCAAGTTGATGTTAATTACTCTATTTACTACTGATACTAGAAGGCAGGTTGGGGATTATCATCATCCCAATGTTCTTTTGTTTCACTAGGATTGTTTATGTTAGTCTTTTGGAGGAACGTTTTTGTCTATACAGGAGATTTTTCTTTAGTCGTGATAAGTTGTCCCAGGCCAGATATTGCACTTATCTGGATCCTGGAATCACAGCAGTTGTAGTTGGTTTGGCCAAACACTTCAGTCTCCTCTGGTCTTGAACTTCTCTAATACCAGCAGGTACCAGAGACTCTTAGAAATCGTGCTGAATTTCTCTATCATCGAGTACCAGTACCAGACAAGTGCCAGCAGGAACCCCTGTCGATGCAAGTTATGGTTCTGTCTTAATCAAACTAATTCGTAAACATACCAATACCAAGACAAGTGCCAGCAATTTTAACCCCTGTCGATGCAAGTTATGGTTAATAATAAATTCTGTCTGCTCTCCAGGTAATATCAAACTATTATTCCTCCTAATTTACATGTAAATGACCGATACATTCAATACAAAAGAACATGGTCAGCTCTCTCTGACAACTCTGCTTCTCCACTTTAGTTTCGGAACAAATTTTTACCAGTTTTCTTTTTTTCTTCCCTAATGGATGCTACGCCTCTGTCATTCCTGCAGTAATCTTTTCCATGCAATAAGATAGGTGTAATGTTCCTGTATGACCATCATATATATATAGTCCTGTAGTTTTAAACTTCTTAGATAGTCCCTTATATGATGGATCAACATCTAGGCTATGCCTAAGTCTGCCATGGAACCATTTAATTACAATCCCAATTTTCATTGTGGGTACAACCCAATCAATAGCTATTCCAAAAAGGCCTTTTCTTTTTTGTAAACACACAAACCCTTTTTAATTTTGAAAAACATATTTTGTCAATAAAAGTCAATCTTACCACATATCAAGGAAATATAAAGAAGTAACGATGAATTAGGCAATAGAATATGGCACACTTTCATCACTGCCTCTGTTCAGTCACTGCTTTAGGCTAGTTGTTATCACTTGTTCAGTTTTCTGTTGTTAAAAAACAAAGCACAAGTCTTGCTCATCGCTGCTTGTTCCTCAGAATATTTTGAAAACATGGCAGCGAGCAGCCTACTATTTCGTTAAAGTAAAAAGGCTTTGGCCAATGAGACCAAGCATCTCTTTTGTTGAATGAAACTTTATTTTTTTTTTAAATATCTCAAACCTCTATGTGTTACTATTACCAACTAGATTTGTATATTTAGGTTAGCCAATAATATTTCGGCTTCCTTCAAATTTCATCCAATCCACTTCATCGTACTATCTTAGCCTTTCTTTCACCTAATTTTTTTCCCAAAAAAATATGCTATCCAATCTAAGCAGACATGACTTGACCTGACAGTATCTCCGATTCTCTATGTATTATTACCAATATTTGATTATTTAATTATTTAGATAACTAACAATATATTCTTAGTCAGCAAGTCTTCAGGCACACGAATATATGATTTTTATAGGGCTAAGTGGCTTGGTTCAAAATTCTATCTTTTTTTCTATGTTAGTTGTTTATTTTTAAACTACCTCCTGTTCAATTCTTTTTCCATGTACTTTCAAGCTAAATACGAGAGTCTCTCGTAATACATGAGAATTACGTCATTCGCAACAAGAGCTAAGCGTGTTTTCATGACCGTAGTGTCCACATTTTTGGTTTTATTTTTAGAAACAATGTGAGACGTGATTTGCGTTGGTTATCTCTCCGTGCCCCTCCCTTCTACAATGTATTTTAGGCAAATACTTCTTTTGAACTTGGAAAAGTGGTACGTTTGTCTCAAGGACGAATTTGAAAAATAGGGTACCCTTTTTGGTTCGGCCAAAGCGTTATCAAATAATACGCTGAAGGCGTAGGCGACGACTACAATTCTCGCCAAAAATTTGTAGTACTATCCTATCTTTGACTTTATGCACTATACTGTTATATTCTAATTTAGATATTGTATTTAGAAGTTCACCACAAGGGTGAAGCTCGTTTCCTAGGAAAGTCTAGGAGAGTCTTCAAAGCTGGTCTTCCGTCTTAAAGCGTAATCACTCGTCCCTTCTTGTCCCATAAATGGTCCTTTTTGCTGGTACCACCAATAAATGGTAATAGAAATAGAAACGAAACGCTCTTCTGAGTATGGCGTTTTCCGATACATAGTTATGTGCCCCCCTCTTCTATTCTACTATCTCATGTCAGAATTTACCCTCGATGAGAATTAAATTTAATCCCTCGGGATAAAACTTTCTTTACATTTAAACTGAGTAGTTTTAGTTTTCCATTACATTTAAATGAAAAGGGTAAACGTACAGATATAATATGATTTACATCTCCACTATTTGAAAAGTGTTTGCAATATAAATTCATTTATGTTTCCTTTATATTTACACTTGTTGAAAAGTTTGAAACTTCTATTAATTTTAACATGAATATGTTTTTTCGTTTACATTTACACTGAGTGAAGAGCTTTTAAACTGTAAGTATTATTCTTAGAATGTACATCATTTCTTTCATCTTTCCCTCCCTGCTCCATAGGGAACCTGGAACTACTTTATGCTTTTAGTTCTCTTTACGAAACTATCATTAAAGCAATCACCAGCCCGTGCAGTGGTGGGTCATGAATCATCATTCTATACGCTTGTTACGGGCTTTTCACTGATTTAAATGGGTTAGTCTAGTATTATGTTTCGTACAATTATTTGATCGTCTGTTCTGTGTTCCACCCGGTATCGATATTGATTACAACCATGGATTCTTTTGATACTTCTTTCAAGTAATTGCATTTTAAACGTGCTTTCAATAAAAGTTCATATATATTTGAATGCCCGTGTTATATCGTTTCATTTCATATTACCAGTGTGACAGCGTGTGTATTCATTTGAAGGTCAATGGTCATTCTTCATAAAAACAGTCATAACTGGAGCCTTGAATACGTTACTGAATAAGACCAGTTTTGACGATGTGATAAGAGGTTTTGATGTTACTAATTATAGGATATCCTGGACAAATAGATGTATCAGAAGATACCAGGATAGTGCCAGATAAGAGACTGGTCTTATAAGAAATACCCCCTTCTCTGAAAAGAGCAAGGGTGTATAGACAATCAAGGTGAGGTCCAGCTATGTAAGTTCCCAGAGTAAGGAATGATGATGATGAAGTTCTCTGGGTCCCTATCCGCTACCTCTTGAGATCTCACCAAGAGTATGTTATCTGTGTGTTGTAATTTGGCAAAGTGTCTAGGGTAATGTATTATAACAGTTATGAATTTCAAAACAGAACTTTAACTTTAATGAACATTAAGCAAGACTGTCTGAAAATAGATATATGTATAATTTAATATTCCTGTACCTCAATCTTGTTGGGACAGGAATTCTCAAAATCAAGAAAAGGTTATTTACATGCTAAAATAAATATTTTTGGAAACTCTGTCCATTTGTGTAACACAAGAAGTCACTGGAATGACTATACCCACAGTTCTTGATATTATCACTAATCTTAAATTATGAGGTCTGTTATTGTCATAACTCCCAGGTGGTACACTTTAATTGGTGAAATTATGTTTAGGATGAGGTGTCAGTGCCTGTATAAAGGACTTATCTGTTAAAGGGTTATTGCAGCTGTTTTGTCGATCTTAGACCTGTACACCAACGTTATGACTCCTGACTGGAGAAAAGGAGCTAGCTTCAAGTTGTAGCATGAGCACTCACTTCCACACGTTCTTCTTTTCAGGCTACTGCAGCAACGAGGTAACTTTGTAATACAACCTGAAATAAGAAAGACAATCCCTTCTATGTAACATCTGCCTCTATCAATTTCACCTCTAAACTGTATTAATACCTACCTAGGTCAGCCACCTGTGCTAACAAGTCGCACCAGACCTTAAATTCCGTTGTCTACACTCAGCTTGGTGTAATCAGTCTTCTTCAGTATTGATTCTACGTTAATGTCCCTCATTCCTGTTTGTCTTCCATACAATACTCATGGTGGGGTACAATATAGCTTGTGACCAGTTGATTACTTCATTCGAACATTCCCTATATGTTTTCACATGTTATTTGAACAGTGTGTCATTCCAAAAGACAATATCGATTTATTAATACTGCACTTACAGTCGCAAATTTGTAAGGCCAATTGGCAAACATTTTACACATTTTTTTCACTCCGAATATGCCTGCTCTAGGCACATTCCTACGTAGGTCGTCGTGACACAACACATCCCTTTCGGCAGTATCGAATAAACATGGCACACCATAGCCTGTTACTTACAGGTTAATAAAATATGCAAATAAAATTGTCTGTCTTACCCTCAAGTAAAGAATATTCACACACACAAGCTGCCCGACAGTAAAGGGCTATAGCACTGAACTCGCAGTACAGACGGCAAAGGCTTGTCCTTCTGTCTCTTTTTGAATATGTCAGCTTGGCATGGAAGCTTAAGGTATTATGGCAGAACTTACAAGAAGTTATTAATTTTTATCACACTACACCCAACCAATCAGATGACGAGTCAAAAAAAGTTAACTATTTCCTAGGCTATAGAATTGAGCAGTTTTAAGCGTGTTTGTCTAATCTGACCGAATTTGTTTATTTTATATCATAGTTATTTGTGAACCGATTTTAATTATCAAAAGTGATAATTAAACGGCCAATTATTATCTATCGTTCTATATAGTTTTCCTTTAGTTATTCCTTTGCATTCAAATGGGGTTAATTTATTTGTAATTAAATTTGATCTTAACCTTATGTGAAAATATTACTAAATTACATTTTTCTAAGTCAAGATAATTTTTATGAGGGAATCTCTATGTGTATATGTTAAGCAATATCAGATCTATAATTTGAGACATCCCTTGCATTTTAAGTATCTTTAGTTATCAAGAAATAAATTATTTAAGTTCGGTCAAAAACCCAAAATAGGCATTATTTCCACTTCAACCAAAATATTCTTGTCCTTACAAAAAAGATGTAACGATTTGATTGGTTGTTAAATTTTACTACGTTCTTCGATAAATATTGGGATGGGTGTGTGGGGGTGGGGTGGTAACTTTTAACTTGTTTTCTTAGAAAAATTCAAATACTCTAGTTAAATTGTTGGCGGTAAATTTGAGTGGACCATCAGACAAATTTCAAATATTGTAGTTATTTATAGATTTAAAATTACGATAGCTAGTTCGTTTTAAGCGGCGAATTTGAGCGTGTTGTCATACGGATTCACTTCACTACATATCTCCTCCGTTAGAAAAGCGTGAACCACTAGTGCAGCTTTCATATCTGTATACAATCACGTTCAAATTGACTCCCTATGCCATAGAGTGATCCTGGATTTCTGCAGGTGGGTCATTCAAAGTAGGCACTACTCAAGAAATCTGCCTCAGACCTCTGCAATCCAAATATCTGTTGCAGGTTGTATTAATAAACAGCTGCAGGTGCTACTGCCTGGCAAATGCTGATTATCAATCAATATTCCCCATTAATTTTTTTCTGAGTCTGTCCCATGACGTGTTCAGAGATTTTTAGATGTTCCTCAAGGTTGCAATATTTATGAGGAGAAAATCTATAAAATTGGTGATAGCTGAGTTATGTAGGGGACCCAGTAATTTCCTCATCAGCCTGGATAAAACACTCGGAGTATTTCCAATCCAAAAGCAACATATAAGTTCCATGTGCCCCTCCGAAATGTTCACAGCCAACAATTGGTCTGAGCTCAAGCTTGATTGGAATTTGGAAAAACCCTCTACTAATATTTATATATGACTCTTTGATCTGCCATTCAGATAAAGGCCCTATTCACCAGCTGTTTTCTCAGCCCAACGGCAATTGGTGATATGATATGGGGAAATGAGTTCCTGCATCAAGAATCAATTCCTCTTTTAGCATTTGCTATTATATGTGTGATCTCAATCCAATGTCCGTACAATACTTCCAATGGACTGTGTAGGGCCGGTCACTACCACTGTCACCAGTGCCCTTCTAATGCTAAATTCATAGCCGTATGTTGAAGTGAGCTTGATGTTAGGCAACCTTGCCAAACGCCTGCTCCCAACTCTTCTGGGGGAATCCCTCAGTTTCGGTTTCAAATTTGGCTGACTAACCTCAGTGCTAATTTCAGCCAGTTCTAAGAATTTCGATCTACCGTGTGTCGGGTGAAACTGGTCTGTGTTTATTTTTACTCTTTGTGCCATACACAGAGTTGCCATTTTAAATGTTTTATGGGAAGACTGTTTGTGGAAAAGTGTTTCCCTATCCACTATATCTACCTTATCATTTTTATTTCCCTTTTTGTTTTTAGGCCCATGTTTTCCACAATGCTTTGGTAGCATCTGATTATTATTTTCTTTCCAACTTGTGGAATGTACCTTGCTACACTGGTCACAGGAGGCCTCCACAAATTTTGCAATGTCTGCAGCTACGCCTGGCCAGAAATATTTCACAGATGTCCTTTGACAGGTGGTACCCATCCTCTGATGTCCACCGTCTGGTACAACATGTGCTTGTTTCATAACTTTTCCCTATAACTCCATGGCAGTACTAACTGTCCATATCCTTTGGGTCCTGCTCCAGCTTTCCTGTATAGCAGTCCCTCCTTCAAATAAAATTCTCCTTTCTTAGGGATGTTATGGCTGTTTGGCAATTTGCCAAAGCAAGGTTTTAAAGTTTTATCTTTTGCCTGGGCCTTCCTCATCTCTCTCGGATGAATCTTTAGTGGTGGTTCCTCCTCCTTACTAGGGGTCGACCTGACCTGGAGCGTTGCCATAATCACAGGTTTTATAGGGCTCCCTAGAAACACATGTCTCTTTCCTAACACCAGCGCGTAATTAGGTTCGTCACACACTGCTGCTCTAATCACTCCTTCCACGTACCTAGTCTTGACATTGATCTGGGCTACGGGAAGTGTCATGGTGGCTGTATCCTTCAATGCCCCTTGTATCTCCACTTTTTCTGTGGTATACTGGTCAGGGTGCACCAGGGTTGCACTCACAACTGAGTCATATTCCAATCCTGAATCGTAAAGGCACTTGACTCTCGTACCATTATATACTACTTCTTCACAGATGGGGGATGACGAGGTTCTTGCTGTCCTGTAGACATGTCCTTCCTTCCCTTGTCCACTGTTATCATGCATGCAGCGTGATATGGAGGAACTTTCCTACCACATTCAATTGTATTATGATTATGCATCCTACATATTTTACACCATTTTCCTTCTGGTCTGTAGGGTTTCTTTTCATTTACCTGAGGGTTTCTGTCTCTATGATCATATCTAGGCTTATCATAACCTTGTTTAAATCTAGGGGTTTGATCCCTATTATTATAATACTCATCTTGGTCTGGTGGGGTTCTATTACTTTCTGGTTGTTTCTTCTTAATGCCAGCTACTTCTTTCTGTGCTGCCTGATATCTCTCAGCAACATTGAGAATCTCCCCCAACCTCTCTGCACCTTGTTCCATGAGAAATTTTCTCAAGTCTGGAGCCATGGACTCTCTTAACTGCTCCATCATAATCATTTCCTTTTTAAGTCTTGGGTTTTCCCCAGAGCAGTCCATTTCTCCAAGTAGGTTTCAAGTCTTGCAGAGAACTGGTGGTAGGTTTCTCAAGACAGCAGCTTACTATTTCTAAATTTCTTTCTATAAAATTCAGCATTCTTCTCATATCTAACAATGCTTGTTTTAGGAGGTCATAGTTTTCTTGATCTTCTCTGCTTAATTTAGAAAACACTTCATAGGAAGTTCCCCTCAACCCTTGTGATAGTTTTAAACTCCACTTTTCTTTTTCTAGCCCATAGTTAGTAGCTAGTCTCTTATATCTATTTAGGTAAGACGCAATGTCATCGTCTTTCTCTACAAAAGGATCTAAATGAAAGTTCATGGCTGAGTTTGAGGCTCCCTGACTGGCACTAGTATCAGAGGTAGTTGGGCTGCTTCCATAATCGGTAACATGTCCTTGAAGTTCCATTTCTTTCAGCCTCAACTCATGTTCTCTTTGCAAACGTTTTTCCTCTCTTTCAGCCTCCCTTTTCACAACCTGTCTTCTTTCCTCTGCTTCCACCTGCCTAGCCTCTTTTTCAGCCTCCAACTTCCTAGTCTCCCTATCTGCTTCTAATTGCAATCTATTAACTTCTTTATCTGCTTCAAATTGTAATCTTTTCTCTTCAGCTAACCTTCTATCTTCCCTATCTATAAATTTATCACATTCAGTAGTAACATACTGAATCAGAGCGTCCCCACTCATACCAAGGTATTTTGCCGTCTGCACTGTAGCAGATCTAAATTTGGCCAAATCTGCCATTCTCTCACTCGTACACAAATTAATAACAACTTATATCATAAATTAGCAAATATTACTAACTTAATTAACTATAGGCAATGACAGCTCATCCAATTTCACCACCAGTTGTTTAATTGTATTTTATATTTCTTCTTCTTCTTCTTCCGTCCTTAGGTAGATGATTATGTTAATTAGACACAAACAACTGACGTCGCCTAAATACTGCATTATTCCATCTCCACTTTAGCTTGTTTTGAGAAAAAATGCGTTCAAAGATTTTTAGTAGTTGATAAGGATATATCGGGCACAATGGGCTAATCACCTGTTTGCCAAGTCACTTCGATTACATGTCCTGCCCATGGGCCTTGTGCATTTGGGTCCCCTCTACACCTCGTTTCACGGGGTAGAAGAGGTTCCGATTATGAGATTTTATATTTATTTATCTATTATTCTCTACAGTAACAGCCCCAGGGTATGATGGAAAAATTATCCCGGACAGGACCCCAATATGTGATAAGAGGTTTTGATGTTACTAATTATAGGATATCCTGGACAAATAGATGTATCAGAAGATACCAGGATAGTGCCAGATAAGAGTCTGGTCTTATAAGAAATACCCCCTTCTCTGAAAAGAGCAAGGGTGTATAGACAATCAAGGTGAGGTCCAGCTATGTAAGTTCCCAGAGTAAGGAATGATGATGATGATGAAGTTCTCTGGGTCCCTATCCGCTACCTCTTGAGATCTCACCAAGAGTATGTTATCTGTGTGTTGTAGTTTGGCAAAGTGTCTAGGGTAATGTATTATAACAGTTATGAATTTCAAAACAGAACTTTAACTTTAATGAACATTAAGCAAGACTGTCTGAAAATAGATATATGTATAATTTAATATTCCTGTACCTCAATCTTGTTGGGACAGGAATTCTCAAAATCAAGAAAAGGTTATTTACATGCTAAAATAAATATTTTTGGAAACTCTGTCCATTTGTGTAACACAAGAAGTCACTGGAATGACTATACCCACAGTTCTTGATATTATCACTAATCTTAAACTATGAGGTCTGTTATTGTCATCACTCCCAGGTGGTATACTTTAATTGGTGAAATTATGTTTAGGATGAGGTGTCAGTGCCTGTATAAAGGACTATTGCAGCTGTTTTGTCGATCTTAGACCTGTACACCAACGTTGTGACTCCTGACTGAAGAAAAGGAGCTTGCTTCAAGTTGTAGCATGAGCACTCACTCCCACACGTTCTTCCTTTCAGGCTACTGCAGCAACGAGGTAACTTCGTAATACAACCTGAAATAAGAAGGACAATCCCTTCTATGTAACATCTGCCTCTATCAATTTCACCTCTAAACTGTATTAATACCTACCTAGGTCAGCCACTTGTGCTAACAAGTCGCACCAGACCTTAAATTCCGTTGTCTACACTCAGCTTGGTGTAATCAGTCTTCTTCAGTATTGATTCTACGTTAATGTCCCTCATTCCTGTTTGTCTTCCATACAATACTCATGGTGGGGTACAATATAGCTTGTGACCAGTTGCTTACTTCATTCGAACATTCCCTATATGTTTTCACATGTTATTTGAACAGTGTGTCATTCCAAAAGACAATATCGATTTATTAATACTGCACTTACAGTCGCAAATTTGAAAGGCAAACATTTTACACATTTTTTTCACTCCGAATAAGCCTGCTCTAGGACATTCAGTACGTAGGTCGTCGTGACACAACACATCCCTTTCGGCAGTATCGAATAGACATGGCACACCATAGCCTGTTACTTACAGGTTAATAAAATATGCAAATAAAATTATCTGTCTTACCCTCAAGTAAAGAATATTCACACACACAAGCTGCCCGACAGTAAAGGGCTATAGCACTGAACTCTTTGTCTAATCTGACCGAATTTGTTTATTTTATATCATAGTTATTTGTGAACCGATTTTATTTATCAAAAGTGATAATTAAACGGCCAATTATTATCTATCGTTCTATATAGTTTTCCTTTAGTTATTCCTTTGCATTCAAATGGGGTTAATTTTTTTGTAATTAAATTTGATCTTAACCTGATGTGAAAATATTACTAAATTACATTTTTCTAAGTCAAGATAATTTTTTATGAGGGAATCTCTATGTGTATATGTTAAGCAATATCAGCGCTATAATTTGAGACATCCCTTGCATTTTAAGTATCTTTAGTTATCAAGAAATAAATTATTTAAGTTCGGTCAAAAACCCAAAATAGGCATTATTTCCACTTCAACCAAAATTTTCTTGTCCTTACAAAAAAGAGGTAACGATTTGATTGGTTGTTAAATTTTACTACGTTCTTCGATAAATATTGGGATGGGTGTGTGGGGGTGGGGTGGTAACTTTTAACTTGTTTTCTTAGAAAAATTCAAATACTCTAGTTAAATTGTTGGCGGTAAATTTGACTGGACCCTCAGACAAATTTCAAATATTGTAGTTATTTATAGATTTAAAATTACGATAGCTAGTTCGTTTTAAGCGGGGAATTTGAGCGTGTTGTCATACGGATTCACTTCACTACAGACGACATAATAATTTAATAAGGATTCATTCTTCCATCATGAACCACAGACAATACTTAATATAGTTCACATCAAGAGCACTGGATACATTATAGCGTAGAGTCTATATTTTCGCAGACATTGCATGTCCGATACATTATCGTTATAATTAACGTTCGATTATATTTCCACCAAAACTGTTTGGCATAATTCTTGTATTTATACAGAATTAAACATTCTGCTAGTTCTATTAGATACACTGTCTAATATATAAATTTACTTTGGCATTCAAAGCCAGGCTTAATCAGCCCTACATATTCTAACTGCGTTTCATATTTTACGACTTACGTTAATCATAAATTATTGCGGCTAATGTTGCCGTCTTATATTTTCAGACTCAAGGGTCCTTATACATTCTTTATTTCTGCTTTAAATATAACTTCCTAGTTATGCACTATCACACTTGAGTGGTTATACCACATCTTTAAAACACTTTGGCTAAGTGGCCATGCCACATATTTTGAAACACTGCCATTTGCCTTGAAGGCCACACAACGACTCTCGTTACTATGTCTAACGCGTCATGCATCGATATACGAGGTATATTTCATTTATTTATTCAGCCGAGGTGTTTCATGGCGCAACCATCCGAATCGAGCTCAAACCCAGATGCTTGCAAACCATGCAACAATCCTCAACATCGCTGAGGTTGCCAGCCTCAAATGACTTTGACATCCAATAGCAATTTTCACACATAATAAAACATAGAATGAAAATACACTACTTACGCCAATCTTGGCTACAGACTTGTTGCTCAGATGAATAAAAGAGACGAGTCGGTCTCTTACACGCGTCTGGGATGTCTTTAATTTGACAATAGATTCACTCTCTGACTCCGTGTGTTTCTTCGGTTTCCTAGTCCCTATTTCCTTATTAAAATGTAGAGATTTCCTGTTCTTTGTAAGTCTTATTTGGTTCTCCAATAAAAGGTCCGGTTAAAAAAAAAGGAATTATGAATCTAGTCTTCTTTCTGGCGAGGTCAGATATTGTCTTGGCGAGCGTGAAATTCAAAGTGAAATAAAACTACGAAATGGTCAGACTATATTCCTATCTTCCCACGCCTTCGTTTGTTATGGAGTTAAATAAACGCTCCAATCATTTTCAAACAGGTCGGGTGTGGTACTTTCAAAACATTTCCGACATGGAAAATTTTTGCAAAGGTCATGTCTCCCATATATGGAAATATGATGTCCGATGCCCTTGTGTACAAACTTACAGACAGATCGGGGAATTCACATGACAACATGTGTAAGATGTAATACTTATCACTTTATTAGAAAGTAATGTTGTCATAACAAGTCGGCCCGGAAGCGATTATGTCACCTTTGTCTGCCCACATGTGTCATACAGACAGTAATCTCGTCTTATCAGCGGTTCAATCTAAATGCGCCGGCGACTATCTTATCTTAGTTGCTCACCGCAAGCTAGGATAAACATTATCTGCAAGGAGTGTCACAAATGTTTGAACATACAAACTACTTGTTCCTTAGCAGATAATGAGAAGAAATTGGTACTTTTAAAAGTACACAAATAAAAATCAGTACCACAAATGTACCGATACTGCCGGAGAGAAATAAAGATCGATACGGGCCGCCCCGTTTTGTCACAGAATTGATAAATTGTTGTGGAGACAGGAAGTTGTGGAGAGACATGATCTCCTACGCCACTAGGCATGGTACTTGAAGAAGAAGGAGTGTATAAAATAGGAAATTGGTAAATAAATAATTGCTAACGTCCTGAATACGATAATCTTATCGCACAGTCAGTCTAGTACCTGTGGTGTAGCTTCTTGCGACTGATAGACAAACTGAAAATAGTAGCCCTTTTTCCAATTGCGAACGTGCTAAACATTGATATTCTGTATAACATTACTCTGTCATAACATTACTCTGTCATAACATTACTCTGTCATATGTAGTTCCCGAGTTCTCTGAAGAGACAATGACAAAATAAGACTACTGCACCCTCAAGCATGTCGTACAAGGCGATTGATATGAGGTTGTGTACGGGGACGTCAAATAAATTACCACAGAACCACTGCTGCAAAAGCATACGAATGTTTGTCGCAGGCTTCCTGCAAGGGAATCAGCTGAAGTAGCTCTATGATCCGTAAGGAGGGCAAAGAAAAATGATGATGATGGCGAAGATGATGACTGATGATGATGACGACGACGAAGAATATGATGATGATGACGAAGTTGATGATGATGACCTTGTGTTGTTGTTGTTGTTATTTAACTAGGGTTGCTGAGCTTTTCGCTCTTTTGCAGCCAATACCAAATTGGAGAGTCCTTGATACTATCTACACTTTAGATCTAGGCTTTTCTGTCATTCTGAAACGTGTTGAGTTGAAGTCATGACCTCCAGTTTCTCCAACTAGGCCTGCATTTAAAGGATCATCACATCTGGTCCCAAGCTAGAAGGAAGAAGCATGTGGCCTACTGCGCATTCCCCGCCATCCAAGGGGGCTCTCCAAATATGCAGAGCTAAAATACTGTGCTCTAGTTCTGAGCTCTCCCAAGGAATTGTCACGTCATACACAGAGCCATTTCTCAGCTTCCCATGCCTATCATGGAGTCCATTGTGAAATCCTACATGTATGCAACCAGATTAAAGCCAGAGTTACATCTGGGGCTCAAGTGACTTCTCCAAGCTTAGTGTGCAATGCTGGGTTCTCAACATGTTGTCACCACAGGGGGAATCCTTGGAAGAGTGTGGATGATTTCAAGAGTCGCCGAGGGTGTAATTAGCGTCACAAACAGAGATTCACATCCAAATCTACATACTATAGCATTGTGTATAGTTGGTGGTCATATAAGGATAACTCCAGATATGCCTCAATGTATATGACCTTGTGTAAATCGCTTGTTACAAAATGTCTACAAAATAATCATATAGAGCACTTTCTGACAAACTGTAAGTGGTATAAACAACAGAGCATATCAAAATACTTAAAAGCGTGAAAATTACCCATAACTAGAACAATTTTTGAGACCAGACAGACCAGGGAACTGCACTGTATAGTCAAACTGTAGACAACACGAACAAAGATTAATATATAATCGTACAATTATAAAAAGGATGTAACGGTCTAATAAAGATTTCGTCATAGGCCTACATATTACTAATGTCAAATTTAATGATGAAATCCCCGTATATCCAACCTTCACCTTTCCCATTATATTTTACTACACCAAGAATATACAACACAACAAATATGAAGGTTCTACCATTTTAGGAAATAAAGATTCACATAACCGGTACACAGTTAACAGCAACTGAATATAGGCCTACAATCTAAAATTATTGACATTAAATTTATCTTAATTACAACCCGTCAAGGTGTTGAACTGGATAATTTCTTGATCAATTAAGAAAAAATAGCGCAAAATTGTTACATATTTCATTTTCTTTTCTTTTTTTTTAAGAAAAAAAAAATCCCATTCAACCCTTGATCGGTTATAATTGGGATATATAGTGTAGTTAATTCAAGATAATAATCTGGATATCCGATATCACAATAAGGTATCATCTCCCACACTCCACACAGTTCAAAAATTGTAAATCAAAAATGTAAAATTGTGGAAATGGATGTGTGTGCTCTCCCCTTTTCAACAATAACAACAAATAACCCCCTCCCCCCCCCCCTAAGGGTTAACAAGGGGGAGAGGGGTAAGAAAGACCGGGGTTGTCCGGGACGACACCCAATCCATTAATCACGTACCATCATCTTTGTCTTCCTAACGTATGGAACTACTGTCTCGGTTCATTACATGCCAGGAGGTTTGACTGACTTTGACATTAGAATTGATAAAAATGAATTACAACTACTGTATAAACTGACTTTTAGACGGTTCTTCTGTACGCTGAGACGATGATAGATAAACTCAAAACTAGTAACAAAGAAAACATAAAACAACCGTTTCAGGTCTTACTGTGATATTTTATGTACTTTGTGTTTTGAATAATTATGTGTACACTTTTTCACAAATTAGCTTCTAAGATTTATGATTGCTACATAAAACATACTGATGACTATTTGCATGTTGAGTTTCTGGTATGTTTTAGTTTTGAACTGAACCTTTAATTATATAGATAGCTTTTTATGCAGTTGCAAACGGAAGTGACCTCCTTCGGGGGTAGATGGTTGTATTTCTAGCAGAAGAAAGATAACAAAGTTAGACAAATGACTCCATCAACAGAGTTAATATTACTGCAAAATATTAACAATGGTGAATTTGGCATGTACGTATACTTTCTTTTTCGGTGGTTTAGGTTAAGAGCAGTGAAAATATTACAGTTATGAAGCTAGTGCAACCTTCATTTGGGCCAAGTCTAAGAAGTAACATAATAGTTAACAGCAAAATCAAAGTTTACAGAGCGAAAAGTATGATATGCATTAAAATAGTTACTGAACGACACAAATAAAAACGATCACAGTGTGCGAAATCAAATCCTTTATAAAAGATGCAATTGAAACCACATTAAAATTGATGTGCATAAATGAAGCGAATGTAATTGTTACTAAACATTTCTGTTGAAATGAAGAACCGTGAAATGTATTAGAAAGGGGATGGAACACATACATACATTCACACAATTTTGATTTACTATATTTAGACAGTAGAAAGGGGGGAAGATACTATATTTAGATATCGGAAATCACATAGATTTTGTTGTCTTGAATTTACTACACTATATATCCTAATTATATAACCCTTTAAGGGTTGAACAGGATACTTTGTTTTTAAAAAACCAAATGTGAAATTGTGTCCTATTGCTCCCAAATATCTGTCGGGATGAAATGAAGAACAGTGGGCCATGTTCTTTGATGTCATCCTAGTAAGTCGCCAATGTCGTTATGGTTAGGATTAAGGTTAGGTTTAGGACATCTTACCCTTATCACTTTTTACTGCATCACTGAATTCGTTTTTAAGGCCATATCAAACAGACAGTCACTGTTCTTCATTTCAGCCTGTCTGTTGGTGCGGTGGCTAATTAAGTTGCCCACATCGATACGGCTTTAAAAAAACAGTGGGCCTATTCAGAGACACAGTAATAAGGATTAGGTTTTGGAATTTTAACCCTAGTGATGTGGGTAACTTAATTGGCCACCTGAGTGAGAGAAATTTGGGTGAAATCGGACACGTTTTTCATTTCAACCATAGTTTCTTAATTTTTTTTTTTTTCATATTCAGCTCCTTGGGGAGAACAGAGCTTCATTAATTTTTATTCCAAGCCTTTTGCATCTGTTCAAGCTTTTTTTCCATTGTCTTCATCTTGACATCATACATTGTATATGCCTTTAATTCCCTTTCCCTGTAGGATTTGAGAAATGTAGACACAGGCTGCCATGTTGACCAAGTCCGCCATGTCACTTCGACAAATGAAAAAATAGCAGCTAACCTTAATTGTAATCCGACCCATGTTGGAGCTAATTCAAGTTCACAAAATAGCCTGAAACACTAACTTTAACTTTAACCCGAACCCTGTTTTTGGATTTTTGAAAAAATAATAATGTACGACAAACATTGAAGCCGTATCAATAGCCATGGGGGAAACATGACAGCGTGTGTCAACAAATCAAGTTTTCTTTACTTTTGTTTTGGTTTTTTTTTTTTTACACTGAGAGCTTCAAAACTTCATACTAACTTGTGGTGCAGTTATCTGGTTTCATCATTTATCTTACATACCACCAAATCACCATCCTCACATCGTTTTCCTGAATTGTTTTCCAAGTCATAAACTGAACTCCGCCTATGCCGGTCCCAAGCCCGGCTGAAAAAGGAGGAGGGCGGCTTGCATCTAGGCCATAAGGAGGCAGCCCCTCCACCATTCAAAGGCACAACAGGCCAATCACCTGTTTGCTTTAAATCACGCTTACTCGAACTACAAGAGAGAAAACCGGACTGATTCTAAAGGCGACGAAATGGAACGGACTACGACTAATGGAACTTGGAACACAAGAAGTATAAATGGGAAAGAAGAGGAGCTGGTGGAAGGGATGAGGAAAGCAAAACTAGAAATCCTGGCTATAACGGAAACGAAGAAAAAGGGACAAGGAGTCATGGATCTCAATGGCGACACACTGCTCTACATTGGTGTACCCACATCTGAAAGAGCTAAAGGGGGCGTGGGTTGCATTGTGGCCAAAAAACCAAAAAGATAGTATCAAGGGATGGAACTTTGTCTCGGAGCGCATTATGGTTGTAAAACTAAAAGAAGGAGAAACCATAGTCAAGCTGGTCATAGTGTATGGGCCAAATGAGGATGAGAGAGCAGAGGTCAAGGAGGAATTCTTCTAGCTGCTTCAAAGGACAGTGGATGACTGCCTAGATGAAATTATCATGCTCTGAGATTTCAATGCCAGAGTTGGAAATGACCATGCTAGATGGGGTGGAGTTATCGGAAGATATGGAGAAGATACTCTCAATGACAGTGGAAAGTGACTCCTTAGATTCTGCAGTGAGCAGAATCTGATCATTACAAACACAAAGTTCCCCCATAAGCGCATACATGCATACACTAGATGTGAACCAACAAAGAATGAGAAGTCAGTGATCGACTATGCCATAGTTAGGAGGAGCTCATTCAAATACGTTCGGGATGCTAGAGTCTGGAGGGGGCCAGAGATTGGAAGTGATCACTACCTGCTTACAATCAAAAGAACAACTGAAAGAGTTGCACAGCCTAGGAACTGCCCAACATCACGCAAGAAACTAGGTAAATGAACGAGAGGAATGAGCATTAAGACCTACAAGCTGAAAGAGGCAGAAATTAAGACCAGATATCAGGGGCTTATTGCTGCAGCGGTGAACAACACAGAAGAACAACCTGATGACTTGGAAACCGTCTGGCTTAAATTCAAGGACATCATAAAGACAGCTGCTGCAGAAGCATGTGGTGAAGTCCGACTTGGGAACAAGAGAAAGAGGACACCTTGGTGGACAGAGGAAGTCAAAGAGAAAATAAGAGAGAAGAAAATGGCATATAAACAATACTTAGGAGCTAAAAACACAGCAGGACAAATAAAGAAATATAGAGAATATGTGACACTCAGAGCAGGAAAAACATTCCAGCACCTCCGATTCATGCTATACAGAGCTTCTACAAGTCTTGCAGAAATTATGTGAGGACAGCAAACCATAAGTCAGAAGAGTTCAGGACCACCACTGGTGTAAGAGAAGGTGATATCCTGTCACCTTATCTGTTCATACTCCTAATGGACGATGTCATCAAGGCATGTAAGGAGAGAACAAGAAAGTATTCAGTGGGGTACTGGAAGATGAGACAGGTCTGTATTTCAGAGCTGACATTTCTGATGATGTTGCCCTGACTGCTAAATCAGAGGCACATCTCCAACCTGCAAGTCTGGAAGGAAGAGCTGGAGAAGAGAGGTATGGCCATAAGCAGCTCTAAAACAAAATCCATGGTGATATCACGAGAAAAAAGAAGACATCAGATTAAGCTGGGAGAACAGGTCCTGGAGCAGGTTGACCACTTTAAATACCTCGGAGCTATTATAGACCGAAAGGGAGGCATCAAAGAAGAGTTGGCCACTCGAAAAGCAGCAGCTGGGAGATTTTTTCAGGCCATAAATCGAGGATTCCTCAGCAAGAGAGAGGTTGGTAAGAAAACGAAGATGGCTGTATACCGCTCCACCTATGTCCCAGTCTTGACATATGGATGCGAGTCATGGGCAATGACTACAACCCATAAAAGCCAGATCCAAACCTCAGAAATGAGGTATCTGAGGAAGGTGGTTGAAGTAACAAGAAGAGACATGGTACGCAACCAGACGATACGTCAAGGCCTAAAATGCCACCCCCTACAGACCCAAGTAGAACAGTCCCAACTAAGATGGTTTTGCCATGTCTGCAGAATGGGAGAAGATCGGCTACCACGACAAGCATGGGAAACAAAGAGCCAAGGATCCAGACCCCGAGGATGACCCAGAGTCCGCTGGGAGGACAACATTAGACAATCTTTGAAGGACCAAGGACTAGAATGGAACCAGGCCAGGAGGAAGACAGCCGATAGAATAGTCTGGCGCTCTCTCTTCCAAACCTCTACACCTCACGGTAGAAGGGGAACGACTAAGTAAGTAAGTAAGAGAGAGGTTGGTAAGAAAACGAAGATGGCTGTATACCACTCCGCCTATGTCCCAGCCTTGACATATGGATGGGAGTCATGGGCAATGACTACAACCCACAAAAGCCAGATCCAAACCTTAAAAATGAGGTATCTGAGGAAGGTGGTTGAAGTAACAAGAAGAGACATGGTCCGCAACCAGACGATACATCAAGGCGTAAAAACCCAATTCTTGCAGACCCAAGTAGAACAGTCCCAACTGAGATGGTTTGGCCATGTCTGCAGAATGGGAGAAGATCGGCTACCACGACAAGCATGGGAAACTAAGAGCCAGGGATCCAGACCTCCTTCTTCTTTGATCCTTAGCCGCCGACCGTCAAAGCAGTCAGTGGCCATCACGCCTAGTGGCGTCTTGTAGGGCAACAACAAATCGATTCCACTTTGCTCGGTCGGCAGCCATCCTTCGTACAGTGCCCCAACTCTGGTTCATTCTTTGCATCTCAGCCTCCACAGTCCTCCGCCAGGTTGTTTTTGGTCGGCCTCTCTTTCATTTTCCTTCAGGGGTCCAAAGCATAGCTGTTCTTGTGATGGCATCGGGGTCTCTTCTGAGGACATGGCCAACCCAGCTTCAGCGTCTGCCAGCTATGATGGTGTGCATGTCCTCTTGCTTGCTCCGAGTAAGCAGATCTTGGTTGGTGATGGTATTCGGCCAAAAGATTAGGTGAATCTTTCTTAGGCATGTTGTGTGAAAAGAGGACAATTTCGACATTTCCTTCTCTGTAACTCTCCAGCATTCTGCACCATAGAGAAGCACAGAAAGCACACAGCTCTGATATAATCTTAATTTTGTGCTTGTGCTGTATTGAGAGGACTTCCAGATGTTGTTTAGGCTAAAAAAGGCTGTTCTTGCCTTATTCATTCTGATGTTGATGTCTTTGCCTGCCCCACCGTCTGGTGTTACTATGCATCCTAGGTATGTGAAGGTGTCTCTGTCTGTACCAGTTGCTGATTCCTTACTGATATGGGCTCAGGGTTGCTCACATTGAGCGTCATGACCTCTGACTTCTTTAAATTGATGTTCAAGCCCACCTGCTGGCTAAACTTATTAAGTCTATCCGTTTTTTCCTGGATGTGTTGATGTGAATGTGCTAGTAGTGCAATGTCATCTGCATATTCCAGATCTTCCAATGTAGAAAATGTAGTCCATCTTATTCCTCTTGGATCCAGACCTCCAGGACGACCCAAAGTCCGCTGGGAGGACAACATTAGACAATCTTTGAAGGACTGAGGACTAGAATGAAACCAGGCCAGGAGGAAGACAGGATAGGATAGTCTGGCGCTCTCTCTTCCAAACCTCTACACCTCATGGTAGAAGGGGAATGACTAAGTAAGTAACTATATGGCTAACTACAATGGCTAGAGAGAAAATAAACGTCTGTCATGTGAGCTAAGTACTACAACTCATGAGAAAATGAATAGACGTATGAAATATTCCTGTCCTCTAAGTTATGAGTATGGTCCTCATCATCATTTTCCTTTACGTCATTATGGAGCGTGGTGACACAGCTGCAGCTGGTCACCTTGCAGAAAGCCTGCTCATACGCTCTTACAGCAGTGGCTTCTGTGGCAATTTGTTTAACATGATACGTTTGCCAGCTCCATGTAGTACCGAAGATTCTGAAGAGTTTGGTTTGGTTTTTAAGGACTATCTTCATTGCGCACAGACAACAGCATCAGTGTTCCGATCTCCTCCTGTAGATCACACAAGGAGGATCTCAGCGCAGTGCACAAACTCTGTAGCACCGGCAAGAATCCCACTGTGTGTATATAATGTATAGGAATCACACATTCTATAAATATTTTTGTGGCGGGTAGGTTTCCAAATTTTTAAATTTTGCCAGGGCAGCGGTCTGATAAGCCTACTCTGTACGATTTCCAACTGCCGTGGGATTTTTAACGTGCGCATCTTGCACACGGGACCTCCTATTTTTTTTGCCCTTATCCGAGAAGGCTAGGCATCCGATCTCACTACCCAGGAGACCAGGGGGGAGTATGACGTAATTAGGACAACTGGTTCTGAAGAGACAAATAAAGAATAGGCCTATTACATCCTCAGGCATGTCGTACAAGGCATATGAGGTTGTGCTCGGGTGAATAATGCTGTACTTCCTTGGTAATATGTGACAGGACTGTGGTTTTCCAACAGGGTAACAAAATTGTTGTAAAATTACAGTTCTAACATAAATATATTGTCAAAAACTGTTTTAAAATGACAGATGAGAAACACAGTTGAGATTGTAAATGAAAGTGGTTTTAAAAAAAAATAACTTTGGCAATGGCTTACAAATGCCACCCAAAAGAAAAGAAAAAAAAAAACGCCAATGAGAATAGCTAGTCTACATGGGTAAAGAGATTAGAGTGCAACCAACATAATGTGGTCTTGTGTGGGTCCCCTGTGGTCTGTAAGGAGACAAAGGAAAGAATAAGCCTGCTGCTCCCAGATGTGGTAAGAGGTGGCTAATATGAGGTTGTGCAAGTGGCTGGCAACCTCATCATGTAAAACACATAGCTAGAGAGAACTCCACTGAAAGCACACATGAATACTTAGTGTAGGCTTCCTGCGAGGAGACCAGTAGTTGTCCCGTACTCCATAAGGAGCACAAAAAGGGAAATTTAATAGAAAAAAATGTTTGTTATTTGAAAGAGGAATGTTTGATAAATAAAAACTTTGGACTGGACTGTAAAAGTCTGTTGCAGAATACACATGTATAGTGGGTATTCAGGGCTTTGAATTAGTGAATTAATAATTTTGAATCTAATGTGGTTTGAAAGGGAGGCATGTAATCACTATCAAAACACCCTTTGTTGATATAAATTAAGCCATTCATCTGTTAAGAGAGTGGGCACGCAGCAGCATTAATAATTAATTTCAACAACAATACAGGGCTAATGACTTCTTTAATGGTTGCTCATTGTCCCATTCTTACAGATTTAGCGACATTTGTTTTGATATTTTTCCCTCTTCAGATTCACGCCATATCATGAGAACAGTCATGTAATTGCTCAGGCATTAGACTAGACAAATCAGCTGGAAATCATGGATGGAAATATATATAACTATGGTATGATGTTATGTTGTTGTTGTTTTTTTTTTTTAATGTTATTGCTTCTATTTGTTGCCATGGTTTGCAGTTTTTTTTTAATTTTAGATTGGTTTGGTATCAACCAGTCAATAAATGCCCTCTGATTCTATTTATTATTAACATATCATAGGATGGCCAGATTTTGTACAGGGCCTCTTTGCCATGATGGTAAAAAACGCTTCCAAATTTATAATATTTACAAACATGTTATGTAAGCTTACAAAAGATTACTGTGAAAGTGAGACAACCTGTGTATTTCCATTTTCATCTTCACATGGCACCAAAGTGATTGGTTCTAATGATCTTATCCTTGATGCTGATTCTCTTCATGGTTCTGTTCCATGCCTTGTTAAACTCCAGTGCACCTTTTCTTTTTCTTGTTGTCCTTACCTGTCTTTCTTTCTTTCATTTTTACCTGTTGTTACATTGTATTGTAACACTCCTTTAAGCATGACATGCCATTTTCTGAGATGCATCTTCTTCTTGGATCCTTAGCCCCTGACTGACAAAGCAGTCAGTGGCCATCACGCCTAGTGGCGCTTTGTAGGGCAGCAACAAACTGTCCCCATTGTGCTCGGTCAGTGGCCATCCTTCGTGCTGTGCCCCACCTCTGGTTCATGCTTTGTATCTCAGCCTTCAGTGTTCTCTGCCAGGTTGTCTTTAGTCTGCCTCTCTTTCACCAGCCTTCTAGGGTTCATAGCATAGCAGTTCTGGTGATGGTGTCATGGTCCCTTCTGAGGACATGGCCAACCCAGTTCCAGTGTCTGCCTGCAATGATGGTGTGCATGCCTTGTTGACTGCAACATGTAAGCAGTTCCTGGCTGGAGATTGTATTTGGCCCAAAAATTCGAATTTTTCTTAGGCAGGTTGTGTGCAATGAGGATAATTTGGACATTTCCTTTTCTGTTACTCTCCAGCTCTCCACGCCATAAAAAGTACAGAAAGTATGCAGCTCTCGTATGATGTTAATGTGGTGTTTATGCTGTACTGTGAAGATTTCCAAATGTTGTTTATATTTGCAAAGGCTGTTCTGGCTTTATTCATTCTATTACTGGTGTCTTTGCTTGTTCTGCCGTCTGGTGTTACTATGCTTCCTAGATATGTAAATTTATCTTTTTGTTCCAGCTTTTGGTTCCTTATTTTTATGAGCTCAGGATTTATTACATTGAGTGTCATGACCTCGGCCTTTTTCAGGTTGATGTTCAGTCCCACTTGTTGGCTATATTTATTCAGTCTGTCTGTTTTTTCTTGGATGTGCTGATGTGAATGTGAGAGTAGTGCAATATCGTCTGTGTATTCTAGATCTTCCAGTGTGGAGAACATTGCCCATCTTATTCCTGTAGGGGCATCCTCTGTTGTCTGGTGCATCAACCAGTCTATGACAGTTAAAAATAGCATGGTTGACAAGGGTCAACCCTGTCGTACACCTGTTTTCACTTCGAAAGTAATGTTGCTCATCCCAACACTGCATGTAAAGTTAGCATAGAGACTTTTTATGATGGAAACAAGACACCTAAAGATCCCGTAAGCCCGTAGTATTTTCCAATAAGCTATCCCTGTGTATGCTGTCAGAAGCCTTTTCAAAATTGACAAAGTTTATATTTAGCTGTATTTGCCATTCTGAGTACTGCTCTATTATATTTCTGAGGGTGAAAATATGATCTGCACATCTTCTGTTCTTTCTGAATCCTGCTTGTTCCTTCCTCAGTTTATGATCTACTGCTTTTGTGGATAATTATCCTGCCCAATATTTTGCTGGGAACAGAGAGGAGCATAATTCCTCTCCAGCTATTGTAGTCTGTAAGGTCACCCTTATTTGATAATTGTTCCTTTGTTTCATTCAAGTGGTGTTGTCTCCGTTTGCTAGATTTGTGCAAAGAGTGGTTCTAAGAGTTCAGCTGATAATTCAGGATCAATTTTAAATAGCATTATGCTTAAAGTTGTCTTGACCTGGAGCTTTTCCATTCTTCAACCCTTTGTTGGCTATGATGATTTCTTCCTTTCTTGGAACATTTGTATTGATATCCAGGTCATTTTCAGCCTCAGGAATGTTCAGCTCCATCTCAGGTGGTGTCTTATTGAACGTTTCTCTGAAGTGCTCAGCCCATGCCCAATCTGTGATGATGAGATTTCCATGCTTGTCTCTTACTAGTGGTTTTTGTTATTTTGTATACTGTGCTTTGTTCATTCCTCAGTGCGGCTTCTTCAGCCTGTCTTGCAAGGCCTTCTATGAAATTCCGTTTGTCAGCTTGGGTTTGACGTTTTACTTCCTTGTTCAGCTGACTGTACTTTTCAGTGTATATTTCCTTTAACCTAGGGGACTTTGCTTCTGATTTCTTTCTTTTGATTTCTTTTCTCATCCTTATGATTTTCAATGTTGCTGGTGTTATCCAATCTTGTATCTTCTTTTCCTGGAAACCCAAGTATGCTTCATTACTTTCCCTAAATGTCGCTGAAAGAACACAGAATTTTTGGTCGATGTCATCGGCCTCTGTGCCCTTGTGACTTAAGGCAGTTTGATAATGTTTCTTTATATCTGCCACAAAAGTTTTCTTGGTAAGAGGGTCCTTCAGCTTGTTGATGTTGTATCTTTTTGGTTTTCTTACCTTAATTCTAATAGTTTTAAGCTTCATCTTTATTACTGCTACTACTAGGTGGTGATCACTTCCCACATCTGCACCTCTTCTTACTTTCACATCAGATAATGAATGCCTCCATCTACCATTGATCATTAAGTGATCTATCTGGTTTCTGTTGCGGCCCTTTGGTGATTCCCATGTTAGTTTGTGAATTTCTTTATGTGGGAAGAGAATTACTCCAAAGACTAAGTTGTTAATGCTGCAGAAGCCTATCAGTTTGTCACCATTCTTGTTTGCAGCACTGCCACAACATCTCCCCATTACCCTTTCATAGGCTCTCAACATGCATAATGAGCCTCTTTTGCACATTATTGACCTCTTTCAGGGCATCTTCATTATGATTTTTCACATTTTTCTGCAAAACCTATTCGCTGTGGCCACCATTGATTGTCCTTCTTGTTTTGCGGGAGTCCATTATTTGCTTCTTAATGCTAGGATAGGTTCTTTGTGACACTGTGTTGTTACATAGAATGCTGTTAATTTTATGTAATGATGTCTGTATAGTTTTTATTGTAGTTTGTAGACTTATTTCAGAATTGTCTCATTTCGTCTTCTTTCGCCTTTCAACTCCCCAAGGAGCATAGTCTTCAGCAGACTTATGTGACTGTTTTCTGTCCCATGCCATCAGCTCAAGTTCTTTCCCCGTCTTCTTCATCCCCTTCAGTTCCCTTTTCCATGTGTTATATTCTCATTTACTTTAATACTGTTTTTATCCTATGAGATGGCCATTACCTTTGTGCTACTTAGACTAAGAACATAATTTTTATTTGGAGCCAAAATACTCAGAATTTTTTGTGTTGAAAATGGAAATTAATAGAGAAAAAAGATACTTTTACAGCAGCAAAGAAATGTATATCCATGTCACATTGTTGTTTATAATTTCAGCTCCTGGCAATATGTGGAATGGTTATAATGAAGGATTTCAACCTCCTCCAATGGAGCTGCAGAACTATATACCCACAAACCTTGAACATTTTCCAAGGGAGCAGAGCAAGAATCCATTGGTCCCCCCTACCCCGCCTTATGTTTTCTTCAATTATCCAGAGGAATCTCCACACCACCACCACCATCATCCTGAAAACATCAACAGAAATCAATGGCATTTTCCATCATGGCCAAAAATGGAAGTGAAACCAGATTTTATGTTTCAGGAATCTCCACGAAGATTTGCAGAAAAACAGGTCCATAAAGATGGTGGCATGGGAATGCCTTTAATTCACCAGGGTTCGTCAAATTTTAATATCCCAGCTGCAGGGAGCTATTATTTGCCTGAAACATCAGACCAGATGGTGGTTGATATTCACAGAACAGGTCCTTTATTAGATTCCCAGGAACCAGTAAATATAAACATTCCAGTGACTTCATCCAGTTTTAGCAATCACTCTGTGTCAGAGCCAAACTGTAATCACAGGAACACTTCAAGAAAAAACCCTGCTCCTAAGAAACGGAAAGACAAGCCCAAAAAAGAAGATATATCCATAAAGAAGAGGACAAGGGATGAAGAAAAATGGGCTAGAAACATCAGAAAGAAAGCAAGATCGAAGGGAGAGAGTTATGTATCAGTTCAGGGGAAGACAGTTCCTGCCAGATCGGTCAAAGTTGTTGATTGCTCAAAATGTAAGTTTGATTGTACTTCAAGAGTTTCAGAAGAAGAGCGACAGAAATTATTTCAGGAGTACTGGGGGATGGAGAGCTTCAAAGAAAAGGTTGATTACATTTCTGGTTGCGTTCATGAGTTTGCTCCCCTCCGTCCAGTAAGTGGCCGAAGAGCTTATTCCAGGCGATACATGGTGAAGATCAATGGAAGAGAAGAAAGAGTGTGTAAAGAATTCTTTGTAACCACATTTGACATTAGTGAGAGCACAGTTGTTACTTACATGGGCAAGAAAAGGAAAGGACCTGACGCTATTGCAGATTTGCGGGGAAAGCAGACGCCTAGCAACAAAACACCAGAATCAACTGTTAATCTGATTAGGGAGCATATTTTGTCTCAGACTGGCCCCCAAGGACGGCTGAATCAGTTCCCAAATGACGATGTGAAAAATGTAAAAAGACTGTATCAGCACTATCAGAGTGAATGTGAGCTGGAGGAAATTAAGCCTGCTAGCATTTCTGTGTATCGTAAAGTCTTCTCTGATATGTACAAAGACAAAAATGACACCCCAGTAGAAATTCCACCTGACAGTATCCTGATGCAAAGTAAGAAAAGAAAAAAGTTACAATCCACCGAGAAAGAAGACAGTGCAGTCTCATCTTCATTCAACGAGGAAGAAGTTGTTGCTCCATTTGAATCTTCTTTAAGTTCCGAACCTAATACATCCTCAGATTCCTTGCCACATGTTGCAGAGATGGCTGCCTCTACCAGTTCTGCAGTACTGCCTGAGACAGCAACACAGCTTGAGCTGGACCTCAGGCAATATCCATATCAGAGCAGTAGTCAACACTTATCCTTAAGAACACTCTCTTCTGATCAGAAAATGTGCAATTTAAATGTACCTCATAAGGTCCCACAGCAACAGCAGCATCACCATATTCAGCAGCAACAAATCCCCTCTCAGCAGCATAATGAAAAAGTAATGTTCAGCGCACTTTATCAGGAAGACCCCATTGTGTCTAGTCATGAGAGAAGTCATCTCGGTACTTTGCCATTCACATGGGACTTACATAGAATGGGCAGCAGTTCACACACCTCTGACAACAACTTGGGCTACAGCCCTGTCTCTTATTCCAACCAAAACCACCTTATTCAGCCACCATCATCAGCATTATCATCGTCATTATTCAAATATAGAATATCATCATCGTTGCCAACCTCATCAGCTGCAGCATCATCACCAGTTGCATCTACCTCAAATACAGATTTGAAAAACAAAACTTACCAGTTACCTTTTGGAGAAGCACCAGTTATAAAAAGAGTGAAAGGTGGTGGTGGTAGTGGTAAAATCCGGAAATCAAAAGAGAACAAATCTAAGAAAGAACCAAAGAAGAGAATTCGAAATGAAGATTCATGGAACCGAAATGTACGAAAAAGATTAAGGTTCAAGGGTGAGGCCTATACTTCTGTTAGGGGTAAGCTGGTGGAGGCAAAACGTGTCAGAGAAGTTGATTGTGCAAAATGCAAATTTAAGTGTACTTCAAGGATAAATAAAGAGCAGCAAGAAAAACTCAATCAGTACTACTGGAGTTTGGACACTTATAAGAAGAAGATTGAATTCCTCAACAAGTATGTGGAAACTTATGCTCCAAAACGGAAGATGACTGGCAGACGGGCATTTTCCAGAAAGTATACTTTTGATGTGGATGGAAAAGAAGAGAGAGTATGCAAGGATTTTTTCACTGCAACACTGCATATAAGCGAAAGTACCATAGCGACCGCACTAGACAAGAGCCGAAAAGGTCCAGATGCAATAGTTGACATGCGAGGCAAACACAAACCTGTCAACAAAACTACAGAAGAAACACTTCACAACATCAGAGAGCTTATCATTTACTTAACTGGCATGCGTCCACGCCGTACTAACAGCAACAGTCGGCTAGGCTCAGAGAACACAGATGTGAATCACTTATACCAAATATACAAATACGATTGTGAAAAGAAAGGAAAGAAAATAGCAAGCATGGGTATATTCAGAAGTGTTTTAGTCAAGGAATTCCGTATAAAGTCGTTAAAACCGAAGAAAGATGAAAACTCTGGTTTGCTTGGAAAAAATGGATTTGTGTCAGCAGCCCAGAAAAGTGAATCCTCATCTGCAGAAGCCTGGCCTATCAGTATACCTCGGCCTAGTTCAATCAAAAGCGAGGCTTCATCATTAAATGAACTTTTTTCAAAGTCTGTAGCTTGCAGGGATTCCCAGTTTGGAGATAATTTTCCTAATTTATAAATACCTTGACCTGTTTGACTTGAAACGATCTCATAAATGTTAAGTGCCATATCATATGTTTCTGCTGAGTAATTGTTTCAGGTCTTTTTCTTTTTTTAATTTTTTTAACCCCGGACATCACTGGCAGAATGTATCCCCACAGCGTCATCATATTTCATCTCCTCAAAGAGTATAGGCCTTCAACAAACATATTTCAAGTCTTCCTATCCCATGTCATCAGCTTAACATCCTTCCATGTCTTTCTCATAATTTTCATTGCTGTCTTCAGTTGTCTTCTGCATGTGTTCTTTAGTCTACCTCTGCCTCTCTTACTCTGGGGATTCCAGAATAAGGTCTGCCTTGTAATTCTATCAACATGTTTTCTCAGTGTGTGTCCTATCCATCGCCAGCATCTTCATCTCATCTCCTGTTCCACTGGCACTTGTCTGGTTCTTGCCATCAGTTCTACATTAGTGATCATTTTATACCATTTCAATCCTGCTGTTCTATGCAAGCACTCATTTATGAAAGTCTATAGCTTCTTGGTTTTTGTTTTTATTGTTCTCCATGTTTCAGAGCTATACAATAGGACTGACTTAGCATTTGAGTTGAAGATTCTGATTTTAACCTCACAGCAAAGACCCGTTATTTGTGTTATATTGTGAGTAGATAGAGCGCTGGCCTATCGCGATAAAGGTGCCGGGCTTGAAAGACAGTGGCATCACATTCCAGTCTACCCAGCTGTAAATGTGTAGCTGACTCTTGAGTTAGGGAACTGGTCACCCCATCTCTCGAAGCTGGACTTAGTATCGTGAAATTTCTAACACCTCACTCCCCTGTGGCATGCATGGAGGCATATCTGGAGTCATCCTTATATGACCACCAGCTATGCCCAATGCTACAATATGTGTACGTGGAAGTGAACATAAGCTGACAAACGGAATTTCATAGAAGGCCTTGCAAGACAGGCTGAAGAAGCTGCACTGAGGAATGAACAAAGCACAGTATACAAAATAACAAAAATCACTAGTAAGAGACAAGCATGGAAATCTCATCATCACAGATTGGGCATGGGCTGAGCACTTCAGAGAAACGTTCAATAAGACACCACCTGAGCGTAATGCTATTTAAAATTGATCCTGAATTATCAGCTGAACTCTTAGAACCACTCATTGCACAAATCTAGCAAATGGAGACAACACCACTTGAATGGAGGTTGATGACATCCTCATTGACTCTTGAAATCATCCACACACTTCCAGGGATTCCCCATGTGGTGAAACTTGTTGAGAACCAAGAAATGCACACTAAGCTTGGAGAAGTCACATGCGCCCAGGCCACCTGGTTGACTCCTTGCAGAAGGATCTCACTATGGAACCAGTGATAGACAGGGGAAGCTGAGAAGTGGCTCTAGCAGGACATGACAATTTATTGGGAGAGTCCAGAACCAGAGTATAGTATTTTAGCTCTGCATAGTTGGAGAGCCCCCTTGGATGGCGGGGAATGTACAGTATGCCATGCACTTCTTGTTACTCCTAGCTTGGGACCAGATGTGACGATTCTTTAAATGCAAGCCAAACTGGAGCTCATGACTTTAACTCAGCACGTTTCGGAATGGCAGAAAAGCAAAGATCTACAGTGTAGATAATACCAAGGAGTCGTTATCTTGGTATTGACTGCTAAATAGTGAGAAGCTCAGCAGCCCTAGTTAAACAACAACCCCTGTGGCAGTATCTGGTATGGGGCGGACTTTACCTTTTTTGTAGTTATGTTGCTCATAAAGATTGCTAAGATGGCTGTTTAGATTACCTAGACCTCATAATGTGAACATACTTGGATAACTGTGGCAATTCTAGAGCTAATACATGATTACCTGCCAGTAGTTGCAGTAATTCTAGCTCCAGTTGAAGCTAAATTGTCTAAGGATATTAGGTATAGCATGCATATGGAAATGAGGTATTGCATACATGTGTGTGCTAGTGCTAGACTATCGGCTACGCTGTTCCTCTGGATTCACCAGCTTTGTGGGTCATGCGGCATGGGCAATAGTTTGACCTCTTTACCCAAGCACCCAACCTGCGTCGGCCGAGACATTGTCTTGGGTGCATTCATATGGTCAGTAATGACTGAAAAGGATACTCATAATGTGAACAGCAAAAATATAATAGCCAATTTTTGTTATCTGAAAATATCATTCCTGAAAAACAAATAAGAAACTAACTGAGCAAAAATGTATAAGAACGTAAATATGTCACTGAAACATCTATTATACAAAAACCTCGGCACATTATCAATAATAGGCAAACTTATAATTTTGCAACAGTATTCCGCCTTATCATGCCAGTCAGCCCAGCAGGTGTATCGATTCAATACCAGCTGATAGAGACGCCCCCCCCCCCCCCCAACCCAAATCACCATTCACAGCGTCACCAAAATCCTGCTCGTTATCACTATCAGACCTTCTTTCTTAATCATTTTCATTCTAAGTCACTTTTCGGGTATGTTTCATCAAATTTCTGTTCTTCATAATTTGAAAATGATATATTTATTATTACCTGAGTAGCTATAAGCTACTCGAAATACTTATTTTCTGACTGACACACTTCATATACATATAGCCAGATTTTCTGTAAACACAATGACTGCTGTTAGCGAAAGCTGTCATTTGCTACAGAACATATATGCCGCACTCACGACTTAAATCTAATGTGACTGGTTGATTATTTTTAGTTAGGACCTCAGTTTTCACATGAGTCTTGTGATTTCCTGATATACTGGGAATCCGGCAGGGAGTCATTTTGGATATTCCCTTAAACCCTGGAATACGGTACGCAAGGGTTAAACGACATAGCTTTCCATTGGAAAGCACTCTTACTAAAAACCACATTTCTGTAACTTCTAGTGCTTGTCCTTTTTTTTTTTTAACTCATTGTCTGCACTTTCATCTGCATGATATCATCAGCAGTGAAATGCTGGAGAATGTTCCTTTATTGACTTCTCTTGAAAAATAATTGTTGCTTTTGTTTTTCATTTACTAGAATGCTGTTCTTGCTTTTTTTTTTTAGTGTTCTTTACTGCACAAATACATGTACTTCAAGTGATTCTGGATAGCAAATTTAAATGCACACAAGTATGTCTTCTCTGTTTTGGATATGCCTTTGAAGGAAAAAATATTAAGAAACCCTATCAGTATCATAGAAAGATTACAAGTGGAAACCGTGGGACATGGAAGAAAAAAGGTGTCGAACATTCTACATGACCTGTAAAACTGAACAAACGCTCTAAAAACACAAACATTTGAGAGCCTACCTAACATTCGTGTACAGTGTAGCCTGGATAAGTAGAAGTCGCTGGGGCCATCTAAAATACTTCTTCTTCTTTGATCCATAACCGCCAAACGTCAAAGCAGTCAGTGGCTATCACGCCTGGTGGCGTCTTGTAGGGCAGCAACAAATTGATTCCACTTTGCTCGGCCGACGGCCATCCTTCATACAGTGCCCCAACTCTGGTTCATTCTTTGCATCTTGGCTTCCACAGTTCTCTGCCAAGTTGTTTTTGGTCAGCCTCTCTTTCGCTTTCCCTCGGGGGTCCATAGCATAGCTGTTCTTGTGATGGTATCAGGGTCCCTTCTGAGGACGTGGCCAACCCAACTCCAGCGTCTGCCAGCTATGATGGTGTGCATGTCCTCCTGGTTACTCCGAATAAGTAGTTCTTGGTTGCTGATGGTGTTCGGCCAAAAGATTCTGAGAATTTCCGTTAGGCAGATTGTGTGGAAGGAGGACAGTTTCGACATTTCCTTCTCTGTTACTCTCCAGCATTCCGCAATATAGAGAGCACAGAAAGTACACAGCTCTCATATAATCTTATTTTGGTGTTTGTGCTGTACTTCAGTCCTTATTCCCTTTTCCCTATTTGTTGAACTGCTGATTAGTAAACACTCAGTTAAAGCAAATCTTAATTGTAATGAAATCCTGTCTTTGCTGACCTAATTTCTAAACAAGCAAGTAGAAGTAGAAAATAGTTCTACTTATCCAAAATTCTGCTTATCCTAATTTGGCTCAATGATGGACAGACTAAGACTGAAGCAATTATTTTAGCCATTCAGAAGCAGGAATTTTTATTTTAAATTTTCATTGCTGTATCTTTTTAAGATTTCAAAAGCATTTTTAGCAAAGCCTAAAGTGTTATGTCAAGTGTAGAAGAATCCTAGAGCAATAACCATTGCAGGCCTAGTAAGCCGCTGTAAGAGTTACCTGACCCTGACCTAGGGACTTTTCTATTGTCTAGTGTTTTCTTTCCTTCTTTTTTACAAATGCCTGCCAAATACTGGTCTATGTTTATTATTTACTATTCACCTGCCACAGGTTTCACTCTTTGTTTATCTTCAGATCTGAACTGAATAGCCCTAATGCTGTCAGAGTTTAACGCAAACCTTTTTCTTCCAAACTGAGGTGAACCAATGTTCGCTTAGTCTGCCTGATGATTACGTGCTTGCTGGTTTAATGAATGTTAACGTTGTATTCTACTGACAGAAGTTCGGATGTTTAATAACCTGTTATCGCCTGTTCACCAAAAAATTGTGTCCGGGCAAGTAGTACTGTAACTTAGGCAATGAATGCAGAGCTTCTACTTATGCGAGGACAGATTTGAGTTGGGACAGAGAAATTATTTCAGCTTATCCTAAAATTCTGGCGTGATGCTGACCACATCACCCCTAGTGTGCCGATGGTCAAGAAAATAGGGGCCTAACAACATATTCCCAATATGCCTCAATGGGCGTAACGGGATCCTTATCCGAAAATTCTAGTTATCATTATTCAAATTCAACCATAGTTTTTTTTAACGAAGCCAAAGACATTAAGCTGGGACTTTCAGAAATGCGTCTACTTAAGCGAAGTTCAATTTAAGCAAGTTTTGCTTAAGTGGACTGCACTGTATATAAACATTTTGCAAGCACAAACTGCATAAAGTCTATGAAATGTGCATTATGGTCTGCACACGTGAACAGTTGAGTAACTGTCTAATCATGCTTATATATAAACAAGTTGCAGGCACAAACAGTGGAGAGCCTGTCTTACCATTCTTGTATATAAACAGTTTGCAGGTACAAACAGTAGAGAGCCTACCTTGCCATGCATGTATATAAACAGTTTGCAGACAAACAGTTGTGTATGAACAATCTGCAGGCACAAATGGCAGAGAGCCTATTTTACCATGCCTGTGTATGACTAGTCTGCAGATACAAATGGTAGAGAGCCTGTCTTACCATGCTTGTTAATAAACATCTACAGACAAATAGTAGAGATCCTACCTTACCTTGCTTATGTATGAACAGTCTGCAGATACAGACAGTGAGAGCCTATCTTACCCTGCTTGTAAATAAACATCTGCAGACAAATAGTAGAGATCTTACCTTACCTTGCTTGTAAATAAACGTCTGCAGACAAACAGTAGAGATCCTACCTTACCTTGCTTGTAAATAAACGTCTGCAGACTAAACAGTTGATAGCTTGTAAATAAACAGTCTGCAGAAAGGAATAGTAGAGATCCTATTTAAATATGCATATACATCAACAGTCTACAGCAGCCTTAGTCAACCTTTTTATCCTGGAGGAAACCTTGAAATAATTTTCAGGTCCCACGGAACCCCTGCATAAAAATTATATCTACAGCTCATGGTACTTTAGCATGATCAGTAAGTTGTAAATATAATAATTCAATAAAAATTTGTCAATGCTCTTTTGAGTAGAGAAAGATTTGTTTCTGTGGATCTGTTTATTTGGGCCAACTTATTAGTCTAGTCTTATTTTGTGTGCTTCTCCCCTCCCCACAAAGGAAATCAATTCTAATACATGTCGGTAGTGCAGGCAGAATAATCTTTTCCTTTTCCTTTTTTAAAATCACTACTTGATTTTTTTTTTTTTTAACCTTATCCAAGTAGTCCTAAAAGTTTTATCACAAATTTCTACTCTACAAGATGCTAATGAAATACAGTGTTGCATTCCATTCTGTTATCTTAATGATTGAAATTGATGATAGCATTGGACAAGTAACATCTATTGTGATAGCAATGCAAAAGTCCAATGGAAAACGACAACAGTAACTTGTGAAGTAAATGCAGCTCACTCTTGTTGACAATTCTTATAATTTAATCACATTTCCCACAACACGCTGCTCCACATATAGATAACGATTCATGAATATAATCTGCACATCGACCAACTCTACTGGGCCATAATTCCAAGTCCGTTACACTGTAACAATAATGGTGCATTCAACACCTCTTCGTAAAGTCCGTCAAGTTGAGGTCCACGATATAATTATATGATTTCTCAATATTCTAAGAATACACATCTACATTATACGAATCTCCTGGCATCAATAGGTGCAAACACTTTATTTATACATAAGCATGTCGATGGACACAGCGGCCTCAAAAGGACACATATAAAACGCAGCCTGACCGGCTAGAGACACTGCCAAAAGTCAACTGCCGTTCCTCTGCACGTGCATTTACGTAATTATTTTATCTGACGTCATTTTAATCTAACGACGTTCTTTTTGAGCACCTCGATGTTTCAAAATCATGAACGCATTGCAGTGCACAAAAAGAGGCGTAACATACGATATGTGCAAGAGTGAACACTGTCTTATTGGGCACTGCCATACAGGGCTGCTCAGTCACTGCCTGCATTGTGAGCGCTAACATCACCCAGCACACACAGCTCAGAAAATGACGTTTATCTATTTTTTTTTCAATTACTATCTTTCGCGGAACCCCTAGTGACCTTTCCGTGGATCCCGGTTCAGAAACCCTAGTCTACAGTCACTGAGAACCTGTCTAATTATTCTTGTAAATAAACAGTCTGCCAATGTAAACTGTAGAATACCTTTCTTTCTAAGCTTGTATATGAACAATCTGCAAACAGTAGATAATCTACATAAACATGAATGCACATAAACAACTTACAGTTATAGCAGGAGAGAACTTACCTAGTCAAAGATAATTACAGAGAGCAAGTGGCTGAACTACCTATGAGGTTCATGAAAAGTTACATTCAACAGATCAGGTAGAAACATTTACTGATCAAATTATTTAAAAGGAACCACAGTGAAATAAACTTTATGTACTCTTTTAGGTTGTACCACAAAAGCCAAAACAGATGATCTTCAGTGCAGAGACAAAATATAAGTGGCTGTGGTAAGCTGCAGAATGAGAAGTAAAAATCAACATAACAAAAGATGAAAGTCACATTGACCGTGGCACAAGAACAAAGCAGCTGTACATATTGATAGACAGAGCTTCATCAGAGAATACACTTACTGGAAAAATGATGAATTGGTAACACCAGTGATAGTATGTATGATGCATCCATGCGGATACTTCGCCATTTTGTTTAAACCTGAAGAAGAAACTACTTAACAGTACACGAATTATACAAACAAAATGTATCGGCTGTTATCAAGCAACAAAAACTAGCTGAAGATTATATGGAAAGACACATTCAGTTGACGCTGAAAATAATGACTAGGTGTAGCATCTCAGTCTTTACTGCCAAACAGCATAGTTTTCTTTTATCTACTGCTTATTTTGATTTGATCAGTGGTTTCAATAAAAAAAATACAGTGTAATGTCCTGTAGTGTTGTGTTTCTTCAAGATGCCATTCAACCCTTGATCTATCTTCTCTGGGACCATCTTCTGTCCCTTGTCCCATTTTGAGATTGATTGTCCATACCACTGGTTGGCCAAGGGAGCTATCCTCACAAGATGTCTAAAACAACTTAGTCTTTGTGTCTGTAAATTCATTCCTTCAATGGTGCTGTTCCAGGAATGGCCAAGATCTCATTATTTCTCACTATCTCTTCATGTGTTATTAGCTCATTTTTGTCGTCCTCTTAGTCAGCAACTGGTAATTTTTGTTTTCTTTTTTACTTCTTTGGTTACTAATATGTGGCTGGCAATCTCATCGTATAAAATAAATTGCCACAGATACCCCCGCTGCAAGATTACATGAATGATTGATAGCAGGCTTCCTGGAACAGGGCCAGCTGTAGTGGTGGTTCCATGATATATTAGGAGCCAATTGGAAAATGACGATGATTTAGATTCTTAAGGGTTCTACAGGCAGCGTGGTACAACAAGACCATACCAAAGGATTGGGAGATTGCCATCATAACACCAATTTTCAAAAAGGGTGACAATCGACAGTGTGGAAACCATAGAGGCATATCCCTTCTCAGTGTCCCTGGTAAAATCTACTCTAGAATCCTAGAGCAGAGACTCCGACGCCTAGCTGAGCCACAATTGGATGAGGTCCAGTGCGGATTCCGAGCGAACCGAAGTACTCAAGACCTAATCTTCACACTCAGACAGCTGAGTGAAAAGGCCCTTGAGTATAAGAGTGAGATCCATCTTTGTTTCATAGATCTGGATAAGGCGTTTGACAGGGTCCCCTGGAGCAAACTTTGGGATTGTTTGGCAAGGAAGAACATTCCAGCACCTCTGATTCATGTTATACAGAGCTTCTACAAGTCTTGCAGAAGCCAAGGATCCAGACCCCCAGGACCACCCAGAGTCCGCTGGGAGGACAACATTAGACAATCTTTGAAGGACCGAGGACTAGAATGGAAACAGGCCAGGAGGAAGACAGCTGATAGGATAGTCTCTCTTCCAAACCTCTACACCTCACGGTAGAAGGGGAACGACTAAGTAAGAGTGCTTTAGTATTGAAGTGAGCTTAAAATTTACCTTGTTGAAATCTTATTTTAATCCTTCTAATTTCCATTTGTGGTGAGCAAACGTACAAGGTGTTTGAGCTTTTTTTTTTTTTTTTTCTTTTTTTTTTAAATGTTAACAATGACTTATATTTCCCTTGTTTGGTGTTTTCCTTTTTTTTTACTCCTTGTAGTGTATGTGTTTATCACTACTGCAATCCCCTTTACAGGAAGCCTGTGTCAAAGCCCTTCTTGTAGTGCTGGTTTCTATAACAGTTTGTTATAATACTAAGTTTGTTATAATATATATAATACTGAGGCTGCCCAGCCTGACATTATTTGTCTCCTACAACATACTTGATAGAGCAGTAAACTTATACTTTATTTGTCTCCTCCGAGACCCTTGAGAACTATAATAGGCAATTGGTGTACTACTTGGATGCTCATATTTCTATTTTCTCTGAGTTGATCTTCATATCTTACACAAGGCAAGTGGTGTAAAGAAGATTTATATGTCTCTAGCTATGAGCTTTTACAAGATTACCACTTGTTCACTTCTGCTGTGATGGTAATATGCATAATTTTTTTTAGTGTCCTGGATGCTCTGCTTCCCACTTTCCCCTGATCTGTGCTTGATAAAACTCTTGGCCTCTTTGTAAGTTATGCTTGTGTCAAGTTGAGGTAGCTTTCCCCCTTCCTTTGCAAATCTGTGAAAAATAACTCGTATCAGCAATGAGCATTCTTAGGATGTTCTTTCTGTTTGTTTTTTTTGCCATCTCAGTTTCTCAAAATCAAACTGATCCTGCAGGAAAGATGCACCACATCCAATAATTCGTCACTGTAAGGACCCACTAATTATTTTATTATCGTGGTTTATGCATCTTGTGAAAATGTTTCTGTTTATGTATTGAAAACAGGTTTCACATATTGTGAAATCCCATGAAAGATATCATTGAAGGCCAGTTCAGTTTTCCTGTCTGTAAACAGATTTATATTACAGATATAGGTGTTTAATGGTTTACTAGTCACATTAGAACATTTTTCCTTCACCCTAAACTTTAAATTCAAGGTATTGTGGTAATTTTTTTTTTTAATGCTGCAATAACTCTAGTGCCCTACATATATATTTTTATAAAAACTAAGTCCAAAATGTGAATGTAGATGAGGATATTGAATGTATCCTGCATTCATTTGTGATAGTATCCAACTATTGTAGTCATTATGATCACATATTCAGTATAGTTCAAATATTCTGTGTGATGACTTCTGCTAGTGCACAATTATAATTCGTGCCGGGAAAATGAAAAGCTGAAAAAGGCTTTTTTTTCAAATGTGGAATTATAAAGAATCCCAGTAGAAGTGAGGACAACCTACTGTGGAACATCAGCCAGGAAGATGATGAGAACACCATCAGCGATGATGATAATGATGATAACATTGAAAACAGATTAGTTGGCATGTGAGTATCACTTTTCTACCATTAACATTTAGTTTGAGGTAGTATGTAATTTAAATATTAAGAGATGTGCAGGTTTTTTACTCTGCAGGAAGTATAGTGCGGTGCATCATTTTAAGCACAAATTATAACCCTACGGACACTTATTGTAAGGGCAGAATTGAGTGTGTTTATTTGTGTAAATGTTACGATATCTTAAATGAGAACCTTTTTTATAAAATGTAAATAATGTACTTTTAGATGAATATAGCGAGCACTTAATTAAAAGAGAAGTTTTTAGATCCTTTTTACAAGTTGTTAATGAAAATAAGTAAAAAGAGGACTCTAGACCAGTACTCCACAGCCGGTGTGCCATAGGTGTCTGCTTGGTATGCCATAATATCGGGCAGAATACAGCACATAATGGCATATAAAATTATATGTTATGGTAAAACATTACCTCTTTGTTAATTTCAGAAATTGGGGGTGCAAGTTATTTGAAGGCATGGGATACTTGAATGAATGCAGTATTTGTTTATAAGATTCAGATTATGTCAATAAGTATGATACAGTGGTCACACAACATCCTGTTTTGTTTTAAAATTTATGAAGTGCAACAAAAAAACTCAGTGGATACAAAAATATTTTATGCAGTCTGGATACCATGTGGTTCCTAATGGTTTTCTGAAGAGAAAAACAAAACAGAATGGATGTACAGCTGCTTCAAGCATGTCATAAAAAGTTATTAATGGGAGGTTTTGTGTGAGGCTGGTAACCACATCATGTAAAACAAATTGAAACAGGAGCCACTACTGCACGAAAGCATGACCCTGATTTGGCGCAGGATTCTTGCAAGGGGACCAACTGCAGTGGTGGCCCTGTACTCTTGAAGGTGAAAGAAGAATAATTTAAGTGTGTTAAAACATTTTGTCTCTCTGCCATAAGTTGGTAGGGTTCACAGACTTCAATATCTCTACTGTAAAATGTTATAGTTTACAACATCTGTATCTATATGGTGTAGCCGCGCTGGTGTAATGGCTTCGGCGTTGTACTGGCGACCAGGTGTTCATGGTTCAAACCCGGGCGTCGGCGTTTGAAGAAATGTTTACGGCCGGAAATTTGACTGAATAGCCTGAACGGCTCCTGTGATAAACCCTCTGTGGATGGGAAGGAGCGAAGCTCCTGACCGGGTTGGAAGGAAAGTCCTCAGGTTCCCCAGCCTCGCAATGACATGTCATTGGGCCGAAGGGCTGAAAGCCCAAGTGCCGCTGGATAAGAAAAAGAAAAAAAAAATCTATATGGTGTAATTGAAACATAATCTCTCATAACTATAAATTATGACATATCACTTACATCAGCCTTTACAATGTAAATCGGTGTACTTAAGAAACATCATTGGACTACTATAAATGTATTCAGTTTACAGAGCTGAGTCTTGGTACTATAAATTAGTATACATTCACAAACATCATTCTCAGTGCTACAGACTAGGACAGTTCACAGACATCTGTCATTATGTTATAAGTTGATATTGTTTACAAAAATCAGTCTCACTATTATAAATTTACAGGTGTCATCTGTATACTATCAACATTTCCCTTTGTGCTGCTTATAGAGCACGGAGCCACCACTGTTGCTGGTCCCCTTGCAAGAGGCCTGTACCAAGCATTCACATGCTCTTGTAGGCAGTTGTTTACATGATGAGGTTGCCAACCCTGTGCACAACCTCATATTAGTCCCCTGGTACAACATTCCTGTGGGTGCAATTGTCCTGTTCTTTCCTTCTCTCATCAGAGACCCTTCAGAACTACATGGAGCATCTTATACTAATAAGCTGGTGTAAATCAGAGATGTTATCTCTTTCCTGTAAACTTGTATAATCTATAGACCTGGTCTTCTTAACCTGTTTTATACCTTGGGCCCCTTTGGCTGTCCTGTAAATGCTACGGACCCCTTCTTAGGAAAAAGTAACATAAACGTGTAACTAAAAATTTTACATTTTCAATTTTAAGTTATGAACTTCCTATAATTCTTTCATGGACTCCCCATGGGTTAAGAAGACCTGCTATATATACACTGTTAATGTAGCCTGGCCCATATTTATGTCCCTGGAATTTGAATTTGGCTTGGCCCCCACAAGATCCTCATTATACTCTCTTTCAATCAGAGATTGTGCCCCATTGATAATCTGTATTATGTGATGATGGAAGAAAGGCTGGAAAGTTATATATTTATTCCTCAAAGCCACTCGGTTGTAGCTGTTTTCTAGAAAATGGTCCGTGGCTAGGCTAATACATCAGGCAAGCCTAACCCCAGGGACCAGATCTGCCCTCTACTTTAATGCTGTAGGGACATGCTCATCAGTGCCATGGGATGTTCTTCTTCTTTAAGAATCATCTAAGGAGATCCAGCCTCTACAACTTCCTGTCTCCAATACGGTTTATCAGTTCTGTTGTTGACTTCTGTCCATGTCATTGCCAGTATCATCTCACTTTGTCTTTCTTTATCTATTTTTTTTTCCCTACAATCTTTCCTCTTGACATAATATATTCCAGTTTTTTTTTTCCTCAAAACATGTCCAAAGAAGGGGAATTGCTTCCTTCTAATGTGAGTAATAAGCTCCCTTCTAATGTGAGTAATAAGCTCCCTTCTAATGTGAGTAATAAGCTCCCTTATCATGTGAGTAATAAGCTCCCTTATCATGTGAGTAATAAGCTCCCTTCTAATGTGAGTAATAAGCTCCCTTATCATGTGAGTAATAAGCTCCCTTCTAATGTGAGTAATAAGCTCCCTTCTAATGTGAGTAATAAGCTCCCTTATCATGTGAGTAATAAGCTCCCTTCTAATGTGAGTAATAAGCTCCCTTCTAATGTGAGTAATAAGCTCCCTTCTAATGTGAGTAATAAGCTCCCTTCTAATGTGAGTAATAAGCTCCCTTCTAATGTGAGTAATAACCTCCCTTTGTACACTTGTATGGGGTACAGCTGTATTACATTTTGTTTTATATGAAACCACTTTTTTGTTTAGATACATTAAACACTTCTGACAGAACTCACTTGAGTTGTAAGTTCTTACTTTTAATCTGTAGAAAATATATGTACTTAGGTTCATTACTTAAAGTATATTTAACATTGCATTAATTTAGTATAGTTGTTGCATGTACATTTTGATTATGTTTTAACATTCCTATGAAACTGCTAATCACTGTTTAAATTTACTGTATTTTTATAACTTATACTGAAAGGTGAAACATGGCTAAGTATATTTTGGAATACAGAAGTATCACCATTCAATGCATATGTTGTAGTGTACAGTTATGGTTAGTTATGTAATATGGGTATTGTGAAACTGTAAGATGCAGTTAAAAGCTATGTATGTCACGTTTCAATTAAAGAGGACATTTTTAACACCAGTTTTCTAGTTCTTGATCTAGAGCAGGGGTCGGCAACCCAGGAGTTGTTGGGATCTACTTTAGTAAGACTGAGCCCTTTAAAGATCTACTATATATATATGTGTATGTGTGCGATTTTAAATGGGGAGTGGGGATGATGAAGCTTACAAAGAAAAGATCATGTTCTTATCTGCAAAAAAGTACCTTTGATCCTGTGGAAGCAGCGATTTTAACTGCCGACGGCAGATGTCTAGTTCGAAATTTCCATAGTTTAAAAAGCCCCCCCCCCCCCCCCCCCCCATCCTCCTGCAGTCACTTAAAAATCTACCACATAATCCAGTGGGATCTACCAGTAGATCAAAACCAACAAGAAGCCATTTTTTTCTCCTCATATTCTTCTTTATTATCATCATCGTTTCTGACTTCTCTTTTTTTTTTTTTTTTCTTTTTTTTTTTCTATAACCAGCGGCACTCGAGCTTTCCAGCTCTTTCGGCCCAATGACATGTCATTGCGAGGCTGGGGGGTCAGTGGACTTACCTTCCAACCCGGTCAGGAGCTTCGCTCCTTCCCATCCACACGGGATTTATGTGCAGGAGCCGTTCAGGTTATTCAGTCAAATTTCCGGTCGTAAACATTTCTTCAAACGCCGACGGCCGGGTTTGAACCATGAACACCTGGTCGCCAGTACAACGTCGTAGCCATTACACCAGCGCGGCTCCCGTCTCTCTGACTTCTCTAGATTACTTAAAAAAAATGGAGTGCCGTTTTCATAATTCTTTTATTTTAAGTTTTGCTTAATTCATTTATTAAGCCTTTCTGATGTTTCCTATCTGATAACGTGCTTATGTGTGTTTGTATGTGTGTGTGTATACTGTATATATGTTGGTTGATGATTCTACAGTGATGATAGTGTCGCAGAATAAATTCGCCTATTTACATTTTTTGTATACTAATTTGCTCTACCATTTAATTCCTTTTCTTTGTGGGATGAATTCTCTTCAATTCTAATGATATCTGTAAGCTTCTACAGTACAGTTTTTTAAATCTCACACTGTCCCTCTTCATTCCCTCCATTCCTCACTCTCTCTCCCTCTCTTGAGAGTGAATGCATTTCTTTTCACGTGCCGGGGGTGCCCGGGCGATCAGAGAAATTATATCCTTTTGAATGGGCCACGGCAATCCATAATGCGAGAAACGACCACGAAGTGCGATTTAGTTTATGAGCTCATTGGCATGGCTTGACAGGATGATCCACGCTACATCACATTATGCGTGCTGGCCGATTGGGGCGCGTCTGGTTAAAAATATATATCCTAATACTGTGGGTACGAACATTCCCCAAGGAAGCCTGGTAGAAGTACCTGTAACTCTTTGTGAAGATACTGTGCTAAACACAACAGTATCAGGCTGTTGCCTTCCTTCACAAGCGACCGCTTTGACTAGTGGCCACCATCATTATACGCAAAAGCTAGAATAGGGGACCACTAGAGCTGAGAGACCACAGCAAGCCATCTAGAGAAACATCGGTGGTTGACGTTGGGACGGGTATGCGAGAAATTTTATTATTCATACTTTAATACATGATTTGTATATCTAATACTAAAATTCATGTTCATTATTAAGATGTAAGCTGAAGCTGTATTTTCATTGCATTATATACTCAACTCTTATTCCCGGGTATATGACAGCTTCACAACTTCTTATATACTATTTCTGGTTAGTTAATTATTACCCACTGACCTTGTATCCTTCATGCCTTAAAAGCAAGACATAATTCAATAGTTATGATCTTCATAATTCTTTCTGGGGGCCATCTAGCACATGTTTGGACCCTATGCTCCATGCAGAGCCAGAAATACTGTACATACTGTGTAAACAATCCAACTATACGAAATCATGCAGGATAGTTGATACATTATTTTCTTGATTCTGTGGAAATTCAGTCGTCGGTAGTGAATTTCGAATGGGGGATTTTCGAAATGGCGTCTTTCATACAATTTAATAAAGCCGGATGTTTCAACATTAAAAAAAAAAATTTCAGCCAAACGCACAGTTTAGGCATGAAAAGCCGGTACATTCTGGAATATGGTCACCCTACTATTCATGAGCTTTACTGTTGACCTCTTTCCATGCCATTATGACGAATTGTTCCGTATCTTCTCTTTATTTCTTCCTTCAATCTTTTGTGTTGTCGTGATATATTCCAGCTTTTTCTTCTCATAACATTGACATCTCTACAGAGATATGAGTGGATGGGGGTGGGAGAAATAAGCTGTTGTCTTGAATTTATTACACTATATATTGTAATTATAACCCATCGAGGGTTGAACGGGATTACTTTGTTAATAAAAAAACCTCCGTGTTATGTTTTTGGTCTGTCTCTGCATCTGTTAAACAAAACAAGGATTTCAAAACAAGGACTCCCTTTGTGATTCTATAAACGGATTTTATTGCCTCAGACATTGTATGAAAACATGCTTATCAGCGTTGAGCTGTGGGAGTTCCATGTGTGAAGTTATCTACTTCTTTCTAATGCTTTGGTAACTGCATCCATCAATTTTGTAAAATGATTTGTCCTAAGCATTATGTTTCCGCATTTTAGTTTGGAAGATTTATGAAGTCAACTGGTCTGTTTGTATTCATATCAAGTTTAAAATCTAATTTTTGTGTATCTATTTTTCCTAGTATAGTTTATTTCCAAGTCCCAGTGGAACAAGAAGTCAGAAGTTGCTGGTGATGGAAAGAACACACATTGCGGAAACCTGTGATGGAAAGAACACACATTGCGGAAACCTGTGATGGAAAGAACACACATTGCAGAAACCTGTGATGGAAAGAACACACATTGCGGAAACCTGTGATGGAAAGAACACACATTGCGGAAACCTGTGATGGAAAGAACACACATTGCGGAAACCTGTGATGGAAAGAACACACATTGCGAAAACCTGTGATGGAAAGAACACCCATTGCGGAAACCTGTGATGGAAAGAACACACATTGCGGAAACCTGTGGATAACATTACAAGGCAGTTCTTGTTCTGTAATCTCCAAGGTAAGAGAGGTAGAGACAGACTGACAAACACATGGAGAAGAGAACTTGAGATATAAATGAATACAGAGATATTATTCAGATTTAAATATGGTACATTACTTTGTAAAGTTTTGACGAAAGAAGAATACCAGTTGACTAGAAGGCATGATTTATGGGCAAGAAAATAATGCTATTATCAGTGCGAGTTAAACAGTATCATCTTTGAGAGATTAATAGAGGCAGTAGACAGACAGCTGAGAGCGAATAGGTTTGTTTTTTGACCAAACAGATCCTGTACAGCCCTAACAACTGTGTGTAATAGTTGAATGAAGCTTGGAACTGAAATCAACCATATTACACAGAATGGATGGACTATAAAAAGACAATCCACAATTTAGACCAGCGATTCTCAACCTTTTTACACAGGCGGATCCCTTGAAATAACTTTTCAGGTCTCAATGAACCCCTGCATAAAAATTATTACATCTTTAGCTCACGGTAATTTTAATTAATGTTTTACAGCATGAAAATTTATTGACAATGTTGTATAGTAAAACTACTAAAAGAAAACCATAGGCCCAAGCAATAAGAATAAAAGTATAGCCTTAAGACACCGTTTTATGCAAGACTTTGAAAAAAACCCGCTTAATTAATTTTTTATAGGGTTCCGCGGAGCCTCGGTTGAGAAACGCTGGTTTAGACAATCTAGCTCTTATAGTATACCTGATAAGTCATTATGAAGTCCTGCATAAGTTCAGTAGTCGGATAAAGAATACATATGTAAACACGAAATATAGAATGCATCATGAAGGACGACTTACATAACCATTAGTGAGAGAGAGATAAAGAACTGGAGTGCGGTACAAATCGTTTGTCACCATTTCTTTTCGTTCTGTCTATTGACTGGATTATGGACACAACTAGCAATAACCTGTCAAAATTGGCAGGTTTTTAATTATAGTGTGTTGTTTCTGTTACATGTCGAACCACCACCAAGTTATTATTATGGATCATTTTGATCCATAATAATAAGTCTGCAATACTTTAAATTAAAATTTTGTCTTGAAGAAACAATCAAAAACTTACATTTTAAGGTCATTTTTAAGAAAAATGATGAGTTAAATCCGTTTCCTGAATGAAACTGGACAGAAGAGTATCATGATTGTCTGTTGATTTAATCTGCATCTCCGCACCTTCCTGTCTCCAGTTCATGTACTGTTTATCAATTGTGTTGTTGGCTTCTTTCCATAATCAAACTGTTCATGCACACCGTCATTTGCGTACTTTTCTATTTTCGGGAGAGTACATATAAGGGAGACAATACAATTATTGTCTAACTTTCAACCACAGTTGCACACCTTAACTGGTTGAAAGTTCATGTACTCTCTCGAAAATAGAAAAGTGCGCAAATGACGATGTGATCGACCGACCGATGTACTACGACGGGAATTATGGTATTGGAATAATATCAACCAATAGAACTTGGATTCGGTGAATTGTGACAAAAAAGTTTAGTGATCTAGATGTTGCAAGTAAAGCTGGCTGTTCTGTCCAGTAACTGTAACCAGATGCAAGATAAAGTGAGAATGTTTTTTTTTTGTTTTTTTTTATAAAGTATCCCGTTCAACCCTTGATGGGTTATAATTAGGACATATGGTGTACTAATTAAAGAAAATAAAGTCAGATTTCTAATACTCAAATATAGTACCTTCTTCCCCTCTCCACACAATCCAAATAGAGTAAATCAAAACTAAAGTTGTATGAATGTTTTTGTGTGTGACCTCCCCTTTCCATGAAACAAACAAACAATAAAAAACAAACTAAAATGAAGTCTCACATAACTGCCTTGTTGTTAACAAGGTGAACAGGGGTGAGAAAGCCCGGTGGGCGTTCGAGATTACATCAAATCCACCAATCATCAGCCATACAAGCACCCCATCAGACTACCACTTTTCCCCACACCATCACTGATTCTTATATGGTTAATTTTAGTTCCTGATGCATCATACAAGCATCTCATCAGACTACCCCTATTCCCCACACCATCACTGATCCCTATATATTAATTGAATGCTTGATGGAAGGTCGCAGCAATTGGACCCGAAAGTACACAGCGAAAAGACAAAAATTTATGAGAATAAATGCGACTCAACAGCTCCAAAACGTATGCAAATTCTTTCAATTAGCATTGGCTGTGAACGACACACAGCAAGTTTAACTCATTCCCTCAGATATGAGGCTGTCGCAGTCACATGTTACTTCAGGTATCGTTGCGATGGGACTATACACCTATTATCATCATCAAATACCATAATTCCCGCCGTAAAGTATTCTTCTTCTTCGATCCTTAACCACCGACCGTCAAAGCAGTCAGTGGCCATCACGCCTAGTGGCGTCTTGTAGGGCAACAACAAATTGATTCCACTTTGCACGGTCGGTGGCCATCCTTCGTACAGTGCCCCAACTCTGGTTCATTCTTTGCATCTCAGCCTCCACAGTCCTCCGCCAAGTTGTTTTTGGTCGGCCTCTCTTTCGCTTTCCTTCAGGGGTCCAAAGCATAGCTGTTCTTGTGATGGCATCGGGGTCTCTTCTGAGGACATGACCAACCCAGCTCCAGCGTCTGCCAGCTATGATGGTGTGCATGTCCTCTTGCTTGCTACGAGTAAGCAGATCTTGGTTGGTGATGGTATTCGGCCAAAAGATGCGGTGAATTTTTCTTAGGCATGTTGTGTGAAAAGAGGACAATTTTGACATTTCCTTCTCTGTGACTCTCCAGCATTCCGCACCATAGAGAAGCACAGAAAGCACGCAACTCTGGTACAATCTTAATTTTGTGCTTGTGCTGTATTGGGAGGACTTCCAGATGTTATTTAGGCTAAAGAAGGCTGTTCTTGCCTTATTCATTCTGATGTTGATGTCTTTGCCTGCCCCACCGTCTGGTGTTACTATGCTTCCTAGGTATGTGAAGGTATCTGTCTGTACCAATTGCTGATTCCTTACTGATATGGGCTCAGGGTTGCTCACATTGAGCGTCATGACCTCAGACTTCTTTAAATTGATGTTCAAGCCCACCTGCTGGCTAAATTTATTAAGTCTATCCGTTTTTTTCCTGGATGTGTTGATGTGAATGTGCCAGCAGTGCAATGTCATCTGCATATTCCAGATCTTCCAATGTAGAAAATGTAGTCCATCTTATTCCTCTTGGACTGCCCTCTGTTGTCTGGCGCATCACCCAGTCTATGACTGTTAAAAAAAGAGTGGTTGATAAGGGGCATCCCTGTCGTACTCCTGTCTTCACCTCGAAGGTTAGGTTGCTCTGCCCAACACTACACGTAAAGTTGGCATAGAGGCTTTTTATGATTGCCACTATGCAGCTTGGAATTCCATAAGCCCTCAGTATTTTCCATAAACTGTCCCTATGTATGCTGTCAAAAGCCTTTTCAAAATCAACAAAATTTATGTAAAGCTGTCTTTGCCATTCTGAGCACTGCTCTATAATGTTCCTGAGAGTGAATATATGGTCTACACATCTTCTGTTCTTTCTAAATCCTGCTTGTTCTTTCCTCAGTTTGTAGTCTACTGCCTTTGAAATTCTCTGTATAATTATCCTGCCTAGTATTTTGCTGGGAACTGAGAAAAGAGTGATTCCTCTCCAATTATTGCAGTCTGCAAGATCTCCCTTTTTGGGCAATTTGACAATTATTATTTTGTTCCACTCTGATGGTGTTGTCCCCGTTTTCCACACTTGTGCAAATAGTGGTTCTAATAGTTCTGCTGCTAGCTCAGGGTCTGTCTTAAATAGCTCTGCATTTAAGTTATCATGGCCCGGAGCTTTACCGTTCTTTAACCCTTTGATTGCTGTGATGATTTCTTCTTTTCGTGGAATGTCTGTATTTACATCTAGATCGTTTTCAGCCTCAGGAACATTCAATTGTGTCTCTGGTATTTCCTTGTTCAGAGTTTCTCTGAAGTGCTCTGCCCATCTTGTTTCCTGTCCCTCTGCTGTCTTGATGAGATTTCCTTGCTTATCTCTTACTAATGTAATATTGTTTGCACCTTGTTTTCCGCTGATGAATTTAGTTATTTTGTATACTGTGCTTTGTTCATTTCTCAGCGCTGCCTCTTCTGCCTGTTTTGCAAGATCGTCTAGGAAATTCCTTTTGTTGGCTCGGGTTTGGCGTTTAACTTCCCTGTCCAGCTGGCTGTACTGTTCGCTATATAGTTGCTTTAACCTGGGGGACTTCGCTTCTGTTTTCTTTCTTTTCATTTCCTTACTCATCTTTATGGTGTTTAGTGTTTCTGGTGTTATCCAGTCTTGCTTCTTCCTTTCCTGGAATCCTAAGCATGATTTGCTACTTTCCTTATATACTGTTGAAATGGTGTTGAAATTCTGGTCTATATCATCAGTCAATGTCTTTTCCTGGCTTTTGGCAAATTGATATCGTTTCTTAATGTCGGCCGCAAAAGCTTTTCTGGTAAGGGGGTCCTTCAATTTGCTGATGTCAAACCTTTTCTGTGTAGTTACAGTTGGTCCAGCCCTTCTTAGTTTCACTTTCAGTTTTGCTACTACTAAATGGTGATCACTTCCCACATCTGCACCTCTTCTTACCTTCACATCTTGTAATGCATGTCTCCATCTACCGTTAACCATGATGTGGTCTATCTGGTTTCTGTCCCGACCATTTGGTGATTCCCATGTTAACTTGTGAATTTCCTTATGTGGGAAAAGTGTTCCTCCAATGACCAGGTTGTTAATGCTACAGAAACTTATTAGCTTATCCCCATTTTCGTTTGCTGTTCCGCTGCCGCATTTCCCCATTGTTCTTTCATTATATGTATTGTGTGTACCAACTTTCGCATTGAGGTCTCCCATTACTATAACAAGATCATATCTAGGTGTGTCTTCCATTTCTTTCTGCAGTTGTTGATAGAATTCATCCTTGACCTCCTCATCGCTATCATTCGTTGGTGCGTAGCATTGTATTATTGTAGTGTTGGTGAATCTCCCTCTTAATCTCAATCGTATCAGTCTGTTGTTGATGTGTTTCCATTCCAGTAATGTCCTTTCTATCCCTTTCTGTAGAATAATGGCTACGCCTTCACTGTGCTGTCCATCCTCTCTTCCAGAGTAAAGTACTGTTTCTCCTGTTGCTGTTTTAACTTTTCCTGCCCCTGTCCATCTGCTCTCACTTATCCCCAGGATGTGTAACCTGTAGTTTCTCATTGCTGCCGTGACCTGTCTTAGTTTACCTGTCTCGTACATTGTCCTGACATTCCAAAATCCTATTCTTGTATCCTGTTTTGCGGTCAGGACATCCGTTTTCATGTCAGTGGCTTCCTTTCGGCTTTCACCACTGACAGTCATACGAGCCACAGACTCCGAATGTCCATCCCGCAGCATTTGATGTTGTTTCCGTAACTTCATTATTTTTTTTACATAGACAGGGGTGTCAGCCCTATGCTAAAACCCCCAACCTGGAGGACCAGGGTACCAGCTTTTGTCTGACCCCTACCCACACAGACCAGTCCAGCTTGGTTGAACCTACCAGGAGTAAAACTCCCACTGGCATAGCTCTGGGGATTGTCAGGGTACGCAAGCTGCCATACCGCTACAAGGTATAGGTACCATTGATGGCAGGCCGTAAAGTATACTTGTCACAAAAAGTAGGGGATATTTTAAGATGGTATGTATTATTTTACAAAAGAGTGGATTTCGTATTTTAATGGTTGTACGGACATATCGAGCACGCTCTTCTCCACTCTCACGTGCAATATCATGTTGACCTGGTGACTCGTGATGAGTAAGTCAATCCCAAGAACAGAGGTGGGGCCCATCCGTAAAGTTCACACATTATTCTTTTTCACAAAAATGCGTGTATCTCGGGTTTGATGAACACTACTCACCATGGACAGGTATAAAAAGACTGCAACAGATAAAATTTCTTTTCTTCGTCATGGAACGTTTGACAGAACAGCAGAGATGAATAGGCATAGGCATGTTGCAAACCGGAAGTCAGCAAGTGGATGCTGCTCAGAACCTCAATGTTTCACAGTCAGTTGTCAGCAGACTGTGGAACAGGTATAAAAATTTCCGCACAGTGGCTGATCTGCTTCGGACTGGCCGCCCAAGAGTCACTACACGCCGCCAAGATCAACTTCTTGTTACTCAGAACTCGGACTCTAAATGCTACTCAACTTCAGCAACACCTTCAACAGACCACTGGGATCCGGGATTCAACTCAGACAGTACGAAACCGTTTGCACCAGACCGTTTGTAGCTTTGCCCATGTCACCACAACACAGGCGAGCAAGAATGGATTGGTGCTAACGTCATCATCGGTGCACCAATCAACAGTGGGCATCAGTGATGTTTTCTGATGAGTCCCTTTTCGTTTTGGATTTTCATGATCGTCGAATACGTGTCTGGCGACGGCGAGGTGAGCTTACCAGCCTCCTGCAACTGTTGTACACAACCGTTATGGAGGTGGCAGTGTAATGGTGTGGGCAGGCATCTGTATGAATGACAGGACCGACCTTCACATATGCCAGGTCAATATCACAGGGCTCTACTACCGTGACAACATCATCGAGCCTATCGTTGTGCCATTTGCTCAACGGCACGGACCAGATTTCATCTTCCAGGATGACAACGCACGTCCTCACCGTGCTCGCGTCGTCCAAGATCACCTTCAGATGCAGCATATCCGAACGTTACCGTGGCCGCCGATGTCCCCCGACCTGTCTCCTATTGAGCATTTGTGGGACCTCCTGAATAGACGCGTCCAACAACGTCCAGCCGCTCCATAGACTCTTCAGCAGTTAGCCCAGGCCCTTCAGCAGGAGTGGCAGAGAATTCCTCAAGACAACATCAGAAGGCTTATTTGCAGTATGAGACGTCGTTGCAATGCATGTTTAGCGGCAAACGGGGGCCCTACACGTTTTTAGAAATATTGGAATATTTTTGTGAAAATGAAGTACCTACCCCGCCTTGGTTGCAAGTGCGACTAAAATCATGTGAGTAAAGCCATAACACTTCTTATACCGCAAATGTCTTGTTATGATGCTCAAGTTTACTTGTACGAAGGAATAAATGAACTAATTTGAAATATATTGTCTTTGGATAACTTTTAAATTCAATATCCCCTACTTTTTGTGACAGATATACTTTAGTCGGTCAGTCACATTTTGCGCATCGTCATTTGCACACTTTTTTCTTATTTTCGAGAGAGTACATTAACTTTCGACCACAGCTAAGGGGGTGCAACTGTGGTTGAAAGTTAGACAATAATTGTATTGTTTCCCCTTATTTGTAATCTCGCGAAAATAGAAAAGTGTGACGGTGTGCATTAAATCAACACACAATCAATATACTCTTCTGTCCAGTTTCATTCGGGAAACGGATTTAACTCGTCACTTTTCTTAAAAATAACCATAAAATGTAAGTTTTTTTAATTGTTTCTTCAAGACAAAATTTTAATTTAAAATACTGCAGACTTATTATTATGGATCAAAATGATAAGATGGCTAAAACAAAGAGACGATCACGTCATTCACAGCGAGCAAGCGAGACTATAGAAGAAGCAGCAATGTAATACGTGTAACAGAAACAACACACTATAATTAAAAACCTGCCAATTTTGGCGGGTTGTTGATAGTTATTATATAATTTACATTCAAAGTTATGGGAAATAACTTTCTTTATTAGGGGAAAAAACCGGTTTATAATAATATTAAAAACTTTATGTAGTTTTTGTCAGATTAAAAAAAAAAAAATAATATATATTTTAAGCATAACGTTTTATTATGTTTTTTACTACAATTAATGAAAAAAAGGTGCTCCCAGGTTGTAGCACTTCCATTGCACCCCGGTTGGTTTGACCCCTGCGATCACCCCAAATGTGGGTGACTCGGGTGCGTCAATATTTCGTGGGGGGGGGGGGGAGGGCGGGGGGGGGGGGGAACTGCGTTCGCGCTATCCCCTGATTAATGCAATAAACATGAGTGGTGGATATTGTAATTTATTTGACATTGTTAGATATCGTGATATGACGAGAGGTAATATACATTCCATAAAACAAAACCGAAAAAAAAGAGTAAATTATTTTTTGCATTAAAAAAAAAAATATCGTGAGATCCGATTTATTTGGACGGTATATTCTACCGTAGTTAAGACATTTCTTTTGTTTTCTCACATGTGTTATTCCAACACGGTCACGGACGACGTGCACCTGAACAGTCGCCAATTATTCGTCTGTTTCTGCGACATGCGAACACGCCCATCCATTTTATTAAACAAATCTTTATATTTTTCTGTCTGCTTTAGTTTATTTAGTAGCTCCAGTGATCTCAATTTCTACCCATGCCATGTCAGCTTTTAAATATCACTGAACATCCTCTGGAATATAAGTATGTAGTAGCCAGAAATATCTCCTCCGCTATATCAGGTCTACTGCATTCTCATACGTTTCTTATTTTTTATTTTTTTAAATTAATTAATGAAAAAAAAAAGATATCCCGTTCAACCTCTGATGGGTTATAATTAGGATATATATTGTTTTCAATTCCAAATAATATGAACAACCGCCGATATGAGAAAGTGGCATCACATTTGTCAAATCAATATAAATAGGGACAATCACAATTGTGCTTATTGTCGTAGATTTTTGATAGGGGAATTAAGACTTGGGTTGGTCCCTTCTGAATAGATTAGAATGAGTGAAAGCCACAGTGAGAGATGATAGTAGAAATAGATTTCCACGAGTGAGATGGTAGAAATTTATAGAGGCTGTCCCGGAAAGCGAGAATCTTCTCTCTCTCCGCCTATCTTCTACAACAGATCCAGAGGAGTCAGACAGTCTATAAACTATATATATTAATATATATATTACCACTCACGTGCACACACACAAGTGACGACAGTTAGACGCACAGACTTGGGAAAAACTATAACAGTGATTATACAGATAATATTGGAACGAGATGACCCGACACACTGAGTAAGTTCAAGAGAAATTTTAATTATCATCTAAAATCCCATCACAACACATAAAATTACATCAAAGCATATACAAATAGTCATAAGGTCAAGAAAGATGCTACAAGAATGAAAGACCCACAGTATGATTTTATCCCCCAAGGTATGCCCACAGTCCTGTTAGAAGAAAGTGATAGCCCCAAGGAATCAAGGATACATTAGCGGTAATCTAATGATTTTCCCCTTTTAAAGGTATGAACAGAATTAGATATTAGTATGATCTATCCTAATGAAAAATTTCTTGTTGCAACAGAAAAAACTTTCATAAAGAAATTACAAAGTGGGTGAAATTTGGTATACCATAAAAGAGTCACTCGTTCCTGCTTTCTCTCGGTTCATTCATCAGGGCCCTGTCTCACACAACCTTACCTACAATCGTGCTGCTGTTCGCCGTCTGGCGCACGTTATGACACAATCTGTTTTATCGTTTGATGAAGCGGATACCCAGCTCTGCAGATCTTGGTTTCATCCAATTTGTCCGGGAAGCGTCCTCTTCAGGCGATAATTTTGTTCAGATTTTAAGTTAGTGTCACTTTTCATTTAAAACTTCCCGTGAAATAAGTTATATTTATAAAATCAATCATCATGAATTAGGAATACATACGTATCCCGTCAATACTCACTGATGTAGCATTTCAGTTATAAGTTAATTTTAAAAAATATTCTCGTCTGATTATTTAGCAGTAAAATCAAATTCATTTATAGCTGCATGATTTTAAGCTAGAAATATAATTTATTATGCTTTCCACTGAAACACGTCACTAGAAAATAATAAAGACTATATTTTAATTCTCTCTGCACAAAGAACTAGTGAAAAATAGGCGATTCACCACTTAATCACTCACAAAATATTAGATACTTAATATAATATTTACCTCCGCACAGAACTACAGATTAATACCACGAACTAGAATCATTCAATATAATGGTAGTCTAGAACTCGGCAAAGATTGCCCAGAAACTAAAGACTTTTCAATACACAAGATATTCTTCTAGCCTGGCGATCTGTCTACTGCAGATTTAGGAGTACGAATGAAAATCTAGTTTCAAACTCTGGTTAATATCTTAAACCAGACAAAAGATCCCACTATTTCCAAAAACCCGATCTCTCCCCTTTCCTAACACCTACGTACCTTAGACGCTGGACATAACATGCCAAACGCGTCTTAGACACCTCACGCTCCGAAACTGTCTGAGAGTGCCGTGACAGAGGAAATTACCAGACAAATGTCTCATTCTGCGCCGTGCAGATGTCGGTTATCACACCTCACGCCGGAGAAACGTTCGTGTCAGGTGAAAATGCTAGACCAATAGACCAAAAGTCTGCTTCTATGTCTGAGTATGAAACATAATCACACATCTCGTCTGACTGCAGCGACTGACACGTTATATAATAACATGCGGGTGCGTTTCTAAATGAGAAAGGAACAGGCGAAAGTTTGAATGGGAAAATAGTAATGTTTATAGTCGCAAACGTACGAATGCGAAAAACACAGGAAAAGGATAAAAGAGCGATAATAAAGTGGAGGACACGGGTAGAAAAAGAAAGGAAATATAGAAAATTTATTGATCTCTATGCGACACTTATACGTTAAAAAAACCAAGAATAAACTCTGAACAAGAATAATATTAAAGTGGAGGGGTGTAAAGGCCTGGTGGTTCTAGTTATATAACGGACTTTAACAGATATTTAATTGACTTTCATCTGTTAAAAGTCATATGCATTGTAAGATCAGCATCAGACCTTCACATTCCCAGCCACTATTTTTGAATTGCTGAAAGTGAGTCTAAAAACTGTTTCTTGTGAGGGCTGTTAGAGAATATTTCTAGTGCTTTTACTATTGCCACCATCTCTGCAGTGAAAATGGATGTATATCAGTTTGCCATATTGGAATATATACTGAAGCACATTACAAAAGCACCACCTGTATAATCCAGGAACAGAGTGTGAAAATATAAGTGTTTACAAGTTTACATATTTGGAATCTTTATTTATTTTCCTATGAATCCATGCTGGTCATTAATTTGTACATTTGATTGTTATGAAATTCATTGCATTCTGTGCAGGCAAGGGAGAAAACCAAAAATGCAACCAATTAAAAAATTCATTCACACTATCCTCAGCAGCCTTGCCACTCAAGTTCTAGAGATAAACCCAGATGTTCTTCTTAAAAAAACCTAGAAATACCCAGATTATTTTATGCCTCAAATACACGGGATAGACAATGCTTACATAATCTTTTATGTGCATCTTTAGCACAAATAATCTGTGTGCTACCAATTTTTATAAATTTCTTCATTTTTATTATTAATTTTTTTTTAATTACCAAAAATTCACAATTAAAACCACGCTTTTACTAGGATTAAACTTATGACAAACTCCATCTTTGGCAACTTCTTGCTTGGCTAGTATTCGATTGGAAACTGTTTCACACAAAACCGTGTTGGTTTGTTTAGTTTTAACTATATTAACCTTCGAAAACACTCTTTCGACGCATGCTGAGGAGTGAGGTAGTGCCTTAAGCGTGCACATGAGGTCAGCCAAAACATCAAATTTCTTCTGGTTATTAGCATCTGTTACTTGTTGCAGTCCCAGCCAGAATGCGGGCGAATCCTCATCCACTAGATGTCTAAGATCTTTTCGGTACGATGCCAGTTCTCGCCATTGATCAGACAGACGATCAAGGCTCTCTTCTGAAACAACTGTTGGGAACTGCGCTGCTAAGATGGTAGGTGGTTGCTGGCAGCATTTGCACAAAGTGCAAATGAATGACAAACACAGCTGTCACGGTGACTGATAATTTATTTTACCATCACGTCCCAATTTTATTACTCTTTTAATGTTCTGGTTTCCTCGACATTTTGTATTTTCTTTTCTTTCGGATTCTAACTACGTGGCCCATTTTTCCTCTTGTCAGACCCTACCCCGCGGTTTGTTTACGTTCTGGCCTTCAGCGGTCAGCTAACGATAATGTTACATCAGCGCACTTGGTGTAGGCTGACCAGAAGAATATCTCTTACGTTTAAAGTCTTTGACCACGAGCGAGAGGGGTTTCTGTGTAGTCTTTGATCGCTAGCGGGAGAGAACTTGCGCGGTCGGTAAATAAGTTTGATCTTCGAAACAAGGGGAGATAAACCCGCTGCTAGTCTTTGTGGTTTTGCCCCTTAGACGAGTAGCTAGAGATCATAATATTATGTGTATTGTCTATCGGGGAAATTTTCTCCCGGTTGTTGTCTCTGATGTCGTCTCTGGAATAACCTATGTCTTACTCTTTATTACGTTACACGCCGATACATCTGTAGAACACAAGCCATGCCAGGTGTCCTTGTAGCGTTATTTGTAAACTATAAGAGTAGAAGGGTTTAATCAGTCAGACACACTCGTAAAATATTTCCTGCCCGAGAATACCATTATGAGAATAAGGCAGACGTTAACACAGAACTAAATGTTACTGCCTATTTCTAGTCATTCCTCGGGGTGAATTGACATCTCTTATAATATATATATTCATGTTAGCTTTTTATATGTATCTGATAGGAATGTGACTTGAATTCAATTTTGAGGATTTCTCCCGGTAATTTAATTCAGTGAAATGTAGCGCTGTCTACCGCCTTAGTTAAGTGGTGTTTAAGCAGTTATAGTTTATAATGGGTTAAATGATAAACTTACGACAACAGATACTCTCTACGCGTAGAATCAGTCCATACAAGGCTTACCATTGGGTTAAGAGTTGGCTAAATTAACTGTCATTACTGTAAGAAAATGTCAGAGGTGTGGGTTTTTCACTTAAAACTGAATAGGGAGATGCAGGCACTATAACACTGAATTATAGGAGATAGTCCCTTATTCCTTTCTGATAGAAACTTCTAGCGGCTGAGTGGAATCATGATATGCCGATTTGTGTAGCTAGACACTAGTCATAAAGTTCACGGAAAGCAGCCACCAGCCATAGAAAACATTATATCTTATGATTCAGTCGAACATTACCTTTTTTATGTATCCACTGGGGGGATGTTAAATATTTTCCCCAAAAAGGGCGCATACCAACTATTGTGTAATGTCAAATGCTGTATTTTATGTAAATTCATTTAATGTTGTAAGATGAATAGCATATCCACTCAGCGGTAACTACAGGGTTAGGTTTCCTGTACGTTGAGTTGGCAGAAGAAGAGGAGTAGATTTTGCTGTCAGAACATTTACTGACAGGTACATGGGTGTACAAAATATATTACCCTATGCGGGCGCATGCTGATAATTGATAGAGTGGAAGGAACAGGAGGGAGACTTATATGGATAAAGACAGCCCTAAACTATCATAGCAAGGATTACAATAAATTTAAATCCCATCGTGGAGCATAACTGTGTGGATAACGTTAGTGTAATTTTATTGTTTGCTTGATGTAAAGGTCGTCTTCTTTGGGTCTCAGTTTCAGGGATACCGAATTGTTAGAGCAAGACTCCAGTCAGTCGAAGAACGTCACATTCTCTTCGATCTAGAGGGTTTGTGAATACAGCTAGCATCACGAGTTGTCAAACCCCAATACATCTCATGGAAAGAGATGAAAACAAATAAGGAGGTCCTAGAAAATCTAGGTATGAAAAGAGAACTAATGAGAGAGGTCAAAGTTCGGCAGCTAAAATACTTTGGCCACATAAAAAGGCATAACACCTTGCAGAAGACCATAACAGAAGGGAGAGTTGAAGGTAAACGTGCAAGGGGAAGACAGCGCTATAAGTGGGAAGATAACATCAAGAGATGGACGGGAAAGAGTCTATCAGAGTGTACCACCAAGACAAGAGACAGAAGACGTTGGAGATCCATTACAGCCAACCTCCGTTGTGGAGATGGCAACTGATGATGAATACATGAAATACAACACTTGTCAACGCCAATCTCTATAACGGGAAAATAAGCTCCCGCAGTGTGCAACGAGCCAACGCAAAATCTGAAATCATCTGTTGCAGTAATAGTTTCCTACTCGCCTATTGGATTTCCAGTCAGAGCATTGCGGCTTCCAGAATATCTAGCAGCTCAGCGTCTATAGCAGAATCGATATCACCAGACTTTGTGTGCTTAAACGGAGCACTCAGTCAAATCACAGTTCAGCCAGCCCAAACCGGATTAAATACCAAGTACGCAAGCCAATTCTAGCGCCGGATAAGAGCGCTTGGGACCCTTTGTCCTCAAGTCACTTCGTCTTGTGTATTTCGGGGATATATTAAAACCTCGCACATATGAGCGGTCAGCCGGAGATAGACAGAGTTCCAGTCCCCCTCGCGCAATTAGGGGTCACAAATGATAGCACCGACAAGGAAAGTTATGCAATTTATTCCATCACCTTGAAGGATATCTGCACATAAGACACTTTCTGGAGCTAGTGCATTTGGTCCCACGAAAGCGGACAGACTGACACTCAGTTTGTTTATTCGGTCAGCAGGAGATAGACAGTCTTCCAGTCCCCCTCGCGCAATTAGGGGTCACCAATGATAGCACCTACAGTGAAAGTTTTGTAAGTTTATTCCATCACCTTGAAGGATATCTACATGTAAGACACTTTCTGGAGCTAGCGCATTTGTTCCCACGAAAGCGGACAGACTGACATTCTGTTTATTTTTATTTCTCTGTGTTCTACAGGTTTATGTTGGTGGTCTGTGTGTTCGTTGGTGTATTTGCATCTTTGTGATTATTGCTGTAAAATGTATGTTGTTTGTGCTGATATGCATTACTTTCATACATTTCTTCTTTAATAAAGTTTACTCATTTATTAATGCGCTGTTCACGACCCTTTCATCCATAATTACCATTTTTTTTACTATAGTCTCTATTTATGAACCAGAGAAAAGAGGAAGAGCAGGAGGTGCTTAGACTATAAAAGTAAGTTGAGGCTTGGAGAGAGAGATAATTTTAATAAATCTTCTTCCAGGTTGTCTCTAATCGACCTCCTATTTACACCTTATCTTCGTGTAATCTATAACTCTGCCAGTCCACTATCATTGTCAATTTCACTACTATTGTCCAACTCGACAATTACTCTTTTCACTTTAACTCAACCACGACAACAGCCGAGAACAAAGACAAGTGGAATCTCTTTCTTCAGATGTGCCTGTAAACCACTTGCAGTCCCCATCACAAAGGCACAGTTGTCTGCAGCAAAACCAATGACGTTACTAAGCGGGATTTCATGCGTGCTCAACAATTTCTTAACAGCTGTAAACATGCCAAGACCAGTCCCATCCTCTACCTCAATGAGGTCTAACAGTGAATCAACTACTTTATTTGTTTTTGTGTCACAGAATCGCACAACGACGGCCAACATCTGGTTCGTAGAAATATCAGTACTCTCATCAACGAGTATAGAAAATTTCTGATTTCTGCAAATGTTTATAACTTCAAGCCGCTCAAAATGAGCAGTGCCGTACTGCATCACATAGGCATCCTTGGTGCGCTTCAGTAACATATTTTTAGTAATTGTGCTGTCTGGAAACTTCTGCTTGCAACATTCAATCAAATGATCAGCTTGCGAAAACGGAGTATTATGTTCTGCCATGAAAGCCGACAACAGTATCTCCGCTTTAGCAATTTTGTCTTGGAGACAGGGCTCTTTTGGTTTGATGAAAAACTTATAATAGCTACTTTTTCCCCAACACAATGTATATGCCAGTGTGAGCTGATGTAAACGAGTAAAAAAACAACGTCATTGACGTGGTTAAAAACAAGAATTAAATTTAAGTGGAATAAAAAATAGAAAGCACATAATGTTTTACATTTAATTATAATATACATATAATGTATAATGCTCAGTGCACAGAATATACATACATTGTAAATGTCAATTGTCAAATATACCCAGATTAATGCAGATTTTGAAAAAAATTACCCAGATACCCAGACGGAAGCCCTAAATCCCAGATCTAGTAAGAAATACCCAGCTGTGGCATCACTGATCCTCAGTATCTGGTATGTCCACCGTGTGCTTGCAAACAAGCTTGGCAGCGGCCCCGCATGGAACACACAAGCCTCTGAAGGAAATTCCGGGGAATCAAGTCCCATTCACGTGTAAGAGCAGCTTCGAGCGGTTGCAGATTAGCTGGAGAACCTTGACTGTAGACTCTGCGTCCAAGCTCGTCCCACAGATGTTCTACAGGGGACATGTCTGGTGACAGGGCAGGCCAATCAATCGTCACAATGTTCTGCTGCTGTAGATATTGCTGCGTAATACATGCGATGTGCGCACGTGCGTTATCCTGCTGGAGAAGCTGCAAGTCTGGATAATTTGTGAACGCAGGAGCAACCAATGCATCCAGAACCTCATCTCGATATGTCACAGCATTAACATTTCCACGGAAGACGTGAAGAGGCAAGCGATGGTGAAAACGGAATCCTCCCCAAATGTGAATACTGCCACCTCCAAATCAGTTGTGCTGACTGTCATACGAGGTTTTGATGTTATTAAAAGATGGGCTATCCTGAAAAAATAGGTGTATCAGATAATACCAGGATAGTGCCAGATAAGAGACTGGTCTTATAAGTAATACCCCCTTCTCTGATAAGAGCAAGGGTGTATAGATATCAAAGTGAGGTCAAGCTATGTAAGTTCTCAGAGAAGATGATGATGATGTACTCTGAGTCCCTAACCGCTACCTCTTCTGATCCCAAATTGATTTAGCTACGGGTCTAGGGGAATGTATTTAATATAATTAATGATTTATTCCAAACAGAACTTCAACTTTAATAAAATTATTTAAGCAAGGCTGTATGAAATTTTATGTACAATTTTATTTTCCTGAACCTCAATATTTTTGGTCAGGAATTCTCAAAATCAAGAAAATGCTTATTTACATAATAAAATAAATATTTTGGAAAATCTGTTCCATTTCTGTAAAGGGGTCACTGGAATGACTGCACTCACAGTTCCTGTTCCTAATATTGATAATGCTACTCGTCCTACACTGTAAGGTCTGATACTCTCATCATACAACGGTGTTTAAGTTTTCTTGGGTGAATGAGTTTGGATGAATCGACATTGCCTTCTTAAAGGACTTAACTTTAGACTGTTGCTGCTGGTGTTCTTTCAATAGTAGTCAGGATCACCAACTTTGTGACTCCTGGCTGAGAAGATGGGGTCTATCTCCAGGCTTTATATGGAGCTCTCAACTCTCACACGCTCCTCTTCTCACTTTAATGCAGCCACGAGGTAACTTCATGATATAACCTGGAATAGAAGGACAACCCATTCCATGTAGAAGTCTGCCTCAATCAATTCACCCCTAAACAATATTAAACTTACCATCGTCAGTTATTTGTGCTAACAAGTTGCACAAGACCTTGAATTCCGTTGTCTACAATCAGTTTCATGTAATCATTCTTTCTCTGTGTTGATTCAATGTTTGGGTCCCTTGTCCATGTTTGGCTTCCATACAATAATCATGGCAAGTACAATACAGCATGTGACCTATTGATTACTTCATTCTAACCTTCCCTATATGTTTAACACATGATCTTTGAGCAGTGTGACACTCCAGAAGAAAATAGTCAATTAAACCACTACTAACACTTACTGACACAAATTTGTTGCCAATTTGCAAACACTATACACCAATTTTTCATTTCGAACAAGCCTGCTTACTACACACATTCCTACTTAGGTCAGCGTGACACAACACATCCCGCCGGCAGTATTCGAATTAATATGGAACACATAGCCTGTTTACTTACAGGTCAATTATTTAACAAAGTATGCAAATAAAATTATCTTTCTTACCCTCAGGTAAATACGTTCACACACACACAAGCTGACTGGCCGCAAAAGAGTTCTTAGCACTGCTCTCTCAGTTCAAACGGCAAAGGCTTGGTCATACCGTCTTTTAGGATAGGTCAGCTCGGCGTGGTTTTTAGGATTCAATGGCGAAAAACCACAAGAGCTTGTTACTATTTATAGAACTACACCCGACCAATCAGAGAAGTCAAAAAGTTAATTTTTGAGACTAGTAACTTATACGGTTCTAAGCGTGTCTGTATAATCTGACCCAATTTGAATATTATATATTATAGTTATTAGTGGACCGATTTTAATTATCAAAAGTGATAATTAAACGGCAAATTTCTCTTTATCGTTCTATATAGTTTTCCCTTAGTTATTCCTTTGCATTTCAATCTGGGTAATTTTTAAGTAATTAAATTGGGCATTACCCTGATGTGAAAATATCACTAAATTAAATTTTTCTAAGTTAATATAATTTTTTTTTTTGAGGGAATCTTTATGTTTATGTGTTAAGCAATATCAGCGCTATAATTCGAGATATCCCTTTCATTTTAATTATCTTTAGTTATTAAGAAATAAATTATCTACGATCGGTCAAAAACACAAAATAGGCATTATTTCCACGTCAACCAAAATTTTCTTATCACTACAAGAAAAGGAAACGATTTGATTGGTTGTTAAATTTGTACTATGCTCTTAGATAAATTTTGGGGTGTGCGGTAACTTTTGACTTGTTTCCTAGACAAATTCAAATACACTAGATAAATTGTTGGCGGTAATTTGACTGGGCCCTCAGACAAATTTCAAATAATGTAGTTATTTATAGATTTAAAAATACGATAGCTAGTTTATGAGCGGGAAAATTTTGAGCGTGTTGTCATACAGATTCACTTCACTACACTGACGAACACGGCAATCTGCAAAGCGCTTTCCACACCGTCGCCAAATCCGCATACGTCCATCAGCAAAGGATATGTTGAATCTGCTCTCGTCTGTGAATAGGACAGCATTCCACTGCAGTCTAGTCCATCTGACATGTTGCGCTGCCCATTGCAGGCGCTGCTGACGATGTCTGTGAGTCAAGTTTGGCCCAACATAAGGTCGTCTTGCAGTAAGGTCTGTATCTCTGAGTCGTCGTATGACTATGACTGTCATTCGAGAGACTTGCCCACGTCTACCCACTATTGCTCTTGCTGTTTGACTTGCCGGGAGAGAACGATTCCTTAGGTGACTCAGCACAATATGACAATCTTGCGCAGGGGTAGTAACTCGTGGTTGGCCACTCCGAAGTCTATCCCTAGCACTGCCAGTGGTTCCGTAACGTTCATTGAGACGTACAATAGTGCTGTGGTGGCAATTCATCCTTCTGGCAATGGCCCGCGAGCTCATTCAGGTCTCCAACATACCAATGGCTCGTTGGCGGTCGTTTTCAGATAGTCGTGGCATTTCAAGCACATGTACTGGATATTTTGTCTCAACGGCCTTGTTATACCGAGTATACTGCCACAACGCGTACACATTTTCAGGGTCATAGCTGTTGGGAATCTTGTTGCACGTGTAACTTTCATTGTTTTCATGTAGTCTGTAAACAAACCCGTGGGTTGAATCATGCACTTTCCATTCCAGCAGCCATTCGCTCTCTACCTCATGACAAACACGGGGAAAATCCATTCCCACACTTCTTTTTTTCCAGCTTCACGGCATCAGTATATATAATAGTGGTGCGTTTTTAATGTGCTTCAGTATATATTCCTATCTATAATTTGCCATCTTCTCCCTTGGACCAATCTGTATACACTGTAATGTTGTCCTGTGATATTTGTTGTATATATGTATTGGTTGTCTTTTTAATATTTTCGATGTTATTTGCTTTCTTAATTATTTCTGCAAGGTGGTAGTTCGTGTTCGGTACCTTGATAATAATCTGCTGTCTCAACGCCCAAGTTCCCACGCATATGTGGACGTGGAAATTACGAGGCTATGGAAGGTTCGGTTCGAAGAGAGAATTTTAAATTGCCATACTGATTTAAGTTTTGGTAGAGTGTAATCCTGCGTATTTACTGTTTCTCAAATAATCCTTTCCCAGAAACGGATACTTTTAACAGAAAAACTGTCAGCAAATAAGACTCTCATAAACTTGCAGTATGGGGATCTTCCACATATGAAGGTTACTTTCAGACATTTGCAGTAGTGGTCCATCAGTGGCCAAAACTCAAGGGTATCTAATATGGGCTTCAAAGGTATCTACCTTCGCACAAGATTACTCTTGGCAGATATGTAGATAGAAGGGTAATGACACTTCTATTACAAAGACAGTCTTCACAAGATATTCAGATAAGCGATTACCCCAGACCTAAGGGTCTTTTATATTTGGACATGCGCCCTAATATAACCGACTAGGTTGAACGGGACGCGCCTCGCCAAAACAAGGCAAAACTTAAAAAAAAAAAACATAAGCGAAAACAAAGCTGCTTTGGCTGAGCACGTTAATTCTAGAGTCTGCCGACAACTTTTGTGAAGGAATTAAGCACATTAATTTCAGCTCGTTCAAGCCCCCGCCCCTGATTTACTCAGTGGAATTCTTACTATTCTGGTATAGCTCTGTTTAGAGTGTGTGTAGTAAATTATCTATTCTCTTGTATGGGTGTGAGGGCTGGACACTCACTGCAGATACGGAGCGAAGGATTCAGGCTTTCGAGTATAAATGTTATAGAAGAATTTTTCGCATTTGCTATAAAGATCATAAAACAAATGTCCATGTTAGAGAGAAAATAAACACGCATGCAGGCCACCAAGAACCACTTTTGTCAGTAGTGAAACGTCGAAAGCTTGCCTGGTTTGGGCATGTAACTCGTCATGACTCCCTTTCGAAAACGATCCTCCAGGGAACAGTCGAAGGTAAACGGAGAAGAGGAAGGCAAAGAAAATCCTGGGCTGATAACATCAAAGAATGGGCATGGCACGGTTTTTCCACACTTGTACGCATTGCTGAGGATAGAGAGCAGTGGAGGACCCTGTCTGCTGATGCTTCCACCATCGCACCCCTACGACCCATGACGGGTTACGGATTGAGATGATGATGAGTAGTAAATTGACGTACATGCAGTACGTTTAAAATGATTAAATCGAAGTTAAATTTGTAACATTACAAATAACAAAATTTAATAATCACTTTAGGTTCTAACAGTTTAAAAATAAATTGAATAGTTTATAAGAAACGTTTTCTCATTGATTTATAGTAGAGATGATGGGGAAAAGTTCACTTTGGCAGCGTATAATTTTCACTTAGCTGCCAATAGTAGTTTCTGCTCCCGCTTATGGGTTCTGTGTACACTGCTCTTACTCGTCGCTGGACAAGGTTAAAGGCGCAGCACGTTCCTAGAACGTCAAGGAGTAACGGCCAAGCTGGTCCTGCGTCTGTCTATAAGACCCTGTTATGATGGCGTCTCGCACAACGTCATGTTAGTTCACATATTAATAATATAAAATGTAAAATGACAACTTACGCCAATCCTGGCTCACAGACTTTTTGCTCAGATGAATAAAAGAGACTTGATGCGGCCTCTTACACGCTTCTGGGGTGTCGTTAATTTAATAAGTTCCCTCTCTGACTTCGTGTGGGGTCCTTCAGTTTCCTCAGTCTCAGTTTCCTTATTTAATATTAAAGAGATTTCCTGGGCTATGAAAGTCCGTCCAAAATTCTCCAATAAAAGGTGTCCGGTGTGTTAAGAAGTGTAGCCGTACAGCGGATGATGTTAGTGTTGATGGTACTTGTTGTATAGTGGGACTCGTCTCACTGTCCCGCAGTGGGCAGCTAGGTGTTGATGATGATATGTTAAAACAAATCTTGACGATATAACATCACATGACAGACAGATGATGGGATGGAGAACATCTGGTAAAAAGTACTGCGCTCAAACAGCGGTGAACAACAAAGATAATGTTTATTTACAGCTAGTCATCAAATCCCGCTGAAAATCATAATTCATGCCCAACCTTTCCTCTGAGGCGGGTCATCTCCATAATAACAATGTTCATAGGCAACTTTTGAAATAAATCTTCTCTCACTTCATCATTTTTGTTCTCTTATATAGTCTGACGCTGTCTCTAAGATTACTAGCTCATCTACTGTTCTGTTCTTTTTGTTTCCTAACCCTTGATAAGGCCTGCAGGACTGGTGAAACTAATCGATGTATCTTTGATATAAGACTGGTCTAACCACCAGGGCTGTTTATTTGTATCAATAGTCACTTGTTCGACGCTGCCCAAAGCTACTGTCTATTGTCTCTGCATCTAACACAACATACCTGTTCGTCTTGTAGTCTTGACAACTTTGTTAACACAATCTTGAACTGGCGATATTGTCTTTCTTGTCTTTTTCTATCATCTATTAAAGGTGGCTTTTGAGCGTCTTGTTGGTTCGGCAAAATAATTTGATACAATACTGTGACCACAGCAACCAACCACCTTCAATCGGCTGTTCGCCAGAAATCTGAACCATCCAACATCGCTCGCCACTACACAACTTTAATACATAGCAAACTTGCTATCCTACGCTAAGCGCGTTCTCAAATCAGATTTCTTCATCTTCTCCTCGATTTAACATGTTTCCGTTCTCTGCTAAAATGTGTTCACCCTCGCAACACTTGCTCGTGCGTTTTGTTTTTGTATTGCTCACCAAAACCTTTCAAGGGACGTAATTTAAAGTCATCTCCCTTTGCTGATTAACTCAAAACCCATACAATCTTCTTTAATCTGATTACTAAACATTACTATGCAAATCAGTCACACCATAATTTAGAACTCACATGAAATACCAAACCAAAACACCAAGCTATATCTCCCAAAAGGGGACCTACGGAGTTACCTCCCTTCCCTCAAAACACTCTGCTGCTCATTTCACTTCCCCTTAACAAAGACATATAGTCTATTAACAACTCTATTTAACTTTCCTAAACCATTTTTCTGTACTCTCTTTCATTCCCAAAGTCCCAAGCTACCGGTCACAGAAGGAGTTATAAATCCTGGGCTTCTCTCTAGCAAGGTCTGGTTTCTTGGCAAGCGATCTTCACAGTGGAATAACACTGAAACGTGTCAGATTATATTCCTGGTCTCCCACGCATCTGTTTGTGGTGGAATTAAATAAACGCTCCAATCATTTTCAAACAGGCGGGTGAGGGTTTGGTACTTTCAAAATATTCCAAGTGAAATAATGTGCTTAACGTAAAAGGTCACGTATTACCATAGATGGCAATAAGATATACGATGCCTTGCGTACAGACTCGCGAACATGTCGTTAACCTCATTTGACAACGTGTTCCAAAAGTAACAATTCGTTACTTTATCAAAAAGTAATCAGTTTTCTGTGTCTGTCCATCAGTTGTCTCCCCGCACTCTGGCCTTTATCATTCATTCATTCATAACCCTCCACTCCCAAAGGAGCATAGGCCTTCAACAAACACATGCCAAGTCCTCCTGTCACGTGCCATCATCTCAAGTTCTTTCCACGTTCTCCTCATCATTTTCACCTATGTTTCCAGCTCTCTTCTCCATGTGCTTCTTGGTCTACCTCCGCCTCTCTTGCCGTGGGGGTTCCAGAACAAGGACTGCCTTGTAATGCTATCAACATGTTTCCTCAGTGTGTGTCCTATCCATCGCCATCGTCTTCTTCTCATCTCTTGTTCCACTGGCACTTGTCTAGTTCTTGTCATCAGTTCCACGTTGGTAACCTTGTCATACCATTTTAATCTCTCTATTCTACGCAAGCGCCCATTTATGAAAGTCTGTAGCTTTTTGGTTGTTGTCTTTGTTGTTCTCCATGTCTCAGAGCCATACAATAGGACTGACTTCACATTTGAGTTGAAAGTTCTTATTTTCGTGTTGGATCCGATTTCTCTTGATCTCCATATATTTCCCAATGCAACGAATGCTCCACTAGCTTTATGTATTCTTATTTTGATATCACTGTCTGTCCCTCCAACTTTGTCTACATTGTTGCCAAGATATGTGTACGATTCTATATCTTGTATTGGTGTTTCTTCAAGTTCAACCCTGTTATCATTACCTGCATTTATTCTCATTATTTTTGTCTTTTCCCTGGCTTTTATCAGCGCTTAGCAAATACACTGGCGATTTTCGTGGGGCTTATCCTTCGTGGCCAAGATTTGGTACAAAGGAATTTTACCAACCTGCCTTTCGTCATATTATTTCTACCTCTCCTTGCAAAAGTGAGATGTTTATCATCCACAAGGAGTGTCAGATAACAGACAAGACACAATATACTGAAAGTAGTGAAAGAATACTTGAAAATATAAACTATCTGCTACATAGTATAGAAAGAAAGAAAGAAAGAAAGAAAGAAAGAAAGAAAGAAAGAAAGAAAGACAGAAAGAAAGAAAGAAAGAAAGAAAGAAAGAAAGAAAGAAAGAAAGAAAGAAAGAAAGTGCGACAATTGAAAGCACGCAATAAAATCCGTACCACAAATGCATCGTTTACATCCGGAGTGAAACAGAGATCGAGAGGGACCACCCCGTTCTGTCACAGACATAAATGTGAACTTGTCAAAGTTTTTTTTTTTTTTAAATTGCAAGAATGTTATCTCGGCACTGATCGATACATTACCGTAGCTTTATTCTGGTAAGTTATCTTGTTGCGGAAAAAATTCTATCAGTCCCCAAGATGAGTTTAAGACTATCGAACACAGATAAATTTTGAGATCACTTATATGCCTTAAAACTTCACACGATAACAAGACAGATAATCATCATCAGTCTCCTTTGCGCTCTATACTGATCATGGAGAGACCCTCTACAGCTGGTCAGCTTTCAGGAAGCCTGTCACGTGCTCTCTCTGCGTGGGTTTCTGCAAAATATTGTTTTACATTACAAAGTTAACAGCTCAATATAAAATCTCATATTAGTCGAATTGGAAAGCCTTGCATAGGCGTTACAGTAGTCTTATTCTTTCTTTGTCTCTTCACATTCTCCCGGGAACTACACGGGGCAATTAGAATATGCAGTGCCTCTTTAAGTCAGATAATAAGTTCAGTCGCCGATACCGGATCGCGGCGTCATACCTCTTGTTCTTCCTCTTCTTACAGTCTCAGACGTCTGCTTGAATATTTTCAAAGAAAGCAGTGGTCAGCTTTAGACTATTTGTATCTCTATAGAGTTTTTCTGAAAATGGTACTGGTGACGGCCATATTGTGCTTTCAATGTTCCTCATATGTTGGGCATCTTTGAAGCAGACGTTCAGCAGTCATTTTATCAGTGCCACATTTACACTCGTCGGTAGTTCCTATCTTTAGCTTGTTGAATAGATGATACCCCAATCTGCTGTGGCCGGTTCGGAGTCTGAAGATTAACATTTGTTCTCTACTGCTGAGCTAGTAAGTATGCATCATTTTGTGTGTGACCTGGATGCTCTGTCCCATTAGTTTCTGTATCTGATTCAGGTAAAACTGTGTTCAATTATTGTAAATAGAGTAAATAAAATGTTTCAAGCTAAGTGGATGAGCGTGCACGTTTTTTTTTCTTTTGTCCTAAAGCGGTAGTCTCCTCATTATCCGTCATGGTGTCTATTAAAAAAATAATAATAATAATAATAAAGTAGGACAGCTGGATGCAGTCTTCAGATTTTGAAGTGACATCGACAAGAAGAAGGAAGATGCTTACTATTTCGAAAGTGTGAATGGGTTAAAACTTTGTGGGATGCAGTAAAACCGGAGATAGTTGTTAAATCAGTTATGAAATGTGGCATTATTAATATCCGTGATGGTACTGAGGATAATTTATTGTTTATAGACAGTGATGACTCGGTTTCTAATACAGAAGACATTTCAAGAAATGGTTTATCTAGCTCTGAAGATGACGATTTTCTGAGTTCTGAGGATGAAGGTTGGTAATTTCCTATCTTTCGTACCTTTTTGGTTCGCAGTGAATATATTTAGTTAGGTGTTGTTTCGTAGCAGTTAAGGTTAGGAACTAGGCTACTTCAATTTTTTTCTTCAGTAAATGTATGATAAGATGTACTAAAATTATTTTGTCAAAAAAAAATATCCATGTAAAAAGGGGTGCATTCTGTATGCCCATTCGTGTAATTTCCCAATGACTGCCGCCGAACGTTCCGCAGTGAATATGGGGATTTTTGAGTTAGGATTAGGAAATACTGGGCACTGGGAAATACCAATCATGACCTGTTTCTAAGAAAAAAAGCGGATGCCATCTTTGTACACGGCGTATGTACTGAATCCGATTGATGAGGTAGATTAATGTGAGGTTAGTTTGGACGTAGAATTTGAGCATTTTTCCGAATTGCTATCTATTCTTCTTCTTCTCCAAGTATCATGCCATCATGTCACTGCACAATTTATTGTCCACAGTTATTGTTGTTCAGAATCGACGTCATTGCACCCAGGGCGAAACCCATAGATGTTCATTCTCAGACATTTTTTATTATTAATTAGATGAAGAAAATTATCTCATTCAACCTCTGATGGCTTACAATTAGGATACAAAGCGTCTCTGTGTCCATATAATATGTTCAGTTGCCGATAAGCAATTGAAACATCATATATATTGTCCGATTATTGTAGTCTTCATCTTCTCCTTTGATCATTAGCAGCCGACTGTCAAAGCAATCAGTGGCCATCACGCCTGGTAGCATCTTGTAGGGCAGCACCAATCTGCTTCCACTTTGCTCGGTCGGCGGCCATCCTTCGTGCAGTACTCCAGCTCCGGCTCATTCTTTGCATCTCGACCTCAACAGTTCTCCACCAAGGTGTTTTTGGTCGGCCTCTCTTTCGCTTTCCTTCAGGGGTCCATAGCATAGCTAGGCTATGTAAATATATTGTAGAGTAGGCCTACTTAAAACTGTGAGTTGGTTTAAAAATTCAATTTTTGTGTGTGTTGATATACAAAATTCCAGTTTGTATGTGCTGTCATGTTTAAACAACATGAAATTAATACAGTGCAAATCTCAAAACACAGATCAGTGTGTAGCCTACTTCTTACCCTAAAATAACATAGGCCTACACTTTTTTCTGTACTGTAAAATTAGCACTGATCATTACTGGGAATGACAAAATATATATATGTACAAAGAATGTACAGGGTTGTTAATACATCAGTTCCTATATTTAAATTGTTATTTCTTCACTTACTTACTTACTTAGTCGTTCCCCTTCTACCGTGAGGTGTAGAGGTTTGGAAGAGAGAGCGCCAGACCATTCTATCAGCTGTCTTCTTCCTGGCCTGGTTCCATTCTAGTCCTCGGTCCTTCAAAGATTGTCTAATGTTGTCCTCCCAGCGGACTCTGGGTCGTCCTGGAGGTCTGGATCCCTGGCTCTTTGTTTCCCATGCTTGTCGTGGTAGCCGATCTTCTCCCATTCTGCAGACATGGCCAAACCATCTTAGTTGGATTTCTTCACTCCAATCCAATTTATGCTAAACAAACGTCACAATAAAAACATTTAACTGCCATTTTATTACATCAAATAATATGTGACATTAACGTTAAGCTCAGCATGATATCCACTCTGTTCAACACATGATTTCATAGTAGGAAATAATTTTTGCTGTCTCGCATAACTGTTAGTTTATTTGCATCTTAGATTTTATTTTCTGTTAGTTTGTTTGTGGTAATAAAAAGTAAAGAAATAAAATGTATTTGTCAAATGGCAGTTATTGCTCATAGTTTTGGAAATATGTGTTTAAAGATGTCACACAATACATTGATCTGTGTGCATCCTTCTTCCCCAGAATAATGTATAATCACAGATACATTTGACTTCAAAGCATTTATTCTGTGCTGTTAGGTGTAAAAAAAAGAAAATTTTGCACTACCCAAGCTCTCGGTTCATCAAGGGATTTGTTTCCACTCACTTGGATCATCTGGGATGTAATTGTTTCTCTCCCTTGAATTTCATTTAACTGTTGGCCTCCCTCAGCATTAGAGAACGTACTTAGACAACTGTATGATAAGATTGTTAGTTCTCATTAATGTATTAATTCCACAATTTTTGATAAAACTTTTCCCTTGACCGGCGTTTGTTGTCATCTCATGCTGCTTGTAGCCGTCCATCATCCAAGAAGCTCAGCAGGTGGTCACCCAGAACGTTGCAAGTGTCCTTGGGCATGAAGGTCATTCTGCACTTGGAACAAACAGAATTGTGAAAGTCCCTGTAGCCAGCAAGAAAAAGATTTCATTCTGAAGAGGTTAGTGTTGCCTGATGTCATTAAGAATCAGTTGCAGTAGATCCTTGATAATCCTTCTTTTTTGTTCACCCTCAGACGTCAACTTGAATATGTTCAAAGAAAGCAGTGGTCAGCTTGAGGCTGTTGCTATCTCTAGAGTTTTTCCAGGAATGATATTGGTGATAGTTATATGCACTTTCTCTGTTCCTCACATGTTGGGCACCTTTGAAGCAGATGTTCAGCAGTCGGTGCCGCAGTTATACTCATCAGTAGTTCCTATCTTTACCTTGCTGAATAGATGGTATCCCATTATGTTGTGACCTGTGCGATGTTGGAAGATTACCACTTGTTCACTTCTGCTGCGCTGGTAATATGCATCATTTTTTTGGTGGCCTGGATGCTCTGCTTCCCACTTTCTCCTGTATCTGCGCTTGATAACACCCTTGGCCTCTTCACAGGTTATGCTTGTATCAAGTTGAGGTAGCTTTTCCCATTCCTTTGTCAATCTGTCTGCCTCTTCATTTCCAGGGACAATAATACGAATGTCAATAATCTCAAACATTAATAATCTCAATGAGCCAGCATTGTTTAAAATCCTGGCACCAGAAAGTGAGTAATATGCCTGAGCCAATCTAGAATGTATCCTTGTTGGTGAGAGTTATAGGTGGAAAAGAGTGTCTGTTTTCAGCTCTCATATTCGTCCAGTCAGTTCGCTTAGTGCACGGGTGATTGTCTAAGTAGTTAATATGTAGTTTATCGCACTGTAGCTATGGCAATGTCTTTTTTATCTACAAGGAAACACAAATTTTGCATTGAAAATTGAGATTTTAAACAGACTTTCAAAAGAAGTTAGTGGGTCTTTATTAGCCATATTGTACGACTTTGGAAAGCCAGTCTATTAAAAACAACAAGTAAAAAGCTTTAACATTTGCATCACAACTTGATTCAGGTGATGTGTCTACTTATGCAGAGGAACTTGCCACACTAGAGACTGCGATGGCTTTATACGAACAACAAATTGAAAGCTGTCGACACATTAACTACGTTTGCTGAACAGAGTGAGAGACCTGGCAACAAAAAAGCGAAGTTTAAAAATGGTGCAGTTGAAAGTTCCATTTGTCCTAAGTTCCATTTGTCCTGTTATCAGTAAGTAAAAATGTATATCCTGGAAATAAGTGTGAGCAGATGGACAGGGACAGGGAGAATAAAAACAGCAACAGGAGAAACAGTAACTCTGGAAGAGAGGATGGACAGCACAATGAAGGCGTAGCCATTATCCTACAGAAAGGAATAGAAAGGTCATTACTGGAATGGAAACCCATCAACAACAGACTGATAATAACAAGACTGAGAGGGAGATTCACAACACCACAATAATACAATACTATGCACCAATAAATGACAGCGATGAAGAGGTCAATTACGAATTCTATCAAAAGCTACAAAAGGAAATGGAAACCGCACCTAGATACAATCTTATCATAGTAATGGGTGACCTCAATGCAAAAGTTGGAACACAATACATATAATGAAAGAAGAAGAAGTACAACTTAATGTTTTTTGTTACTAAACTTTTTTTTTCCAGTATTTTTTGATACATTCGAAAATCAGATCACATTCTAAATACCCCTAGTTCCAGTTAGTTCAGATTACCAAGGTTCTACAGTATTAATCTGCCAGCAGTCACAAAGTCGCCCAAAATGTGTTAAAGATAGACGAAAGTTGCCCAAAATGTGTTAAAGATAGATGAAAGTCACCCAAAATAGCAAAAGATCGCCCAAAATATGATTGAAAAGTAGCCCAAAGAAACTTTAGATTTTCAGAATATTTTGGTTTTCGGGTGTTTGGCAACAGTGATTGGTTTGGTTTTGGTTTTAAGGACTATCTTCATTGCACACAGACAACTCCATCAGTGCTCCGATCTCCTCCCTTAGATTGCACAAGGAGGATCTCAGCACAGAGCAGGAACTCTGTAGCACCAGCGAGAATCCCAATGTGTGTATATAGGAATCACACATTCTATAAATATTTTTGTGGTGGGTAGGTTTCTAATTTTTAAACTTTGCCAGGGCAGCGGCCTTATGGCCTATTCTTTATGATTTCCAACTGCTGTGGGATTTTTAACGTGCCCAACTTGCACATGAGACCTACTTTTTCGCCCTTATCCGAGAAGGCTTGGCATCCGATCTCACTACCTAGAAGACCAGGGGGAAGTGTGACATCATTAGGACCACTGGTTCTGAAAAAAAAAAATTTCTATAAATTATATTCCCTCTACTGGGAATCGAACCCAGCACCTCTAGAATTTGAAGGGGACACCATACCCCCTGAGCCACTCTGACCCCGGCTAAAAGGATATAGACCTGTAATAGTTGTGGAATGAGCATCAGCAAATTTCTTCAGTCCCAGTTTTTCTGAGTTTACTGATCATCATTTCCTTTTATGCTTCTTATGGAGCATGGAACCACCAATGGAGATAATGCCTTTGCAGGAAGCATGCACCAAAGCATTCATTAGCTCAAGCAGTAGTGGTCTCTGTAGCAATTCATTTTACATGATGACATTGGGGGCTCCATGCACAACATCATGTAGTCAGCTCATACAACATGCATGAAGAAGCAATAATCCTATTTTTTCATAAATGAACTGATAGTAATGTCAGGTAGTAAGTAGCTCAATAATCAGTTCACAATCACTTTTATGTTTTACATTTTTGTTGATTGTCTTTATCACTTTTCTCTTGTTTAGTTTTTAACATTTGAATGTTTTTTTTAGTTTTATTTTGTTTTTGGCTGATTGTAAAACTTGCTGCATTGCCATTTTATCCTTCTCTGTTTTGTTATTGTTTCTTGACTTGTACTTCTTTTCAAATATTTTTCCTTATTTTTTTTAAAAAATACAGCAGCTTCATGTGTCTTGTTTTCTTGAACTATAATATGATTGGAAAATACCTTTCTTTCTTTTAACATTTTATATGATCACCACTTCCTCTGCCTGCTTTTATTAACTTTGTAAGAGAGATTTGTTACCTTTGTCTTTTTTTACAGTTTTGTATGATTGAAACTTCATCAGTCTTTCTATTTCTCTTCTGTCCTTTCCTCGTGTCACCCACTTCTTTGATCTCTTTTTTTAATTGGTGTGTGTGTGTGTGAGATTGCCACTGTACCTGTCCACATTTCAAAATATTATATGAACAATAACAAGCTTCACTTATTCCTTTACCTATATTTTAAATGGTAGCAAATCCATTGTTGTCTTTTGCATCTTTTTTTTTAAAATAACGTAAAATATATTTAATCCATTTGTTAAAATTTTATGTAGATCTCATCTCAAGGGTCTGAGAATGGAAATGGATAACAACAGAAGATGTGCTGGGTCCCCTCAGTATGTTTGTAGCCCCCAGTTCAGTGAGGAAGAATGTGCCATGCAGGAGGTTCTTCAAATGAACATGATGGATCTTAGGTTCATTCATCACCAGTTTCATGATATCTGCATTCACCTGACTGAATGCGAGAGCGTGGAGGAATTTTCCAGTAAGAGGCTAATTTTGTTGCTTGTTCATTAACACTTCTGGATTTTACTTTTGTCTCTGTGTGTGTGTGTATATATATATATATAAATAGGGAGCCGCGGTAGCATAGTGGTTAGTGCATTGGCTTCCTAGCTCAGTGGTCTATGGTTCGATCCCCAGATGATGTGGGATTTTTTTTAGGCCGCAAACGGCTCCTGGGTCGACCCAGCCCCCAATTGGGTACCAGAGCAACTTCTGGGAAGGTTAAGGTGGCCGGCGTGATGCTGACCACATCACCCCTAGTGTGCCGATGGTCAAGAAAATATGGGCCTAACACCATATTCCCAATATGCCTCAACGGGCGTGTAGCGGGATCCTTTACCTTTATATATATATATATAATATATTCCAAGGGATGATTCCCATTTTGTACAGATGCTAAGAGTAGTCTATTGTTCATAATTGGGAAATATCAGATGGGGTGTTATATATATCTTTCACTACTGTATAGTGTAGAAACATGGACCGTGAACATGCAGTTTCTTATTGAGACCCATGATATGTGGATACATATAGAAGAGTGGGGCATGTCTCATGAAAAGGGAAAAATACAAATAAAGAGGTCCTAGAACAGCTAGGAATGAAAAGAGAAATAACGAAGGAGATCAAAGTTAGCTCAAATGTTTTGGTAGTATAACAAGACATAACACCTTGCTGAAATCGTAATTGAATGATTTTTAGTAATTGAATTTAATAAATAATGTAAATTGAACTGGGCGGCTTTGTTATTGTTGGCCTGCTTGAGCAAGAGTAGTGAAGTTAATGTTTGTGAGAGGAAGAACAAACTTATAGGAAAAAATACCTGCAAACTCTCACCCTTCTATAAAGAGATGTAACTAGGAAGAACACATGGTTTCTCCGTCTCGGTGCAGCGTACTTTATGATAGAGGAACCACACTGCCAAGAATGTCAGGAAGAAAATGACATAGACCACTACCTGATCCACTGTAAAAAGTATGAACAACAAAGGCTTGAATTCAAAACTTACTATAGAAATCACAATATAGACACGACAAGGGATAAGGTTTTAAGTATAGATGCCCCAGTGGAAGCCCAATCAATACTTAAACAATATACCGTAAAATCTCGTGTATAATACGCACAATTTTTACTCATTTTTGCCCGCTAAAACTCGTGTGCGTATTATATGCGAGTACTAAAAAATACATCATTTTCGATATCGAAAGTAACCTACATTGGAAAGTCTGTCAAGTTTTTGTCACAATTTGACAGTGAAAATGGCGCAAAATTGAATGTGCCATGTGTTTTCTTAAGTGTCAGACATTGTTGCAAAACGCATTTCGCAGTCTTGGTCTTTAGACTGTTTTGATATTAAGCTTGGTTGTGAAGTTTGTCATTTTATTATTTTAAGCCCTAAAAATGAATTCGTGAAAATGTTATACTGCAGCAGAAAAGCTCTTAGTGGTAAAATATGCAGAATCTAACTGCAATCGGGCAGCAAGTCTACGTTTTTCCATTAACGTGCAACGTTTGATTATGGCAAAAAAAAACAGAGGCGCTGCAAGTGTTGCCCAGTAAGAAAAAGGTGAATCGTGGGTCACCACCAGATCTTCCAGACCTAGAAAAAACATTATTGGAGTGGGTAGTGGATAGAAGACAACAAGGCATCGGTGTTTCATGCATTGAAATCCGACTTAAAGCTCTGAAACTTAAAAAATATCGTACAAGCACAACAGCATTTAAAGCGTCATATGGATGGGCAGTTCGTTTTATGAAGCGACATGGTCTTTCAGTTTGTCGAAGAACTACTATCGCGCAGCATCTTCCAGACGACCACGAAAAAAAGCTTCTGGAGTTCCAAATGTTCGTAATCAAATTGAGAAAAGAACATATCTATGACCTTGCACAGATTGGAAACGCCGATCAAACGCCTCTGACTTTCGATATGCACTACGACATGACCGGAGACACGAAAGGCATAAAAACTGTGTCTATACGTACAGGTGGACACAAGAAGTCTCACTTCACCGTTATGTTAGCGTGTACTGCAGATGGAGGAAAGTTGCCGCCTTTCATAATTTTCAAGAGAAAGACTCTACCAAAAGGAGTACAATTTCCGAAAAGTGTACACATCCATGTTCATGCTAAAGGATGGATGGATGAAGCACTAACCATTGACTGGTTAAAATGTGTTTGGGCAACACGTCCAGGTGGTCTCCGAAAACAATCTTCCATGTTGGTGCTCGACTCGTTTCGGTGTCATCGGATGCCTTCTATCCAGAAGGAAATGAAGAAAATCAAATCTGATCTGGTTATAATTCCAGGCGGCATGAGCCGTCTGTTGCAGCCTTTAGACGTCGCTGTTAATAAGCCGATGAAAGATGCTATCCTTCATAAATGGAATGCATGGTTAAGCGATGGTAATCACACATATACTGCTGGTGGCCATATGCGTCAACCGACTCTCACAGATGTCGCAGAGTGGGTACTTGCTGCTTGGAAGGAATTAGATAAGACTATAATTCAACAAGGCTTCCTCAAATGTTGTATTTTGAATAAACTTGACGGCAGCGAGGACGACGTTTTGTGGGAGAAAGAACAGGTGTCATCGGATGAAGATGATGGCGATATTTATTATGATGGCACCAATAATGGCATTGACTCGACAACACTAGATGAGCTTCTTTCTAGTGAGAGTGATGACGAGGCAGTCCAAAGTACCTAAAATTTAGGTGTTGCATACTTATTTCTGTTTGTTATTATACTTTCAGTTTTTTAACAAATGTTTCATAAAAAAAAATAAAAAATAAAAAAAAAATAAAATCTTGAAAAATTATGGTGCGTATTATACACGAAATAGGCCGTAAGGAGGCAGCCCCTCCACCATGCAAAGGCACAACAGGCCAATCACCTGTTTGCTTTAAATCATGATTACGCGAACTACAAGAGAAAAAACCGGACTGATTCTAAAGGCGACGAACTGGAACGGACTACGGACTACGACTTATGGAACTTGGAACACAAGAAGTATAAATGGGAAGGAAGAGGAGCTGGTGGAAGAGATGAGGAAAGCAAAACTAGAAATCCTGGCTATAACGGAAACGAAGAAAAAAGGACAAGGAGTCATGGATCTCGATGGCAACACGTTGCTCTACAGTGGTGTACCCATATCTGAAAGAGCTAAAGGGGGCGTGGGTTGCATTGTGGCCCAAAATCAAAAAGATAGTATCAAGGGATGGAACTTTGTCTCGGAGCGCATTATGGTTGTAAAACTAAAAGAAGGAGAAACCATAGTCAACCTGGTCATAGTGTATGGGCCAAATGAGGATGAAAGAGCAGAGGTCAAGGAGGAATTCTTCGAGCTGCTTCAAAGGACAGTGGATGACTGCCTAGATGAAGTTATTATGCTCGGAGATTTTAATGCCAGAGTTGGAAATGACCATGCTAGATGGGGTGGAGTTATCGGAAGATATGGAGAAGATACTCTCAATGACAATGGAAAGCGACTCCTTAGATTCTGCAATGAGCAGAATCTGATCATTACAAACACAAAGTTCCCCCATAAGCGCATACATGCATACACTAGATGTGAACCAACCAAGAATGAGAAGTCAGTGATCGACTATGCCATTGTTCGGAGAAGCTCATTCAGATATGTCCGAGATGCAAGAGTCTGGAGGGGGCCAGAGATTGGAAGTGATCACTACCTGCTAACAATCAAACGAACAACTGAAAGAGTTGCTCAGCCTAGGAACTGCCCAACATCACGCAAGAAACCAAGTAAACGAGCAGGAGAAATGAGCATTAGGACCTACAAGCTGAGAGAGCCAGAAATTAAGACCATATATCAGGGGCTTATTGCTACAGCAGTGAGCAACACAGAAGAACGACCTGATGACTTGGAAACCCTCTGGAATAAATTCAAGGATATCATAAAGACAGCTGCTGCAGAAGCATGCGGTGAAGTCCGACTTGGGAACCAGAGAAAGAGGACACCTTGGTGGACAGAGGAAGTCAAAGAGAAAATAAGAGAGAAGAAAATGGCATGGAAACAATACTTAGGAGCTAAAAACACAACAGGACAAATGGAAAAATATAGAGAATATGTGACACTCAGAACAGAAGCAAAGAACAAAGTGCTAGCAGCAAAACAGAAGTCCTGGGAAGAATTTGGAGAAAAAGCTAGAAAAAGATGCACAAGAAAACCAGAAATTGTTCTATAAGACCCTAAAGAACATGAGGAAAGAAAAACAATGCCCTCTCAAATTTATAAAGGACAAGCAAGGCAAATTGCTTACTGCCCCGAAGGAAGTAATTGAAAGATGGAAAGAATATTTCTCAGAACTCCTGGATGGTGAGCATGATGAAGCATCAGAAATGATAACCACTAGCACAGAAGAGAAAACCAATGATGGTGAAGATGACATAAAGATGGAAGAACTGAGGGCAGCACTAGAGAAAATGAAGATGGGCAAAGCAGCAGGATATGATGGTATAACACCAGAAATGGTTACGTACATGGGAGGATCAGGCGACCTATTACTTTTAAAGGTCCTACAGGCAGCGTGGTGCAACAAGACCATACCAAAGGATTGGGAGATTGCCATCATAACACCAATTTTCAAAAAGGGTGACAATCGACAATGTGGAAACCATAGAGGCATATCCCTTCTCAGTGTCCCTGGTAAAATCTGCTCTAGGATTCTAGAGCAGAGACTCCGACGCCTAGCTGAGCCACAATTGGATGAGGTCCAGTGCGGATTCCGAGCAAACCGAAGTACTCAAGACCTAATCTTCACACTCAGACAGCTGAGTGAAAAGGCCCTTGAGTATAAGAGTGAGATCCATCTTTGTTTCATAGATCTGGAAAAGGCATTTGACAGGGTCCCCTGGAGCAAACTTTGGGACTGTTTGGCAAGGAAGAATATTCCAGCACCTCTGATTCATGCTATACAGAGCTTCTACAAGTCTTGCAGAAATTATATGAGGACAGCAAACCATAAGTCAGAAGAGTTCAGAACCACCACTGGTGTAAGACAAGGTGATATCCTATCACCTTACCTCTTCATACTCCTTATGGACGATGTCATCAAGGCATGTAAGGAGAGAACAAGAAAGTATTCAGTGGGGTACTGGAAGATGAGACAGGTCTATATTTCGGAGCTGGCATTTGCTGATGATGTTGCCCTGATTGCTAAATCAGAGGCACATCTCCAATCCAACCTGCAAGTCTGGAAGGAAGAGCTGGAGAAGAGAGGGATGGTCATAAGCAGCTCTAAAACAAAATCCATGGTGATATCACGAGAAGAAAGAAAACATCAGATTAAGTTGGGAGAACAGGTCCTGGAGCAGGTCGACCACTTTAAATATCTCGGAGCTATTATAGACCGAAAGGGAGGCATCAAAGAAGAGTTGGCCACTCGAAAAGCAGCGGCTGGGAGACTTTTTCAGGCCATAAATCGAGGATTCCTCAGCAAGAAAGAGGTTGGTAAGAAAACGAAGATGGCTGTATACCGCTCCACCTATGTCCCAGTCTTGACATATGGATGCGAGTCGTGGGCAATGACTACAACCCACAAAAGCCAGATCCAAACCTCAGAAATGAGGTATCTGAGGAAAGTGGTTGAAGTAACAAGAAGAGACATGGTCCGCAACCAGACGATCCGTCAAGGCCTAAAATCCCATCCGCTGCAGACCCAAATAGAACAGTCCCAACTAAGATGGTTTGGCCATGTCTGCAGAATGGGAGAAGATCGGCTACCACGACAAGCATGGGAAACAAAGAGCCAGGGATCCAGACCTCCAGGACGACCCAGAGTCCGCTGGGAGGACAACATTAGACAATCTTTGAAGGACCGAGGACTAGAATGGAACCAGGCCAGGAAGAAGACAGCTGATAGAATGGTCTGGCGCTCTCTCTTCCAAACCTCTACACCTCACGGTAGAAGGGGAACGACTAAGTAAGTAAGTATTATACACGAATTTCCATTTTACCAGAAAATTTTGGGCTAAATCAAGCATGTGTATTATACACGAGTGCGTATTATACGCGAGATTTTACGGTACACATAAAACAAAGGAAATCATATAAGGTTAGTAAAAATGACAATATTAACAACAATAACAAAAATAATACTTCAGAAAAGACATTCAACCAAATAGAAATTAAGCAACAAAAACTAACAAATCATTAAAAAAAAAAAAAACAACAGAAACATTAGCAAATTTACTAACTACTCATAGGACAAAAAGAAATCCAACTCAAAAAGAACAAATACTAATACAAATTAAAACTAAATGTGAAGGACAATAGTTATCTATAAACAGTACAAAAGAGAAAATAAAATGGACAAATACTAATATAAATTAAAACCAGCAACTGCAAAAGACAATAGTTATTTAAATTTAATACAAAATTAGTAAATAAAATGACACTAAATACCCCAATTATAACCAATGTTCAGGTTGAACAGGGTAGACCAAGATGGAACGAGAAGAGACAATAATGGTCAGCTGTTAAGCGCCCGCTCTCCACCCATCACCTTTTCAAAGCAACAACAACAGAACACACAAAGACACACCATTTCAAGTAAATGGACATCTCTGAAGACACAGTAACAATTAAGTTACATATATAACCTGAGGCTTTTTTGCCTCATCCATTGTGTTCTCTACCTGGGCACTGGAGATTGAATAATTATATCACAGAAAGGCAATTAATGTGGAGAAAGAATAAAGAAACCTATTAAGCCTGAAGCCACAAATAATTTTTTTGTTAAATAAAAAAGTTCTAATTTGTTTTAAATTCACTTATGAATCTAAGGAGTTGCGTTCCATTGTGATTGAGATTATCTTCTCCATATCTTCCGATAACTCCACCCCATATAGCATGGTCATTTCCAACTCTGGCATTGAAATCTCCGAGCATGATAATGTCATCTAGGCAGTCATCCACTGTCCTTTGAAGCAGCTCAAAGAATTCCTCCTTGACCTCTGCTCTCTCATCCTCATTTGGCCCATACACTATGACCAAGTTGACTATGATTTCTCCTTTCATTAAATTCAAGGACATCATAAAGACAGCTGCTGCAGAAGCATGTGGTGAAGTCCGACTTGGGAATAAGAGAAAGAGGACACCTTGGTGGACAGAGGAAGTCAAAGAGAAAATAAGAGAGAAGAAAATGGAAACAATACTTAGGAGCTAAAAACACAACAGGACAAATGGAGAAATATCGAGAATATGTGACACTCAGAACAGAAGCAAAGAACAAGGTGCTAGCAGCAAAACAGAAGTCATGGGAAGAATTTGGAGAAAAGCTAGAAAAAGATGCGCAAGAAAACCAGAAATTGTTCTATAAGACCCTAAAGAACATGAGGAAGGAAAAACAATGCCCTCTCAAATTTATAAAGGACAAATTGCTTACTGCCCCGAAAGAAGTAATGGAAAGAATATTTCTCAGAACTCCTGGATGGTGAGCATGGTGGAGCATCAGAAATGATAACCACTAGCACAGAAGAGAAAACCAATGATGGTGAAGATGACATAAATATGGAAGAACTGAAGGCAGCACTGGAGAAGATCAAGATGGGCAAAGCAGCAGGGCATGATGGTATAACACCAGAAATGGTTAAGTACATGGGAGTATCAGGCGACTTATTACTCTTAAGGGTCCTACAGGCAGCGTGGTGCAACAAGACCAAACCAAAGGATTGGGAGATTGCCATCATAACACCAATTTTCAAAAAGGGTCACAATCGACAGTGTGGAAACCATAGAGGCACATCCCTTCTCAGTGTCCCTGGTAAAATCTACTCTAGAATCCTAGAGCAGAGACTCCGACGCCTAGCTGAGCCACAATTGGATGAGGTCCAGTGCGGATTCCGAGCAAACCGAAGTACTCAAGACCTAATCTTCACACTCAGACAGCTGAGTCAAAAGGCCCTTGAGTATCAGAGATCCATCTTTGTTTCATAGATCTGGAAAAGGCGTTTGACAGGGTCCCCTGGAGCAAACTTTGGGACTGTTTGGCAAAGAAGAACATTCCAGCACCTCTGATTCATGCTTTACAGAGCTTCTACAAGTCTTGCAGAAATAATGTGAGGACAGCAAACCTTAAGTCAGAAGAGTTCAGGATCACCACTGGTGTAAGACAAGGTGATATCCTGTCACCTTATCTTTTCATACTCCAAATGGATGATGTCATCAAGGCATGTAAGGAGAGAACAAAAAGGTATTCAGTGGGGTACTGGAAGATGAGACAGGTCTGTATTTCAGAGCTGGCATTTGCTGATGATGTTTTCTTGATTGCTAAATCATAAGCATATCTCCAATCCAACCTGCAAGTCTGGAAGGAAGAGCTGGAGAAGAGAGGGATGGTCATAAGCAGCTGTAAAACAAAATCCATGGTGATATCACGAGAAGAAAGAAGACATCAGATTAAGCTGGGAGAACAGGTCCTGGAGCAGGTCGACCACTTTAAATACCTCGGAGCTATTATAGACCGAAAGGGAGGCATCAAAGAAGAGTTGGCCACTCGAAAAGCAGCAGCTGGGAGACTTTTTCAGGCCATAAATCGAGGATTCCTCAGCAAGAGAAAGGTTGGTAAGAATACGAAGATGGCTGTATACCGCTCCACCTATATCCCAGTCTTGACATATGAATGTGAGTCATGGGCAATGACTACAACCCACAAAAGCCAGATCCAAACCTCAGAAATGAGGTATCTGAGGAAGGTGGTTGAAGTAACAAGAAGAGACATGGTCCGCAACCAGACGATATGTCAAGGCCTTAAATCCCATCCCCTGCAGACCCAAGTAGAACAGTCCCAACTAAGATGGTTTGGCCATGTCTGCAGAATGGGAGAAGATCGGCTACCACGACAAGCATGGGAAACAAAGAGCCAGGGATCCAGACCCCCAGGACGACCCAGAGTCAGCTGGGAGGACAACATTAGTCAATCTTTGAAGGACCGAGGACTAGAATGGAACCAGGCCAGGAGGAAGACACCCGATAGGATAGTCTGGCGCTCTCTCTTCCAAACCTCTACACCTCATGGTAGAAGGGGAACGACTAAGTAAGTAGTTATTAACTAGAGAAAGATATCATCTCATTATTCCCCATGTAGTTATTAAATTAAGAGAAAGATATGTTATTTTTCCCACGTAGGTCCATGGGGTCTCTGAGCAGACAAAGAAAAAAAAATTAACACATCTGCTCCTTCAGGAATGTTGAACAAGATAACTGTTATGAGGTTGTGCATGATGCAGTCAACCTCATCATGTAAACAAATTGCTATAGAAACCACGATTGCATGAGTTTGCGCTTTGGCATAGGCTTCCTCAAGGCTGCCATCTGCAGGACTGGCTCCATGCCCCATAAGGAACAGGAGCCGTGGTAGCGCAGTGGTTAGTGCACTGGCTTCATAGCTTGGTGGTCCATGGTTCGATCCCCAGTTGAGATGGGATTTTTTAGACCGCAAACGGTTCCGGGGTCGACCCCGCCTCATGAATTGGGTACCAGAGCAACTCTGGGAAGGTTAAGGCAACCGGTGTGATGTTGACCATATCACCCCTAGTCTGCTGATGGTCAAGAAAATATGGGCCTAACATCATATTCCTAATATGCCTCAATCGGCGTGTAACAGGATCCTTTAACTTTTACCCATAAGGAACCAAAAAAAAAAAAAAGGAGATAATAATGTTTATCTTATTATCTTCAGTGAGTATTCATGGTCAGTTTTGTTTCCACCAGGTGAATGCGGCTACACCCTACGGGAATGGAGGGTGTGTGATGTAATGGTAAGGAACCAGCCAAAACGACTGCCTGCAAAGACTTTCTTTGAGATGTACTTCACAGAGCAAAATGTCACTCTCCGTGACTTCATGCGGGTTCTGCTGAGAATGAAAGATCGGCAAGGCAAAATGAAAGAATTAGTCACAGCCCTGTGGAATGCTGCACTGTATGGGAACAGCCAGTACTTCAGAAATGTACACGGACATCCACAAAATAACTAAAGAAATCTAGGCAAAATACTATTTTAGCAATTTCTTGTTTAGAGTTACTTCCCTTTGGAATGACCTTTCATTGTTGTTAGTGTTAGGGTTAGTATTAGGGGGTAGGGTTAGGGGGTTAAAGTTATACTGTGCCAATTGTGTACTCCGATGAATGTAACAACAGTGAACAACTTCCAAAGGGAAGTAACAATAAACAAGAAATCGCTAAAATAGTATTTTACCGAAATCTATTATTCCCTAAAGTAAATCCAGCTACAGAAGCCAAAGTTATCATCATGATGATCATCATCATCTTAATCATCATGATTTTCCTTAGCACCCCTTACAGAGCCAGCAATTCAGCTGGTCCCCTACAGAAAACCTGCACCAAGCAAGCAGTCACATGCTCTTACAGTGGTGGTTTGAGTGGCAATTTGTTTTTTATTATGAGTTTGCCAGTACCATGCAAAGCCAAAGTTATGTCTCTTAATAATATTCATGATGCAGCCTCACAAAATCTTAACTTGTGGGCAAATGTGATATAGAGAACATGGAAAACTTTTAATTTGGTTAAAAATATTAAAGGAAAGAGCTACAGTGAGAAGCTGTTTTCACAAATAATTGCAGGATTTCAATTAAAATACACAGGCCCTACTTAAGACACTAGTTGCAATTCATAACAAAGCGTTTGATGGCATTATGCTACTGGTAGCCGTATTGGATTCTGCTCCTATATTTCAATTTACTAAGGCTATTTTTATTTTTTTGGGTTGTGAGCACCAAGTTGAATTGCAAGCTCATCATTTAAAACTGTTTTCAAAGTATTGTTATTGTTGAACAGAATCGACATCATTTCACTCCTGACAAACCCATGGGTGCTCAGTCTCCCTCAGCAAATGCTGAAGAGTTTGAATGCCCATTGTTTCTGTTGCGCATTGATTGTTTTTCAGATTAGAGTTTTTTTTTGTAAGTTTAGTAGATCCTGAGCTATAGAACTTTAAATTTATTATTTAAAAAATAATTATATTTTGCAAAATTTTAAAGCATTATTTGTAGTAAATCAAAATGTTGATAAGATATAAGAAATCTGACCTGAAAAAAAAAAGATTTTGTCGTGCAGGGGAAAGTATTAGTGACACACACGTTGATTGATGAATAAATAAGTAGGTTCGAAGAAAGTTGATAATAGATTCTTAGTTTATATTTCTTGTGCTGTTTAACTTGTTGCCTGTTTTATGGCAGCATGTGTCATTACAAAATATAATTCTGGTACTTATAGGTGTGATTTTATGATAATTGGTATTGTGACATTTGCATTAGGACTGTTCTACCAATGATTTGCTTCATTATAAAGAGTATCCTTGTAGTGGGGAACAAGACAACGTTGTTGCTTAGAAAAGGTAGTCTCATAGCAGATACTGATGTTGGGGAGGGAGGAATTGTTAGAGACTTCACTATCTCAGCTTATAACCATTCCCTTACTTGCTGCCTTTGCCATCCCTAACTCGAGAGCAGAGTCAGGTAACCATTTACAGCTGGGTATACTGGAATATGATGCAACACGGTTTTGAGCCTGATAAATGTACTTCAAGAAGCAACCACTTTAATCACTCTACCATTTGAAATTTTATGTTGTTACGCATGATAAATTCATACTGACCTATTTATTGGAGGGATGACGGTTGATACATCAGAACAGACAGCTCAACCCTTGCGAACAAGGCCGGGACAGTTTTGTACGTGTTTTTGAGTATGCTTACTGTTTCTATAGTTTTGAACCATTTTAATGGTAAATTATGATTAAATATGAAAAAAGACATTTCAGATGTATAATATTATTATTTCTATTAAGACAGAAATACTGCATTTTCATAGTTTAAAACAATAATCATACCAACAGTGATGAATATCTTAGCTGCAGGAAAAAAGAGTTAATCTAAGAAGTTGTTTCACTAAAAAATCTAGCATATTCTGTTCTGTAAAACTGTTGTGCAGCATTTTATCTTTAGCGTCTTCCCAGTATCGGTTTCCCAGGGTTTCCTGTAAACTGTACTGACCTTCACTGTAGTTAAGGGAATAGTCTTACAGCTGTTGTATACCATAATATTAGGGTCTGATGATCTAGTTTTTCATTTTAATATACCTTACTTCTTAATTGTAATCAGATACTGTAAATGTATGCTTTTATACTACTTATAATGTTGCATCGCCATTGAACTAATACCTTAAGTATGTTGGAGAATGTCTGGATACCTAGCAATAAAGATGAGTAAGAGGAAGGGCAAAATGCAAGACGGGCCTATATGTACGATTCTCATCTATCAGTCAATACCCTTTACCTCCCTAAGGAGCATAGGTCATAAAACTGGATCTCGTGTAGTGGAGGCGTCAACAATTCACTCCCTGTGGCAGTATCTGCTTGGGACACAAAGTTGCTCACCTGTGGGAACATTTTCCGCATGCGCTGACAACACATGAAGTCCCAGCTAATTCAGCAGATTTCCAAAATGTCACGAGTTCTTACAGGGTTCGTAGCGACCTGGAAAAACCTTGAAAAACCTGGAAAACGAAAAAAAAAATTCCAGGCCTTGAAAAGCCTGGAAAAATGGCTATAAGCCTTGAATTTTCCGCATCGGACCTTGAAAAATAATACGAAATCGAAAGTTCGTTACTTTGTGTCCATTTTTTGGTTATTGATGGTATTTTTCGCAACAACAGACGCGACGAGTCTAAAAATAAATCAGCGTTTACGCCATTAACGCAAAGCGCCGAAAACGAAACCGCCGAAACTTCTGGAAATGCGCAAAGGGAAGTAAAAATTGTGAAGTTACCGTACAATTTTTACTTCCCTTTGCGCAAAGTTACCGTAAAATGTTTACTTCCCTTTGCACATTATTTCCAGAAGTTTTCGGCGCTTTGCGTTAACGACGTAAACGCAGATTTATTTTTAACACTCGTCGTAAGTAATAAATTCGTTTATCTCATTTATAAAACCTATTTAAATAAGTCCAGTTTATTATATTTATGATGAAAAGACTTATCCCGTTCTACCTCTGAAGGGTTATAGGCTAATTAGGATAGGCCTAGGCCTACATGTTTTCAATTTCAGATAACATGAATAATCGCCGATACACGAAAGTGGCATCACATCTGTCAAATCGCGGTAATTAGGATAAATGAAAATCAGCAATTTTGTGGATAGGCCTATGTTATTTAAAATTTTAAAAAAAGATTTAATTAAATTTTAAATAAAAATCGAAACAAACAAACGAAACAAAACCCAACAAAAATAGTAAGGGGGGGGGGGGGGGAGGCAGGGGGGGGGGGAAAAGGTCTCCAGTTAGATATTTAATAGATTTTCACTTATCATAAGTATTACCCTCCCAATTACTATATATATATATTACCTTTTGTTCTAGTTAAATATTGGTTGACTATTATGTATGCGTTTAGAATTTTGAATTGGTAAATATACATAGCTTAGGCCTACTCGTAAGTTATTTGTGTTCCTTTTTTTTTTTTTTTTAAACTAACACTACTAGGAGACCTACAGATGTGACATCATTTGTGACCAAGGAAAAAACTCTTGAGAGCTGAGATTATTTGGACTCTTTTTTTTTTTTTCAGTGAAAAGTCACCATAGTTTTAATTCAAATTTCATATGCAACAAGGGACATATTCTCTTCTGTGATAGTTTTGATTCAGCCTTCAGCTTTATTTCAAGACCTGAAATTCAGATTGGTGCATTTGGAACAGTAGCGGAAAATAGGAAGCATTTTCCTGTAGCACTGAAGAAAAAACAACTCAAATTGAAAAAGATAAATCATCCTGTGTTTTGTGCGACAGAAGATAAGGCATGCCGACAGTCACCTGGCATGATACGAAAAGATTTAACCTTATATCCACTGTTCACTCCAATGATAATATAAACAAGACAGTTAGAAAGACTAATTCTTTAGGGCAGAACAATTCAGAAGCCAGTGATTGCAGAACAATACAGCAAAAGTATGGGAGGTGTGGAAACTTCAGCCAACTAGGTGCAAGCTACCCCTACCCACACAGATCCTATTTTTATATTATTTCTTAGTTGAAACTGCCCTGGTCAATGGGCATATAACCTACAACACTGCCAGCTCTACAAAAAAAGATCAAAGCGAAGATCAGGATGTCAGTATGACTCTTATTGAACCTGCTAGGAGCCGCGCTAGCGTAGTGGTTACCACACCGCTCTGGCGACCAGGTGATCCAGTATCAAACCCAGTCGATGGCATTTGAGGATTTTTCGTCGACCGGGATTTGGACTGGATTAACTCGAGACCTGGCGAGGACATTTGAAGGTGTGTCGTCGACCAGGGATTGGCGGCTCCTGAGCCGACCCAGCTCTAATGGGTACCTCCGAAATCGGCGAGTATCTGCCTGAATGGCGAGGGACACCTGTCTCTGTACAAGAAAAAAGGGATACTCACGTAAAATCAATGTCAGGTTAGACATTAATAATAACCTGAGATTTCACCTCGAGTATTAGCGGGCGTACAAAAAGAAAAAAATTGAACCTGCTATTCTTCGACGCAATGTGACACCTTCAAAACAACATGACTTACTGAGCACCACTTCATTGATAAAAAAGTAAAGGGCAAGGTACAAACCAGACTGTAAAGTGTGTAAGGCTGCAGGGAACAGAAGCCAGACTTGCATGTACTGCCCAGATTGCAATGTACCTCTATGCCTGATACCCTGCTTCAAGTTATACCACACAGTCAAGGATTATCAACGTGGATCGTTGACAAAGACTCTTGCAGAGGCCTACAGCTACAACTTCAACCCCAGTTAATGAAAAAAGCAGCTCAGACTCCAACTAGAGGTACTTAACTACTCAAACATTTACAAACACTCATTGTCAGATGCCACAGACACAGAATACATTCAAAAAAGACAAACACGAAAAAAAAATTTTTTTTAAACATTTTATTCCAATTTTATTAGCCTTTTATGTTGATATACGTGGTTAATCGTTAAATCAATACGTCAGTCAAGCTTATTTTATTCATTACCATCCATGTCACTAACATTTTATTGCGCTGATGTTGAACAAATTCACTAAAAACTTGGAAAAGATGTCTGTTTTTCAATCTTTTATGAATTTAAAAAAAAAAAAGTTCTTTTTAAAGAAATCTGCAAACACCCTTGGTAATGGGAGACGGTAATGCTCCGGATTGCTGATCAGCAAAGTGATAATTATATCTGAGAAAATTAGATGAGGAAAATATTAGAGTTTCCCATCCTTGAAAATCACGTGCTGGACCTGGAAAAACCTGGAAAAAGCCTGGAAAATGCTTGAAGAAATTTGCTATGAACCCTGTCTTATTATATGCCACCATTATCTGATTACGTTTCAAATTATGTCTTATTTACTGTATGAATGGTTTAGATTGTGTTTGTTAGTTTCTTTTTTTTTTTAAATTAAAAAAAAAAATTTTTTTTAATTTTTTTTTAAGGTATTAATTTACTACTTACTTACTTAGTCGTTCCCCTTCTATCGTGAGGTTACCTTTTTTTTAATGTTTATTTTTATTTACTTTATTTTTAACTGATTCCGTACGCAAGATCTTTTAAAAGACGCAATGGCCGACCGCTGAGTCCGCAAGATCTTTTAAAAGACGCTGATTTATTTCGTTGTTTCTTTCCATTCTGATATTTTATACTGACAGGAATTTATCTCGAACGGAAGTAAACACAAAACTGGGCAAATTTCAACAAGCTTCAATGTCTTTTATTTGCGCTTGAAGGGAATTTTTCACATTTATCTTCATCTTTAATCGTGTTTTGTCGTATCGCCATAATGGCCGAAAACACACAGGATATGTTACTAATATGTGAACAGTGAACAAACTGTGTGATCAACCATAACTTTCTTACTTTTTCTGTGTTTCTAAATGGATTACCTGCACAAAGAGAGCAGTGAAACTGTATTGTGATAACAATTTATGTTACAAGCCTTACTTAAGTCGAAAATTTTTGTTCAAAATTTCAAGTTATCTTTTTTCCATGTACATGTTATCTGTTATAACATAAACATAACATAAAATTAGCTAGAAAGGCATATGGATTTATATTGTTCATCCAATGTACTTTAATTTGATATATAATATGTTATACTTAACTCATGATTAGACACACATTGTCAGTAAACGTAAATTATGTATGTGTAAATTTTTGGGGCTTAAAAATAATTCCGTCCAGAGCTGAAAATAATTACGTACTGAATCAGTTAAATTCATTATTATTATTATTATTTTGTATTTTATTTTATTTTATTTTTAAATTTTATTTTAAAAACGTACCTTAATTATGATGATTATTGCAAATGTAATATTACTTTTATAATGATAAATGCCTTAATTATGCTTAAAGTAAATGTGAGGATGAAAGGATATAGTATACATGACGAGAGAGAGAGAGGAAGGGCAGAATGTCAGACAGGCCTGCGTGCCCAATTCTTAACCCTTTGAAAATAAAGTTCGTTCGTTCGTTCGTTCGAGATTGCATATTGTAGAAATCACTAGACCAGAACCATGCTCTCCTGTTGGAAAGACATTTGTTTTCTCTCTTGGCAAATTTATTGGAGATACATGTGCACTGAAACATTCCATATTTTCTTCTGTGATACATTTTGTCGGAGCACTTCAATCTGTCAGGAAGATAATGCCTTTTTATTTTCTTCCTGATTTTTTTGGGTCTGTATACAAATATATGATGGTAAAATGGTATGTATAACAGTTTATTAACAAGATTTTAAAATGATTTTATACATCACTTTTGACATTTGTTTGGACTTTTATTGTACTAATGTTGAGGCTCAGTTATATTGTCGTTGTTTAACTGTGGCTCCTGAGCTTGTTGCTCTTTGCAAGCAATATCAAGTTAATTTCCTTGGCATTATCTACAGTGTAGATCTAGAGTTTTTCTGTGGCTTTTCTGCCATGCCGAAACTTGTTGAATTGGAATCATGAGATCCAGCTTCTTTCCTGGATATTCCATCCTGGCTTAGCATACATTTAAAGAATCCTCACATCTAGTGTTAAGGTAGCAGGGGGAAAGCATTGGTGACAGCATATTATGCATTCACTGCCATCCAGTGCATGCTCTACAGATACTCAGGGCTAAAATACTGTACTCTGGTTTTGGGCTTTTCTAAAGAATTGTCTTGTTCTGCACAAGGCCACTTCCCAGCTCCCCTTACATGTCACCTTTCCAAGGTAAAAGCCAGAGTTAAGCCTAGGGCTTTAGTGATTCTCCTAAGCTTAGTGTGCACTGCCATGTTCTCAGCGTGTGGCACCACAACTGGGAATCATAATGTCTGACTGCTCTGGTGTGGCTAATTGATCCCTTGCATTGGCTAGGCAACTTGAGAACTCAGAGGTTGACTGTTTCCAGGATGCACCACATGAAGGGGCTTCAGGGTCCTTGATTAGTTATCTAACCCAGGAATTCACAAACAAGCAACAAGAATTCCTTTGCATCCCTGAGGCTCGGTTAAATTGTGAGTTCAATTTCTTGCAGCGTAAATATGCAGTTTTATGACGGGTGTCTACTGTTCCAAGACTTTAGAGCAGGTAACCTTGAAAAACACAGAGTTCTTTGCCATTGTGAACTTGACTCCATTTATGTTTTGTGTCTCATGTAAAATGTGCCTTAGCTTACACAAATTTCAGTACAAGTTTTAACACAAGTTTCAGTTTGCCTTGAACATGTCTTTGTTGAGCATGTCTTTAGTTGAAAGTATCTTATATTGAACATGTCATGCATCAGAGTTATCATCCTTTGAACCTGAGCATGTCAAAAATTAAAAATACTTTTTGAACAGGTTTTCAATTGAATGTCTTGTCATGTTGAACACTTTGCTTTATTCTGAACAAGTCTTTTATTAATCATATCTTATGTTGAAAAAAAACAACAACCCCAGGGGGTCTCTGAGGAGACAAAAAAAGAATAGGACTCCTGCTCACTCAGGCGTGTCATAAGATGTGACTAATATGAGGTTGTGCAAGGGACTGGCTACCTCATCATGTAGAAAAAATAATGACAGAAACCACCGCTGCAAGAGGACATTGATGAGATTTCCTGCAAAAGGACCAGCTCTATGCTTCATAAGAAGCACAAGAAGAAATGATGAAGATGATGATGTCAAAAATAATCAGTGACATATTGTTCAGATCAAAAAAAAATCCTGTCTTGAACATGTTATGCAATAAAAATGAGTGTGTCTTCTGTTGAGCATAATGCGTGAACATTTCATGCTGTGACAGTTTTTTCTGCTCTGAAGTTGTGGTTCATGTTCCGCATGCAAGCATTGAAGATATGAGTGCCTTTTGTTGAAAATATTGCTTGTTGATAATGAATGGGGCTGTTGTAAAACTGCCTGATAATGAAAATATTGCTTGTTGATATAGAAGGGATCATCATCATCATCATAACCCTCCACTCCCAAAGGAGCATAGGCCTTCAACAAACACATGCCAAGTCCTCCTGTCACGTGCCATCATCTCAAGTTCTTTCCATGTTCTCCTCATCATTTTCACCTCTGTTTCCAACTCTATAGAAGGGGGCTGTTGTAAAACTGCCTGATGATGAAAATATTGCTTGGTGATAATGAAACCTCTACACCTCACGGTAGAAGGGGAACGACTAAGTAAGTAGTAAGATAATGAAGGGGGCTGTTGTAAAACTGCCTGATGATGAAAATATTGCTTGGTGATAATCTTCTTCTTCTTCGTACACTCTCAGACGTCCACTTGAATGTTCTCAAAGAAAGCAGTAGTCAGTTTGAGGCTATTTGAATCCCTGTAAAGTTTTTACACGAAAGGAGCCTTGGTGATAATGAAGGGGGCTGTTGTAAAACTGCCTGATGATGAAAATATTGCTTGGTGATAATGAAGGGGGCTGTTGTAAAACTGCCTGATGATGAAAATATTGCTTGTTGATATAGAAGGGGGCTGTTGTAAAACTGCCTGATGATGAAAATATTGCTTGGTGATAATGAAGGGGGCTGTTGTAAAACTGCCTACTGATGAAAATATTGCTTGGTGATAATGAAGGGGGCTGTTGTAAAACTGCCTGATGATGAAAATATTGCTTGTTGATATAGAAGGGGGCTGTTGTAAAACTGCCTGATGATGAAAATATTGCTTGGTGATAATGAAGGGGGCTGTTGTAAAACTGCCTGATGATGAAAATATTGCTTGTTGATATAGAAGGAGGCTGTTGTAAAACTGCCAGATGATGAAAATATTGCTTGGTGATAATGAAGGGGGCTGTTGTAAAACTGCCTGATGATGAAAATATTGCTTGTTGATATAGAAGGGGGCTGTTGTAAAACTGCCTGATGATGAAAATATTGCTTGGTGATAATGAAGGGGGCTGTTGTAAAACTGCCTGATGTAGTTCCTGGGTGTCTGTGAGGAGGCAAAGAAAGAATAGGACTACAACTGCCTCACACATGGCATAAAAGGTGACTAATGAAAGCTTGTCAAGGTGACTAATGAAAGCTTGTCAAGGTGACTAATGAAAGCTTGTCAAGGTGACTGGCAACCTTATCGGGTACAACAACTCGCTACAGAACCCCTTCTGTGGTGTTCGTGCTTGAGCATAGGCTTCCTCAATGGTGTCATCTGCAGTGTTGGCTGTATGTTCCATAAGGAGTGAAAAAGGAGATGATGATGATTATGATGTTGTTTTGTTGCTTTTTTATCAATTACAACTCGCTACAGAACCCCTTCTGTGGTGTTCGTGCTTGAGCATAGGCTTCCTGCCAGACTGCAGTGATGCAGCCTGTTTTCAGGACCACCACTTGGAGGTGGAGTAGAGTCTTGGTCAGCTCTGGTTCGCTGACCCTGACGCAAGCAGTCAAGCTATGGGTCGCTGACTGCATTCATCTCTCTTGCTGCGTCTTCAGTCCCAGGAGCCGTTCAAGTTATTCCAGTCCCTGGTTGACGACACTCCTTCAAATTTACTCACCAAGGCTCGAACCTGGATCACCCGATCGCCAGGGCAGTGTGGTAACCATTACCAGCGTGGCTCACTGATGATGCTTAAAACTGATAAAAAAATTATTTTTTTTTTTGTTTATGAAGAAAAAAAAACGGCTTTGCTGCTGATGAAAGTTAATTCCAAAATATCTCATGTTTCTAGTTTATAATTCATTTGTTAAACTAACTCCAATACCATTTTTTTTTTTAAACTTATTGTTTGTTGAAAATGTTGTATGAAGATGTTTTACTTCAATATATTTCTGGTTAAACATAATGTTTTTGACCTATTGTGAGTTGATAATGATTTATACTGAATACTTCTGATCACACATATCTTATTATGAATATTTTGTGTGAGATTATGACCTTTTTCTGGTAAACATGTCTCTTAAGGCATATATCACATCATGACTATGTTTCAAGTTCAGATTACATATGTTTTATGTTGTCATCTCTTGTTTTAAACATTAAAAAGTTTTAACTGTCTCAAGTAGTTATTTAACTTGGCAGTATTTTTTTTATTTTTTTTTTATTTATCAGAACCACACTTTTACTTCACATCCAGCTTTATTTTATATTTTTTAAACTGTTTCTGAGTGCCTTAATTTGATGGCTATTTGATTGTATCCTGTTCTTTATAAAATATTTTAAAACTGTATTTAACTGCCTTTATTTTGAAGGTTTTTTTTTTCTATTATGATCTCTTTAATAAAATAGTTTATGACAAACCCTTTTTCGCATAGACGAAAGGGATACCAGCAGGTTCGGGCTTTATAACGAGTGAATTAATAATGCCCCATCCTGTAGAAATTCTAAGCCAAAAGAACTTCAACAACTTTCATAAATGGATGCGGGCTTAGACCAGAAAGATTTACATGAATGGCAAGATTACCAGTGTGGAACTGAAGACAAGAATCAAACAAATGCCAGTGGAACAAGAGATGAGAAGAAGACGCTTGAGATGGATAGAACTCGCAGTGAAAAAAAAGACTTTTGATAGCGTTAAGAGACATACCTTTTTTTTTGGAATCCCTAAAGTAAGAGAAGTAGTGGCAGACCAAAAAAACACACGGAGAAGAGAAGAGAACTGGAGTCAGAAATGAAAGCAATGAAGTAGATATGGAAAGTAGATGGCATAGGACGATTTAGCATTAGTTTGTTGAAGGCCTGTGTTCCTTGGGAAGCTGAAGCTAATGATGAATGACAATATTACCACTGCAGCACTATGATTTGTAACCGCAAGGTGCAGTGGTTAGTGCACAGGCTTCCTAGCTCTGTGGTCCTGGTTCGATCCCCAATTAAGGTGGGATTTTTTAGACCACATTACCCCTAGTGTAAATAAATATTAGACAAACATAAAGGTATGTTTTCAGGCACTCATAAGAAATAAAGAAGTAGAACACTAGACAACAGAAAAACAACAGATGTGAGTGGCTTACCCACGATTTGAACCCCGGACCTTCCGTACGACAACACCGCCTAGCTATACAAGCGACTGTCAGTTCACTATATAATTTCTTGTCTTGTATATAGTGCGTATCACTCTGTTGCTTCATGTTATTCTTTTTTTTTCTTGACCCTGTCTGGTATCCAGTTTTTGTCTTAGTGTATTCTCACCTACTGGTATCCAGTTTCTGTGTCTGTGTTATTTCACTTTATAGTCTTTGTCTGATATCCAGTTTTTGTCTCCCTGATTCACTTTCTGGTCTCTGGTGTTCAGTTTTTATCTCTGTTATTTTGCTTTCTGGTCTCTGTCCATTATCAATTGTGAGTCACAGTTAATTGAATTTCTTATCTGTGTCTGCCTTCTGTGTACTCATAGTCCGGTTGGTAATTTTGATATACTAAAACAAAACAGTGACTCAAACAGTTAGTGTTAATAGTAGCATATACATTGGTGCTTCCAGCAAACTGAAATATCAAATATTTTAACTGCTGGTAGTTTCTGATTCAGTATCATATATTTGTGTACTGAAAGCTTAGTAATATATGCTTCAAAAAATAATATTACGCTTTTCATTGGCTAATTTACCTGCTAATAATATATTTTTTGTATCAAACTTCTACCGTTTCTGTTATTTATTTATTTGTTGAGTTTTACTTGTTTATGTTCTATCACTTGTGGGTTGAGTTTGTTTGTGCAGCATTTAGGACATGCTCGTATGTGCACATTACAACGAGGGCAATCTTTAATAGCAACAGTAAAATCCTGTGTTTAAAACAATAGGGCTTGAATTAAATTTAAAGAGAATGCGGAAGGAAAAGCAAAAGAGAAAGCCAGTGCATAATTTTGAACAAAAGAAATAATTAATTAGAGCTTTAAAAAGACAACAAGTAACATTTGAATTGTCTGACAAAGTTTACATTTCATAAAGACGTCACAACTCTTGGGAAAATATACTTAAATGGCATGCTCAGAATCCAGGGGGTTGTCATTGGGGGTGCTGCACTGTTCATTCATTTAAAATACTATACTTAACACTCACAAATTGTGGCCACCATATAAAATATTGTGGTAAGTTGGGCTTATATAAATAGTTATAGGGGACTTAGTGTACTGACTGAGAACAGCTGTGAAGGTATCTGTATCTAATAAGTGTAGTGTGTTACAGATGACCTTACTTTGCTACCACATTTAGATCTCAATCAGACTTATTCTGGAATATTGTGATGACTACGTTGAATGTCTAGGGTTATGGTAGTGATGAAGTGTAAGTTCACAACAACCAACAGACAGATAAACACTTTAATTAAGATCCACAACACTTTACAACACTATGACAAGCACATACATATAACACTCTAGAAGACTATCTTAAGTAAGTCAAGTGTTAACTTTTAAATTATGTATTAATTTCTTTCAATAATAGATATCCTGATCCAACTACAGAGTGAATCAGGAATCACAATCAAATGTAAACACAATGGTTATGTACAAAATTTATACAAAGGATCTTTGTCCTGACATATAATATTATTACAATAGGTGTGTAGTGTTGTGATGTACGTAGTACTATGAGGTAATACTGGCTTTTGAAGCTAGGTTGTTGTTTGTCATCACGACTTCATGTGTTTGTTACTGGTGGAAATAATATTGAAGGGTTCACAGTTCTTTTTATTTGTAAAACAATAACTGTCCCTCTTGATTTAGTATTACAGTCAATTTTAGGGTGGGTTATACAAGGGTGAGCTGCTCTGGCTGACGAATTCTTAACTCATGTGTCGGCGGCAGGAAAACTGTCTCCTCTGCTCGCTTGCTTCTCAGTTATCTTGAAATACACCACTGGTCGATATCTTGGACAAGGAGTCTGCTGCCAGCCCTCTGGATCCAGCAAAACTCAGACCAGGTGCTGCTCTAATACTTCAGTACCACGGTCCCTGAAATAAGAAGGTTGTACCTCCTTCTTCAGAACTAATATATAATATATTTCCACACTGAAGTACAGGACATTACAAACACAGAGTTCAGCGCTGTAGGTCAACTGCTAGCTTCTCATGGGACAATATACACCAGTATTCCTCTTCCTAATGGTTACAACGCCTCTGCAATTCCAGCATTAATTCCTTCTATACAACAGGATAGGTGTCATGTTACTAATTGTCAATCCCATATATGCCTATGCAGTTATACTCCTCTCTGACAAGCTTTTACATGGTGGAGCAATATCTAGGCTTTGCCTTCTGTTTGCTACTGAACCACACACATACAGACACATTTAACATTTCCTATTCAATTTTCATATAATACATATATATATATATATATATATATATAGGAAATATGTCTAGCTTACCATAATTCAAGGAAATATACACAAGTAACGTTGACTGGCGATGAATTTTGGCACAATTTCGATCTGCCTTATCCCAGGCTTTTATTAGAAAAATATTAGCTTGATCTCAACGCACTTGCTTCTCACAAAATGTATTTTCAAAACTGGCCCTGAACTGACGCTTCTATTTGACTATATCGAACGTTCTAACCAATGAGACCATGTTTACAAGAGCCTTTGTTACCCATCCTACACGTTGCCATTAACCACAATAATAGTATTTGCAGTTCGACTAATAAGATTTTGCCTTACATATTACTACAGCCAATCAAATCGTATCTAACTTGTTGGCCTCATTTCCCCTAAAGCAGTGTTTTTCAAACATGCTATTATGAGCAAATATGATCTTGTGCTGTCAGACAACCCCACTATAGTATTTTGGCTATAATTTGTTAATTACTAGCCTATTTGCGTAACACATAACATATTCTTTGTCAGCAAGTCCTAAGGCACACAAATATATAAGTTTAATGGGGCCAAGTGACTTCGTTCAAAATATGTATTATTATAGGATAGTCGTGTATTTGTTTTTTACCACCCGTTCACTTCTATATCATAGGATGTCTTCTGTACTGTCAGACTAATGTCAGGAGCTTAGACATAAATCAGTAGAATGTCAGGTTTCCCAATAAGATTTTAAACCTGTTTTCAAAACCTAACCTCGTATCGTTAGTGTTTTTTATTTACTGTTTATTTGAAAAAATCAGGTCTTCATGTCTTTCGCGTGTGATTGGCGTTCACTTTTTAATCGCGAGACGACGTGGTTTTAGTGCATGCGTTCCTCCGTGCATCTCTCTCTCTCTCTTCTAAGCCCGTCTGTCTTTTAGGTTAACGTAGTGTGTATAATAACATTAATGCTAGTATTTGTATCTAGGTCATTATGCAGTTTGCATATCTCAAGGTTTTCTAAGAAACACAGTACCAGTTTTATTTTTAGACACGCGTGTAGTTTATGCAGACGGAGCAGAAAAAGGAGTTTTCTTGTTCAGCCATTATGGCGTTCTACAACACAGGCGTACGCTATTGTGACCGCACTGATCTTTTACCATTCTTCTTTCTTTCTATTGAATTACTTCGTTAGGCTTTACATTTAATTTCTAATTTATATATGTGGATTAGAATTTTTCACCACAAATTCTCCCCACTTAAAACAGACATCATATGTCAGTCCATAATTCTATATACACATAGAGAAATTTAATATTATTCCTGGTGATCACGGTGATTCTCATCACACGGATGGCGGCTTAGAAAATCCAGCACCCAGGTTAGTTTTTCCAGAAATATATTCTATGCTGAACTGATTTTCACCTGTGCAGCTGTCTCACAGGGGTGTAATGGATATTCAAATGATGAAAGTGGTTCCTTTTTCATCTCCATTGCCATAGACAAGGTCAACAAATGTGTCTCTTCCTGATTTTCTCTTTCCAAATATTTCTTCAGGAGATTCACATGATAGATTTTTTCTTTCCCCTTCTTATCTATCTTATAATTTGTTCTAGATACCTTCTCTAGAACTGTATATGGACCTTGCCATCCAATTTGCAACTTATTCTGACTACCGGGTAGAAGAAGCAGTACCTTCTCTCCCACAGCCAAATCTCTGTCTTTAGCTTTCTTGTTGTAATAGGCAGCATGTTTTTTCCTGGCTTGTCTCAAATTTTCATTGGCAAGTTTCCAGCCAGTTTTTAACGAGTGGTCAGCTCATTCACATATTGGTATGATGATGTAATATTTTCCTCTGCCTTTTCATCAGTCCACGTTCTTAACAGAGCTTCGAGTGGACCTTTTATTCGCCTTCCAAATAATAATGTTGCCGGGGCCATACCGGTTGAACTATGGGGTACCTCCCGATAAGCAAAGAGGGTGGCGTGAAGGTACTGGTCCCATGTATCTGGTTTTTCATGTGCCAACTTTCTTAGGATCGACATCAACGTACCATTAAATCTTTCCACTTGGCCGTTTCCTTGGGGATGGTACAGGCTACAATGGAAGTGTTTGGCCTGAAAGATCCGGAAAACTTCTTCTGTTAGTTTCCCCTTGAACTGAGAGCCATTATCAGTCAAGATTTGGTTGGGAAAGCCTAACCTTGTGAAAATTGTGAGTAATGCCTCTGCCACATGTTTAGAGTCAATGGATGACAGGACTACCGCCTCTCCCCACATAGAACAGGTGTCCACCAGAGTCAGAATGTAGCTGTTCCTCCTCTTTGTTCGAGTGAGAGGTCCCACAATGTCCACGGCAACTCTCTCAAAGGGTGTTCCCACTATGGGCATTTCCCCTAGAGTTGCGGGTGCAGTCCAATGCTTAGGTGCTACTCGTTGGCACTCTGGACAGGATTTTACATATCTTTTGATATCTTCAGTTATCCCTGGCCAGAAATAGTGACAAGCTATACGCTGTCCTGTTGCGCTGATCCCCATATGACCACTGAAGGGAATCGCATGCCCTAGTTCCAACACTTTAGTCCTATATGAAGTGGGAAGGACCAGCTGTCCGTGACCATTGGATTCAGATCCAGCCTTCCTATAAATCAACTTGTTCTTCATATAAAATTCTCCCTTAGTCGTAACTCGTGCTCCCTCTGTAATCTCTTATCTTCTGCTTCCCTCTCTGCAGCCAATCGCTTGTCTTCCCTTTCAGCAGCCTGTCTTCTTTCCTCTGCCTCCAATGCCTTAGCCTCTTTGTCAGCCTCAATCTGCAACCTCTTAAGTTCTTTTTCAGCCTGTAACTTTCTTTCAGCCTCTTTTTCTAATCTTTCAGATTCTAATTTTCTTTCTGCTTCAAATTTTCTTTCTTCCCGTTCATTAATTTGTCACATTCAGTTGTGACATAAGCAATCATAATTTGCCCGTCCATTCCCAACTCTTTAGCAGCCTGCATAGCAGCAGATCGAAATTTTGCCAGGTCGGCCATTTTCTAACAGGCAAATTTATACAATGTCTAACTAAACAATTCAATCTATGACTAATTATACTAAGGACAACCACAAGCACTGAGAGCTCAACCTTATTTATTTTCCACCCAAGAATACCTTTTAAATTTTTATTATTCCCTGAAGTGAATTACCCCCAATATATGTAATAGGAGAAGATTCAAAATCCCGGACAGGACCCCAATATATGTGGTAAGTTGGGCTTATATAAATAGATATAGGGGACTTAGTGTACTGACTGAGATCAGCTGTGAAGGTATCTGTATCTAATAAGTGTAGTGTGTTACAGATGACTTGACTTTGCTACCACATTTAGATCTCAATCAGACTTATTCTGGAATATTGTGATGACTGCGTTGAATGTCTAGGATTATGATAGTGATGAAGTGTAAGTTCACAACAACCAACAGACAGATAAACACTTTAATTAAGATCCACAACACTTTACAACACTATGACAAGCACATACATATAACACTCTAGAAGACTATCTTAAGTAAGTCAAGTGTTAACTTTTAAATTATGTATTAATTTCGTTCAATAATAGATATCCTGATCCAACTACAGAGTGAATCAGGAATCACAATCAAATGTAAACACAATGGTTATGTACAAAATTTATACAAAGGATCTTTGTCCTGACATATAATATTATTACAATAGGTGTGTAGTGTTGTGATGTACTGTAGTACTATGAGGTAATACTGGCTTTTGAAGCTAGGTTGTTGTTTGTCATCACGACTTCATGTGTTTGTTACTGGTGGAAATAATATTGAAGGGTTCACAGTTCTTTTTATTTGTAAAACAATAACTGTCCCTCTTGATTTAGTATTACAGTCAATTTTAGGGTGGGTTATACAAGGGTGAGCTGCTCTGGCTGACGAATTCTTAACTCATGTGTCGGCGGCAGGAAAACTTTCTCCTCTGCTTGCTTGCTTCTCAGTTATCTTGAAATACACAACTGGTCGATATCTTGGACAAGGAGTCTGCTGCCAGCCCTCTGGATCCAGCAAAACTCAGACCAGGTGCTGCTCTAATACTTCAGTACCACGGTCCCTGAAATAAGAAGGTTGTACCTCCTTCTTCAGAACTAATATATAATATATTTCCACACTGAAGTACAGGACATTACAAACACAGAGTTCAGCGCTGTAGGTCAACTGCTAGCTTCTCATGTGACAATATACACAAGTATTCCTCTTCCTAATGGTTACAACGCCTCTGCAATTCCAGCATTAATTCCTTCTATACAACAGGATAGGTGTCATGTTACTATTTGTCAATCCCATATATGCCTATGCAGTTATACTCCTCTCTGACAAGCTTTTACATGGTGGAGCAATATCTAGGCTTTGCCTTCTGTTTGCTACTGAGCCACACACATACAGACACATTTTATCATTTCCTATTCAATTTTCATATAATACATATATATATATATATATATATATATATATATATATATAGGAAATATGTCTAGCTTACCACAATTCAAGGAAATATATACAAGTAACGTTGACTGGCGATGAATTTTGGCACAATTTCGATCTGCCTTATCCCAGGCTTTTATTAGAAATATATTAGCTTGATCTCAACGCACTTGCTTCTCACAAAATGTATTTTCAAAACTGGCCCTGAACTGACGCTTCTATTTGACTATATCGAACGTTCTAACCAATGAGACCATGTTTACAAGAGCCTTTGTTACCCATCCTACACGTTGCCATTAACCACAATAATAGTATTTGCAGTTCGACTAATAAGATTTCGCCTTACATATTACTACAGCCAATCAAATCGTATCTAACTTGTTGGCCTCATTTCCCCTAAAGCAGTGTTTTTCAAACATGCTATTATGAGCAAATATGATCTTGTGCTGTCAGACAACCCCACTATAGTATTTTGGCTATAATTTGTTAATTACTAGCCTATTTGCGTAACACATAACATATTCTTTGTCAGCAAGTCCTAAGGCACACAAATATATAAGTTTAATGGGGCCAAGTGGCTTCGTTCAAAATATGTATTATTATAGGATAGTCGTGTATTTGTTTTTTACCACCCGTTCACTTCTATATCATAGGATGTCTTCTGTACTGTCAGACTAATGTCAGGAGCTTAGACATAAATCAGTAGAATGTCAGGTTTCCCAATAAGATTTTAAACCTGTTTTCAAAACCTAACCTCGTATCGTTAGTGTTTTTTATTTACTGTTTATTTGAAAAAATCAGGTCTTCATGACTTTCGCGTGTGATTGGCGTTCACTTTTTAATCGCGAGACGACGTGGTTTTAGTGCATGCGTTCCTCCGTGCATCTCTCTCTCTCTCTCTTCTAAGCCCGTCTGTCTTTTAGGTTAACGTAGTGTGTATAATGACATTAATGCTAGTATTTGTATCTAGGTCATTATGCAGTTTGCGTATCTCAAGGTTTTCTAAGAAACACAGTACCAGTTTTATTTTTAGACACGCGTGTAGTTTATGCAGACGGAGCAGAAAAAGGAGTTTTCTTGTTCAGCCATTATGGCGTTCTACAACACAGGCGTACGCTATTGTGACCGCACTGATCTTTTACCATTCTTCTTTCTTTCTATTGAATTACTTCGTTAGGCTTTACATTTAATTTCTAATTTATATATGTGGATTAGAATTTTTCACCACAAATATCTGCCATCACCGGTGTCAATACCTTGTCGAGGTATGGCGGCTTGCGTACCCTGATTACCCCCAGAGCTATGCCAGCGGGAGTTTTACTCCTGGAAGGTTCTACCAAGCTGGACAGGTTTGCGCGGGCAGGGGTCATACGAAAGCAGACACCCTGGTCCTCCAGGTTGGGGGTTTTATCATAGGGCTGACACCCCTGTCTATGTAAAAAAAAATTGAAGTTACGGAAACGATAACAAATAAACAAACTTTGCTGAGGGACGGACATCCGGAGTCTGAGGCTCGTATGACTGTCAGTGGTGAAAGCCGAAAGGAAGCCACTGACATGAGAACGGACGTCCTGACCGTAAAACATGATACAAGAATAAGATTTTGGAATGTCAGGACAATGAATGAGACGGGTAAACTAAAACAGGTCACGGCAGAAATGAGAAACTATAGGTTACACATTCTAGGGATAAGCGAGAGCAGATGGACAGGGGCAGGAAAAGTTACAACAGCAACAGGAGAAACAGTACTTTACTCTGGAAGAGAGGATGGACAGCACAATGAAGGCGTAGCCATTATTTTACAGAAAGGAATAGAAAGGACATTACTGGAATGGAAACCCATCAACAACAGACTGATAAGATTAAGATTGAGAGGTAGATTCACCAATACTACAATAATGCAATGCTACGCACCAACGAATGACAGCGATGAAGAGGTCAAGGATGAATTCTATTAACAACTGCAGAAAGAAATGGAAGACACACTTAGATATGATCTTATTATAGTAATGGGAGACCTCAATGCGAAAGTTGGTACACACAATACATATAATGAAAGAGTAATGGGGAAATGCGGCAGCGGAACAGCAAACGAAAATGGGGATAAATTAATAAGTTTCTGTAGTATTAACCTGTCATTGGAGGAACACTTTTCCCACATAAATAAATTCACAAATTAACATGGGAATCACCAAATGGTCGGGACAGAAACCAGATAGACCACATCATGATTAACGGTAGATGGAGACATGCATTACAATATGTGAAGGTAAGAAGAGGTGCAGATGTGAGAAGTGATCACCATTTAGTAGTAGCAAAACTGAAAGTGAAACTAAGAAGGGCTGGACCAATTGTAACTACACAGAAAAGGTTTGACATCAGCAAATTGAAGGACCCCCTTACCAGAAAAGCTTTTGCTGCTGACATAAAGAAACGATATCAATTTGCCAAAAGTCAGGAAAAAATGTTGACTGATGATATAGACCAGAAATTCAACACCATTTCGACAATATATAAGGAAAGCAGCAAATCATGCTTGGGATTCCAGGAAAGGAAGAAGCAAGACTGGATAACACCAGAAACATTAAACACCATAACACTGAGAAAGGAAATGAAAAGAAAGAAGCGAAGTCCCCCAGGTTAAAGCAACTATATAGCGAACAATACAGTCAGCTGGACAAGGAAGTTAAACGCCAAACCCGAGCCAACAAAAGGAATTTCCTAGACGATCTTGCAAGACAGGCAGAAGAGGCAGCACTGAGAAATGAACAAAGCACAGTATACAAAATAACTAAATTCATCAGCGGAAAACGAGGTGCAAACAATATTACATTAGTAAGAGATAAGCAAGGAAATCTCATCACGACAGCAGAGGGACAGGAAACAAGATGGACAGAGCACTTCAGAGAAACTCTGAACAAGGAACCACCAGAGATACAATTGAATGTTCCTGAGGCTGAAAACGATCTAGATGTAAATACAGACATTCCACGAAAAGAAGAAATCATCACGGCAATCAAAGGGTTAAAGAACGGAAAAGCTCCTGGCCATGATAACTTAAATGCAGAGCTATTTAAGACAGACCCTGAGCTAGCAGCAGAACTATTAGAACCACTATTTGCACAAGTGTGGAAAACGGGGACAACACCATCAGAGTGGAACAAAGGAATAATTGTCAAATTGCCCAAGAAGGGAGATCTTGCAGACTGCAATAATTGGAGAGGAATCACTCTTCTCTCAGTTCCCAGCAAAATACTAGGCAGCATAATTATACAGAGAATTTCAAAAGCAGTAGACCACAAACTGAGGAAAGAACAAGCAGGATTTAGAAAGAACAGAAGATGTGTAGATCATATATTCACTCTCAGGAACATTATAGAGCAGTGCTCAGAATGGCAAAGACAGCTGTACATTAACTTCGTTGATTTTGAAAAGGCTTTTGATAGCATACATAGGGACAGTTTATGGAAAATACTGAGGGCTTATGGAATTTCAAGCTGCATAGTGTCAATCATAAAAAGCCTCTATGCCAACTTTACGTGTAGTGTTGGGCAGAGCAACCTAACCTTTGAGGTGAAGACAGGAGTACGACAGGGATGCCCCTTATCAACCACTCTATTTTTAACAGTCATAGACTGGGTGATGCGCCAGACAACAGAGGGCAGTCCAAGAGGAATAAGATGGACTACATTTTCTACATTGGAAGATCTGGAATATGCAGGTGACATTGCACTACTAGCACATTCACATCAACACATCCAGGAAAAAACGGATAGACTTAATAAGTTTAGCCAGCAATTTAAAGAAGTCAGAGGTCATGACGCTCAATTTGAGCAACCCTGAGCCCATATCAGTAAGGAATCAGCAACTGGTACAGACAGACACCTTCACATACCTAGGATGCATAGTAACACCAGACGGCGGGGTAGGCAAAGACATCAACATCAGAATGAATAAGGCAAGAACAGCCTTTTTTGGCCTAAACAACATCTGGAAGTCCTCTCAATACAGCACAAGCACAAAATTAAGATTATATCAGAGCTGTGTGCTTTCTGTGCTTCTCTATGGTGCGGAATGCTGGAGAGTTAGAGAGAAGGAAATGTCGAAATTGTCCTCTTTTCACACAACATGCCTAAAAAAAATTCATTACAAATAAGGGAGGGAAACCTGAGGCCTGTAAACAGTAAATTAATATGAAACAAATATAAAGGTATGTTATCAGGCACTCGCAGGAATTAAAGAAGTAGAACACCAGACAACAGAAAAACAACAGACATGAGTGGCTTACCCAGGATTTGAACACTGGACCTTCCGTGCGACAACCCCGCCTAGCCATGCAAGCGAATCACACTATCCGCTCTGCCATCTACGCATCATCAAAAAATGATGTTTCAATGGCAGGTCAATAGTGCGAACCACAATACACGACATCAGAAGTCCTCCATGGGCAGTTCAGCCTATTAATGACGCAATCACTTCTGTTGTATTTCTATCAAGCAGTATAGGCCGAATCCAACAAGACCCTTAGGACCTTAATACTGTGTCCAGTAAATGATAGTAGACTAGAACAGTGAGAACAGGATAGTGGGTAGGTTTGGTATTGTACAAACATTTATTACAAATAAGGGAGGGAAACCTGAGGCCTGTAAACAGTAAATTAATATGAAACAAATATAAAGGTATGTTATCAGGCACTCGCAGGAATTAAAGAAGTAGAACACCAGACAACAGAAAAACAACAGACATGAGTGGCTTACCCAGGATTTGAACACTGGACCTTCCGTGTGACAACCCCGCCTAGCCATGCAAGCGAATCACACTATCCGCTCTGCCATCTACGCATCATCAAAAAATGATGTTTCAATGGCAGGTCAATAGTGCGAACCACAATACACGACACCAGAAGTCCTCCATGGGCAGTTCAGCCTATTAATGACGCAATCACTTCTGTTGTATTTCTATCAAGCAGTATAGGCTGAATCCAACAAGACCCTTAGGACCTTAATACTGTGTCCAGTAAATGATAGTAGACTAGAACAGTGAGAACAGGATAGTGGGTAGGTTTGGTATTGTACAAACATTTATTACAAATAAGGGAGGGAAACCTGAGGCCTGTAAACAGTAAATTAATATGAAACAAATATAAAGGTATGTTATCAGGCACTCGCAGGAATTAAAGAAGTAGAACACCAGACAACAGAAAAACAACAGACATGAGTGGCTTACCCAGGATTTGAACACTGGACCTTCCGTGCGACAACCCCGCCTAGCCATGCAAGCGAATCACACTATTTTATCACAATTAGAACAGAAGATATAATAGTCTGAAATAGCGTAAAATTTACGTTTTTTTTATATTTTGTTATGGTTTGTTTATAATGCAATTTTCACTAAATCGGTCACAATCAACATGCATAACAAATTACAGAAATCAAAAGTAGAAAACCTGCAGAAAATGGATATCAAAGTTTTGTTTTGGTTTCATGCGTCAAACATTAATTATTGAAACATTAAATTGCAAGTCCACATTTATTACCTTAAAATAACACACCCAATTGTCCCCAAAAACATGAGAGCTAACAATTATCTCAATCATACATCACGATGGTCATGTAAAAATGAGTATGGTCATGAGTAAAACGAAATGTTCAATTTAATAGATAAATAGGTGTATTTAATAAATACATCTATTAAATGATTTCCACACTCTGTTAATTCTGTCAATCTCATGCAACAACTGCCATAATTTGCTCTAGCCCCGAAATTTCGCTCAATTATCATTCACACTTCCTTTTTTTTATAGGATGAATCTGTACATTCACAGATGGAGAAATTTGTAACAAATGAGTTTCCATTATAAATTTTAATTGTGAAGTTATATTTTTAATACCGCTGGCGCGTCTTTCAATTTTCAATCTTCTCTGTTTTCTCTCCTGTGCCCACGTAAGACCTACTGTTTCCTTCATGGCTATTGCTAATTCTTTGGATATTCTAACTCTACTTTCAATGCCTGCTTTCCTGCAAATTTCCTGACGTGACGTTTCTGAACAGCGTTGTAGTTCATGTGCCTGCTGCAGGTCTAATGAATCAGTTGATGTTCCAGCAATATGTTTTCTAACAGTGTGGAGCAATTGAGATCGCTTCCGTTTTGTTGGCGTTCTGGTGACTGATGTTTCTCTTCTATGTTCAATTAGTTTTTGTAGTACAATAGGCTGTCCTCTGGTTTTGCATTTTATGATATTACTTTTTGCTGTTTCTAGTTTTTTTCTAACAATGGATGTGAATAGGGGTTCTTCCTTTTGTGTTAGTGGTTGTGAAGGTGGCTTAGCAAGTAACTGTTGTACTGTGATGTCGCTTTTGAAGACAGGCGCGGTGGATGTACTTGTCGTATGTATAACTGACTTGGTAGGTGTAGATGTGGCAACAAAAACTGGCATGCTAGGGTGAGTAGTGTTATCCACCTCCAAATGAATAATGGTATCGCCTTTAATGTGAGCTGGCACATCAACCTCCAGTTGAACAATATCATCACTAATGTGGGCAGGCACATCAACCTCCTACTGTACAGAGCTATCCTGACTACAGCTAATTGACTGACTACAAACTAACTGACTGACTACAGCTAAATGACTGACTAGACATGGAGGGGTCAGAAAGAACATCACAGGGGATAGAGCAGCTTTTTGTTTTTAAAACACCAAAAGATGTCTTTGCAACATAATTGCACAGTTGACATTCACTTATAGTTAAATTATGGTTTTAGTCTTTTCAGATGTGCTGACTGTTTTCCGATAGTAACTTGGCTGTTTCAAGACACTTCTCATTATGCCTCCTTTTTGAGTTTTGTATTCGTAAGTAACACTTCTTACAAAATATAGTCGAATGCTGTGTGGGTTTATCATCTGATACGTTAATTCCAAACACAAAGAACAGATCATTAACGTAATTAGAACAGTTCAGTGCTTTCTGAATTGAACGTGTTGTTTTGGAAGTTAATGCTCTCTTGCCACAGGCTCTGCACAGTGCACTGGCACAATTCATATGATGCAAAGCAGTATGTTCCATTTCGTTGTTATGTAGTATAGTTTACTTGTGTATGTATAAAGATAGAGGAATATTTGGGACTATCAAGTCTAACACCAGGATGTAGAATGCTTTATCTGTGAATGAAAGAAGATATACAAACAGTTACTTAGAATTCTTTGGCAGCCGTCGTGTGCACAGGATTGTCTACCAAAGAACACTAATGGAACAGTCCTTATCTCACACACAATTAAAAAAAAAATTCATATTATAAATACAAGATTAACAAGACTTGAAAGATAGAACAAAGTATGTGGAAGTAATCTATCTATAGATTTACATGTTTTCTGACGCTTATATACGTAGCTAAATATCATTATAAATTAATGAAAATGCAAAAACAGATGGTGCTTTACAAAAAGTTATTTTTGTACAACCTTATTTAAGATTTGTGAGTATCAGGAATTCGTTTACAGTAATTTAAATGCTATAAAATCTGGTGACAATATGCTTGTTCTTGTAATGCCAAACTCACAAAATTGACTACCACACATTCTCAAGATATGAAACCAAAAAAAAAAGTATGTGGAAATAATCTATAGCTTCCCTTCGAGAAGTCTTTATAATTATAAACTCAGACGAATGGGCTGATTTTTAGATATTAAATTAATAAAAAGATTACTTATTTTATGAATTTCCTCAAATGATGACGCTGTTTTCAAAAGTCTGTAACTCCGTCAAAACTAATTTCAAACAAATAAAAATGCACTCAAAAATAGAGCAGAGAACAAAGTTATAGTACACAAAAGAATTTTAGCGCTGTGTTTATCCAGAACGAGTGTGTAATGATTTATATTTTACAGATTTTACACACACAACAGCTGATTTTCCCCGCCAAAAACTTAAATAGTCTTTTACGGTGCACACGAAAATTTTATACCCGGTGTCAGAATTCCGGTCACCGAAACTAAAAGAGCGCTCTGGTATAGGGCACAAACAGCCGTGTATAGGGCACAAACAGCCGTGAGTACGGCCTATTAATAACGCAATCACTTCTGTTGTTAATCTATCAGACAGCATAGGCCAGTCCACACAAGACAAAGAGAACTTAATACTGTGTCCAGTACATAATAGTAGACTTAGAACAGTAAGTACAGGATAGATGGTAGGTTGCTGGTATTGTATAAACATTTATAACATATAAGGAAGGGAAATCCGAGGCCTGTAAACGGTAAATTAATATGGAACAAACATAAAGGTATGTTTTCAGCCACTCATGTCTGTTGTTTTTCTGTTGTCCAGTGTTCTACTTCTTTATTTCTTACGAGTGCCTGAAAACATACCTTTATGTTTGTTTCATATTAATTATGGTTACCAGAGGGTTTGGCCGGATTTGTCCAGCTTTTGGTGCACGAACGGTGCGTCGCACCGGAATTTTTTTAAATGGCGAAAAATCTTGCTTTTATGCGATACACTAATTTATATAAAAGACGCGATTTCGAAAATTTCCCTATTGAATTTTAGTTCCGACGACTGAATTTAAGTCGTTATCATCTCCGTAGAATCTAGCAAATAATTATCAACATTCCCAGAAGATTTCATGTTGTTGGATAGTTTATATAGATTATCATATTTTTACTCAGGTTTTGTAATTATCGGTCTCTATGTTTCTTTTCATATGTTACGACAACAACAACATACAACAAAAACACTTAGAATAATACCAGGGTAACGGCCGGCCTTATGCCATTTTCACATATTTGATCCATCAGGTCCCGCGTTCTCAGGGAAACCTGCACTCGGGTTCTCACCTCCAGCTTTGAAGAAATAAAAAAATGAAGGAATGAAGATTATTTCAAATTAGGTATTCAAAAATCAATAACATTGTCTCAAAAATAAAACAATATCTAGAATTTTTCACCCTATGTTAGAGACGCAACATAATAAAGTTGCTGCCACAGAATGCCCTTTTCCACAGTACAGTAGTTTCAACTCCGTGGACTGAACTTCAAAACGCTTTCCGGGATTCAGACGTGGCCAACAAATTCACACGTGCCAGCAATAAAGCACTCCATTGATACACTTTTTGAAAGACTGGAAGAAAACAGCGCTTTGTATTATGAGTTCCCACTGATGTGAAGAAACACGGCTCGGGCCAAACATTTTAAATAATCATTCAGCATTTTCACTTGAAAGTTTGTGGTTTACCATACAAATTAATTAAGGTACAGAATATACTAAATGAACTCCGCCTAGGCCGGTCCCAAGCCCGGCTGAAAAAGGAGGAGGGCGGCCCCTCCATCATGCAAAGGCACAACAGGCCAATCACCTTAATGCATTAAAACATGATTACACGAAATGCAAGAGAGAAAACCAGACTGATTCTAAAGGCGACGAACTGGAACGGACTACTTATGGAACATGGAATGTAACATTGAGATGTCACATCATTGTGTTTCATTTGCTTTTGCCTTCCATTGTACCTGTGCTCGTTACGGGGTTCACATTTAAAGGTATATTTAAATCACAGTTGATTTTTTTAAAGACTTTGATGAGAGTATAGATTAGTTATATACTATATTATTGAGTTACTAATTACTATTGTGGTGATGGATACCCACTATCAATTAATTATGACGACATTAGAAGAGCGACGTGTAATGGGTATTGCAAAAGGTACATCAAGACGTGGTCTTGAGAATTATGCTGCTACTAAGTTCAATGTCTCCTGTACTCGCAGGGAGTTACAACATATACAAAGACAACTGAGAGAGTACTTGGACTAGGAATTATTGAGGCAGAGATTTGAAGGAACAATCAGGTTTGACAGCTCATTCCAGTACCAGTGAAAATGATAAGGAAAAGGCTCTTACCAGTGAGCTGGAACAGGTAAAACTAGACTATGGGAAATTCAAAGTTGAGGCCCAGAGACGTGAAGATTCAAAGACGGACACGATTTGTACTCTAATAGAGGAGAATGCAGATCTACATCAACAACTTGAAGAGAAACAAATAGTATTTCCGGAGAAGGTTGAAGAGCTTATGAACAGCCATTATAGCGCAACTGAGGCACTCAAACTGGAACTTGAACAAGAAAAGGACATGAATATGGAATGTGTCAGTAGACACTCTATAGAAATTGAACGACTGACTCAAACTGCTGCTGCAGAACACAAAGTTAAAGATTTAGAGATCGTTAAATTACGTCGAAGGGTAGATGTTTTGTTAGATATTACATCACAGGACCATGTACTGCCATCAGGTGGAGTTGGTTTAGGTATGAAATTGGGTTACCGTGATATTTCACCACACCCAAACGACTTTGTGAAGAAGCATAGCATTTCAAATGCTAAACTTAGTGAAGATACACATCGTTTTCATATGGGTGGTAGTCGACCCCAAGCATTCAATGCTAAGGTTCAGTTTCAACGAGGTGATAGTCGATCATTCCGAGGAAAATATAATTTTCCTCGTCAGGATTCCAATGTCAGGGTTTCCTATCGAAACCGTTCTGACTTTCATGATGGTGGATCTTGGCGTAAGGCCAGTGTTAGGTATGTCACTATGGCAAAGTGTCCACCACAAGAAAATGATAATAGTAACCAAGGCACCCTTACGGAATGTGAACAGATGAAGGTTTTCCATGAGACCAAACTTCATGAGGGTAATTGTTATTACGATAGTCATGATGATCATTACATGTAGTGTTACAACTGTTGACATGAAAGATACGACATGTCAGATTGACATGCATTGGGCTACACCCGAGGGTGATGAGCTACGACATGTGAAATCTGCTCATTTGGGAGTTGTTGATAATCATACTCGTCCGGATGATCACAAGTATAACCATGATTGTCCAGCCCTTACGATATGCAAGAAGCTACATGTACGTAAAAATTCCTCTTCGCGCTTAGCTCGCGCGACACATGATAAATTAAATGATTCTGGGGCTCAGTTACGATCTGGCCGAGATCATATTTCACTGAATCGCACTGTTCTGGTGCGCAACATCCCATCTCATACAACTTGGTATGCACTTAGGAAATTTTTTCAGCATGTCGGAAATGTTGAATTTGTTCGCATGTTCGATATTCAAAACTCCTATCACTAGCTTGCTTTTGTCCGCTTTGCTAACTATTGTGACACTCACAGAGCTGTTAAATTCAAACATGGTTCGCTTTTTTGCACAACATCCTCTAGACGTGCAACTCGTACAAAAGTCTGCACCACCCACTTTATAGTTGCGTTTGTGGGTGCGTTCTTCTTCATTCTTTTCGGGATGTTTTGTACTTGTCCCATGGTCTATTCTACTATTGCCGAGACTTCTTTGTACTTGATATCATATGTGTCATGCATATTAACATTTCTTTATTTTCGGATATCATGTCTGTTCCGCCTTTCATCACTTGTTTTATTTATCATATTGCTACCTGTTCATCTGGTCACTCCTGTTGCCGCTAAACTATCTACACCTTTGATTACACTGATTGCCAAAGGTAGTCCAAAATGAATTACATGGACACCAGATTGTGATAGTACTTTGATTAAAATTAAGAACTTTTTCTATAGTTCCCCTATTTTATTGTTACGACATTTAAAGCTACCATTCATTCTTCGAACAGATGCTTCAAGTTGTGGCATAGGCGGATATTTGCTACAATGGTACAGGGGTATGCCACATCCCTGTTATTTTGTTTACTGGAAATTGTCAACTGCAGAACATGGGTATGCCACATCCCTGTTATTTTGTTTCCCGGAAATTGTCAACTGCAGAACAGAAGTACGCGACGGGTGAACGAGAGCTTCTGGCTGTGGTCTGGTGCCTCAAAAAACTTTCCAGATACCTCATGGGCACCCACATTTACGTCCAGACAGACCACAGTCCTCTGACATACATAACGTCTCGAACGCTTAGAAATGCACGAATCCGCAAATGGTACTTGCTGTTACAGGAGTTTGCTTTCACTATTCTGTCGATTTCTGGAAATGACAATCACCTGGCGGATTTATTATCACGAAACTGTGCATGATAGATGACCATTTTTAAGAGTGACATTTGTTATAATTTGTGCATTAGTTTAACGAATTTCTTGATATGTTGCCATACTTGCACATTTTACTCTAGGTACTACATTAAGTCTCTATATACTCTATCGTCTCCACCGACCTCACAAGTGTCACGTTTGGAATCGAGGGGGATAGATGTTCAGGATTGTTGCATGGTTTGCGAGCATTTTGGTTTTATCTTGATTTGGATGGTCGCACCCTGCAACCTCAACTAACTAGACTTCAAAGGGTACGCGTAAAGCGTTGGATGACGCATGAAGCCTAGTAACAAGAACAGTCTTAGTGTAGCCTTCGGGCATATGGCTTTTTATAATTATGTGGTAGTGTGACAGAGGATATAATGAAAATAGATTTCATATATCTACATTTTTCTTCCACCTGTCTTTCACCGGCTTCCTTATTAATTATGCATGGTGTTAACGTAAAACCATCCTACACTTAGATATCTGTCTCTCTCTTAATTTAGCCACGCACATAATTTTTGTCTTTCTCTACGGTCTAATAGGCACTAGGAACGTTTGCAATCAGATATGTAAACGGAACGCATAGAGAGGGGACGGGATGGTGGATTTGTAGAGAACAAAGGGGTGACTATTTCAAAAAAGTTGTACTTTTGGCTCAGGGGAGATAAGCTTATGAAGAGAAATCTAGAGCGTTTAGTCTATAGGACGTACTTTTGTTAGTAATTGGTCAGGGGGAATAATCTGAAACCAATGGCAGATAATCACGGTTATCTCCCTGTTACGTGCAGTCTTTGATATCTTACAATATTATACATAGGTAATTTTTTAGTGCTTAAGGGAAAGTCATTATTGAGTTACTTCCCTTGAAAGTTGTGTCGGCTCTTTCGATCGCAGTTTTCTGCGATTTATTCTTTGTTTGGGTAGTAATAGATTGTTCTTGCTTCAGAATATCTATGGCCTGAATTTATGTGTATTGTTTGTCTGAGTAGGACGAGTCTGTCTTATATCTGTATATCTTTACATATCTAAGTCGAACTATATGTTCTGTTGTCTCTAGAGAGGTCAAAGGCTATTCGGCGGATGTGTCGCTAGAGTGTGGTGTGATTTGGCTTCGTCCCGATAGGGACTGTGTGTTTTTGCTATGTCGGCTTGATGCCTTGAAAGAGTGATCTCAGTGGTTTTGGGGAAAGTGATAGTCGTCTAGACCTATCGTGTATGCTTTACCCCAGTGTTCATTCTTATTACCAAGGAATGGCAGTTTCATATTTCTTCTACCAAGGTAATCAAAGATACTCTTATGAACTCTCGATCGAAGCCACCATTTTCGATAAGAGAATATATTTGACTCGATGAAAACGACTTCGATTCCTAGCAGCACTATATTCTGTAGAATGCAGTCAATTGTTCATGATCAAATCTACAGAGCAATGCAATGTTTTATGAATGACTAACTTTAGGACAGATTCATTATCTGTATTCAAAACGTGAGTGACAACTCACGAGTGAAGCCATCTTGGATCCAAACATGTAGTGACTTTCAAGAAGAGAAAAGGGGATGCCCGTATTATCGCTTGTTTAGTCCAGAGATCACTGCTACCCATGAGAACCCTTTATCAGCGGTTCAATATTATTATATGGAAAAAAATATGTGCTGAACATTATGTTGAAGAATCGTCGCTAGACGAGATTAGGTCTAGAAGCCATCAGAAATATTATTTATAAGCTGACGTGCTTAGTCAGTGAAGTCAGATGATTTATATGTATGGGCGATACTGAGTGCTTGGCTACTGACAGTCCATTATACAATTATTCTACATGAGTGCCCATGTAACATTGCAAGACCATTTGTCCACTGTACTATGATGTATTATGGCAACCTGTGATTTGTCACTATCTGTGCTGTCGAGTGTGTACGTCCAATTAAACTTTAGAAAAGGTACACAGTCGTTGGTGTCGATGACTTCCGGTCATACATGAGTGTGAGAAAAGAACATTTGTCAACAACACGAACCCTTATCATCATTCGCACATTATACACTCCATCCATGTCTACACACCACTGCGTAGGTCAAGTTGACATTCCATACACTACAGTGGGGCAGGCAACACCATAGAGATCTTATCAACTGATGACGTTGATGACGCCTGTCTTCCAGCAGTACTTTATCAACATATATATATTATCCAACTTTATCAACTGGTGGACCAGCTTTCTGGGTTTGACCTCGCAGAAGTTCAGAAGTCAACAGATTACCGATACCAGACCGTTTCCTGTGGCTGATACGACACACTTGCAGTATTGGTTTGCTCTTTGTCAACACTTTGTCACGTGACCTGTCAAGTGAATGCAGTATGTAGGTCAGCGTTGTTGACATTTTTTACATTAGACATTATAGAGTTTCACAGAACAGTTGGATCAATTCTTGTCAATGTTAACAGGAAGGCAGTATGAGTGAACTAAGAAGTCCTATTTTCATCGATGGATCTTCTTGTTTTCCATATATGAACTTTAATATTTAAGGCCAGAATGTTTAATTGAATAAAGTGGCAGTTTGTTTGTTTTCATAAAAATAACTTTGCCATTACTGTAAAACTGAGCCTATTTTGCAACACATACTATCATACACATAATTTATATATATTTATGTTTACATGTTATTTGTTTGTATAGTATGTTAGTTTCTATGTCAGCGGGTTGTGTTTAAGGTTGGGCGGCGTCCTCACAACAGAATATCCCACGTCATAGAGGGTCCGTTGTGGGCGTTTTCTATAGGTGCAATTTTCTTGATTGAAAATTTGCTGCGACAACTGTTGCTTTTGTGTTAGCTGTGAAGTCTGTAATTATTGTTATTTTTGTAATATTTCTTTGTCCTTTAGTTTTGTTTTGATTTGTTTGTAATTTGTTGGTCTAACCTTTTCTATCTTTCAGTTCTATTCATAATTTATATTCATATATTGTGACGTCATTTGTGTTGTTATTCTTTGCAGATTCAGTGATTATTTTCATTGATTTCCCTATTTGATTTATTTTGATTTCTGCAAACGTTCTTGTATTGTCAGTCCTATTTGTACTTTATGTATTCTGTTGGTTGACATATGTTTTATATAGGTATATTTCATAAGACACAATTGCCTGTGCACTGCACTTGGATTATGGTATAAACCAGTACCTGATTATTATTACTATTATACAAGACCTTATTAAAGGCTTGTGACCCACAGATATTGGGATAGTATACTGATTAATCAAGTCATTGAGAACTTGTGGTATTATTATTGATTCAGGTGATTAGTATTATTGTTAGACATCATGTCTACTTTAGATTACTTCATTACACAAGGGAGAGCCCTTGATAAGACTGGTCAACAATTAGAACAATGGGCAGTTGCTCAATATGACAAAGCATTAGCAGCAGAAGAGAAAAGATTAGCTGCAGAAGAAAGAAAAGCTATGGCGGAAGAGAAAAGATTAGAAAGAGAAGCTGAGGCTGCTGCTGAACAAAAGAAATTGCAGATGCAGATGGAGGAAAGGAGATTTGAAGCTGAACAAAAAAAATTAGAAAGAGAAGCTGCGGCTGAACAAAAAAGATTAGACAGTGAAGCTGAACAAAAAAGATTAGACAGGGAGGCTGAACAAAAAAGATTAGACAGGGAGGCTGAACAAAAAAGATTAGATGCTGAAGAGAAAAAAGCAATAAGAGAACATGAATTTGAGTTGGAGAAATTGAGATTGACAAGTAAGAGTATTGTTAATCAGGCATCTAGTGGTAATGGTAAAACTTCTACTTACAAGGTTAAGGTTCCACCGTTCAATCAGTCCAGTGACGATATTACATTCTGGCTGGATAGATTTGAACGTTCTTGTCGTACACATAATGTGGATAAATCACAATACGCTAATCAATTATCAGAAAACTTGAAAGGTGAATCTTTGACTAGATTATGCCTTGTAGGAGAAGCAGATAAGGATAATTATGATGTCATTAGGGCGGCTTTGATAAAAAAAATATCAGCTAAGTGAGGAAGGCTATCGCCTTTTATTTAAAACGATGGTACCTGAGACGGGTGTAGAATTCTCAGAATTCACTGCAAAGGCACGTCTCACAGTTGATCGTTGGATTGAGCTTTCCAAAACAGAAAAAAAACGTATGAAGGACTTATGGATTTGTTGCTCAGAGATAAGATTATGTCATGTGTGAACAAACCTTTCCTTGAATTTATACATGAGCGTAAACCCAAATCTCTAAAAGAAATGGAAGAATATTGTTCCCAATATGTCACTGCACACCCCGACGTGACTTTTGGCAACACTAAGATTAAGGAGAGTATGCCAGTTGCTTCAGCAACACCATACAATCCCAATTATTCACACAGATTTCAGGGACCTCAAAACAGATTTGATAAAAAAGGTAACCATAATAGTTATCAAAACCAAGGTAACCAATCATTTCAGGGTTCTTCTTCAAAGAACTGGAGACGACCTGATAGCTCTCGACACAGGGGTGGTCATAATTATAGGAATTTCCGTAGAGGAAGTAATTATAGAAACTATCAGGGTTATCCGTCTTGGAGTCAACAAGATCATAATTACAGAGATACTCATTATAATGAATATGATAATGGTAACCAAGGGAACTATGACTCAAACCCAAATAGGGGTTACAATAGAGGTAACAATAACTACAGAGGTGATAATAACCGAGGTAGATCTCAAAACAAAAGACATAAACCACATTTTCAGGCAAACTCTGTACAACAAGAGTCCCATGAAGCCTATAAACAGAGTAAAGATAATAATGATGCTAGTAATATGGCATGTGCCGCTTTTGATTTTGGGAGAGCATCTCAGTGCCCCCAATGCAAAACGTTATTTGAGCCAACCACAGTGTCTACTTTAAGCTGTGGCCATCCTCTTCCTGCTCTTCCGCATCAGTCGCGCATGATGGAAGAGGTTCTCTTGTCTTACATAAGGGTTTAGTGAATAACAATCCAGTCTCTGTGCTATTTGATTCTGGATGCACCACAATTGGTGTTAGGCAGTCACTCGTAGATCCTTCCCGTGCCACTGGACAAGTAGTCAAATGTGTAACATTTGGCGGCACATTAGAGAAATACTCTACTGCTATCATTAGGATTGCTACTCCTTTCTTTACAGGAGATGTACACGCATGTCTTCTTCCGAATCCGATCGCTGACCTCATCATCGGTCGCATTCATGGAGTCAAGGAATGCACTCCGCAACAAATTTCCACGTGGGAAAGGCAAAACATGCAGATTGCTAACGCTGTAGTCACTAGAGCTCAGGCTCTTAATATGCCTCAAACTTCATCTATTGAAGATAATGAAGTGCATAACCAAGATAATCCCTTGGTAATTTCTCGTGACTCGTTTATAAAACAGCAAGAAGATGATCCCACTCTGAAGAAATTCTTCATTCTTGCAACTAAAGGTGATCCGAATAAAGACACAAGTCGTAAATCGTGGATTACAAAGAAGAATGGCGTACTTGTACGTATGGTTCAAGACTCCATTACGTCAAGTCATTCTCAAATCCTGGTTCCCAAGAATTTGAGAGTTAAAATTTTGCAGCACGCTCACGACTCTCAGTGTGCTGGACACATGGGTTTTTCCCGTACTAAGTCAAGAGTCCTTGCGGCTTTCTTTTGGCCATTGGTAAACAAGGACATACGTATTTATTGTCGATCTTGTAAAGTATGTCAGGAAGTTAAATCCAAAGGTCCACGGCATGCTGCACCCATTCAGGCGGCGGACATTCCTATTCGGCCGTTTCAAAAAAATGGCCATAGACATTATTGGTCCATTTAAGATCAAGTCTGCCAGAGGACATCAGTTTATCTTGACGTGTGTTGATATGTGCACACGTTGGCCAGAGGCTATTCCTCTGAAGAGCATTACTACTGCTGATATTGCAGATGCTCTTTGGCTTATATTTTCTCGTCTGGGGTTCCCCGGAGAGATATTGTCAGACCATGGCACCCAACTAATATCAGATACCATGTCTCAAGTAATGTCTACTCTGCAGATAGATAGATCTTTAAGTAGTATCTACCATCCAATGTCTAATGGTATGGTCGAACGCCTTAATAGAACACTTAAAAACTTACTGGGGAAGATAACTGAGGATCATCCTCAAGACTGGGACAGAGTTTTACCTGCGGCCCTCTTCGCTTACAGAGAGGTACCCAATGAACATACGGGATTTTCTCCCTTTGAACTCGTCTTTGGCGCGCGTCCGCGTGGCCCTATGTCGTTGCTTCACGATCTCATAACATCTGACAATATTGACGATGACACAAAGTCATCCTACGAATATGTCATCGCGTTGAGACAAAAAATTATCGAAGCATGCAAATTAGCAACTTCTTCTTCTGAATTTGCGAAACAGAAGGCAAGGCAATTTGCCAATAAGAAGAGATGCTTACGACAACTTTGTCCTGGTGACAAAGCATTTGTATTACTACCTTGTAGGGAAAACAGATTACTTATTTCTTGGAAAGGTCCGTACGATATAATATCGAAAATTTCCGATGTCGACTATATTGTCGATATTGATGGGAAGCATAAAACCTTCCACATCAATATGCTTACTGAATTCCATGAACGTCCGGATTATTTGCAACCCATTTTCCAAGCAACGGACAATTCTCCAGTACAACATGGTCATTACTCATCACTGTCCGTGATACAGGATGAGGAAACAAGTTTTTCAGATGTAAATCTTCCTCTTCCAATGATCCCACTTCATTCCAGTGAATCATGGAAGAACGTTACTGTCTCTCCTGATGTGTCTCTAGGAGAACAGCGACAAGTTTCAACTATGTTGCAAACATTTCAGGATGTACTCACTGACATCCCTGGACAAACGAATGTCATTCAACATGACATTGTTCTAACTGACCATACTCCTATTAGGGTTAGACCTTATCCTATACCTATACATTTTCAAGCACAGGTCGAGAAAGAGTTGGATGAGATGATAGATTTGAAAATAATCGAACCATCCACCTCTGCATATTCTTCGCCGATGGTTATTGTGCGTAAAAAAAACAATAACATACGTCTTTGCGTTGACTATCGAAAATTGAATCAAGTAACGAAGTTCGATGCCGAACCTATGCCTTTACTGGAAGAGCTACTTACTCGACTCTCCAAATCTCATTTTTTTCACTAAACTTGATTTGTCTAAAGGATATTGGCAAGTTCCTTTATCTGAACGCGCCAAACCTCTCACGGCTTTTTCAACACCTAGAGGTTTGTTCCAATGGAATTTTATGCCTTTCGGTCTTATGAACGCACCAGCTACGTTCGTACGCATGATGCGCCGAATCCTATCTTATCGGTCAGATGTCATTGCATATCTAGACGACATCTGTCTTTTCAGCGATACTTGGGAAGATCACTATTCAGGGTTAGATGAATTGCTGTCTACTTTGCGTGAGCACAACCTGACAGCGAAACCCTCTAAAGCCTATATTGGTTTTAGCGAAATTTCTTTCCTAGGCCACCGAGTTGGTCATGGTTTCCTAAAGACAGAGGACCATAATACTAGTAAGATACTTAACATCTCAATCCCTAAGACTAAAAAACAGGTGAGAAGTCTGTTAGGTCTTATTCAATTTTATGGCAGATTCATTCAGAATCTATCCTCTATCATGGCACCTCTCTCTCAACACTTCTAAAGAAAGGTTCGCCTAATGTGGTCCACTGGTCTCAGGAATGCCAATGCTCTCTGGATAAGATTAAAACACTGTTTTTTCAACACCACCTATTTTAGTGCTACCCACTAAAGATAAGACATTCGTTCTTCGTAGTGACGCTTCATCCACTGGGATTGGAGCGGCACTAATGCAAGAGTACTCTGGAACTCTGCATCCTGTAATGTATATTTCCAGAAAACTTAATGCGGCAGAAAGGAATTATTCGGTTTTAGACTGTGAACTATTAGCTATGGTTTGGTCGATCCTCAAACTACAGAGATTCCTTCTAGGCGCACATTTCATAGTAGAAACCGACCAAAAAGCTCTTACTGCTATACAGAGTAAGAATTTGAAGAGCTCGAGGTCTACTCGATATGCAATTGCTCTTCAACCTTTTCATTTCTCTGTGCGAGCTATTCGTGGATCAGATAATGTGATGGCAGACATTCTGTCAAGATGCCCACATGATTCCACATAACTATTAGGGCTTAGACTTCTTGATATGTCTAGTTCTATAGTAGTTCCTTTTCTATATCATGATAGATACACATTTGTAATTTAATAATATAATGATTGTATCACTACATAGCGGTTCATTGATGTTTATTCACCGCTGTGCTTTGATGATTTTTTCTTCATAAATCATAAATTTAAGATATCTAATACGAATGATGATATGAATTTTTTAGGCATTGTGTAATTGCCAGAATTGTATTATACTTTGATGACACCTTCCTGGAAAAATATACTTGTAGAGAAATAATTTCTCTCAGTTTATGAGACACATTCTCACCAGTCGCTCCATAAGTCGACTTAGCCTCATATTAGGCGTTATAGGTATTCCTGATATTTTCATCTGCGCATTATTCATGCGTTGTGAGCCTATTGTACGTTGCTCCTAGATGTATTTCAAAAAAAAAAAATGTTCCATTTTTTTCCCGGGAGGTGTGGTAAGACTGTTACGTGCAGTCTTTGATATCTTACAATATTATACATAGGTAATTTTTTAGTGCTTAAGGGAAAGTCATTATTGAGTTACTTCCCTTGAAAGTTGTGTCGGCTCTTTCGATCGCAGTTTTCTGCGATTTATTCTTTGTTTGGGTAGTAATAGATTGTTCTTGCTTCAGAATATCTATGGCCTGAATTTATGTGTATTGTTTGTCTGAGTAGGACGAGTCTGTCTTATATCTGTATATCTTTACATATCTAAGTCGAACTATATGTTCTGTTGTCTCTAGAGAGGTCAAAGGCTATTCGGCGGATGTGTCGCTAGAGTGTGGTGTGATTTGGCTTCGTCCCGATAGGGACTGTGTGTTTTTGCTATGTCGGCTTGATGCCTTGAAAGAGTGATCTCAGTGGTTTTGGGGAAAGTGATAGTCGTCTAGACCTATCGTGTATGCTTTACCCCAGTGTTCA